>VWZI01001469.1:124809-141083 GCA_013396835.1 Psilopogon haemacephalus
TTTTTTTTGGGGGCACAAGATGCATTAAAAAAACATGAGGTAGGGGTTGAGCTGGCTGGAAATGAGACCTGCAGAAGCAGGCTGTATTTCAAGCCTCTTGTGATAACCTTAGCAAATTAGAAGGCAAAAGATCTACTCCCATTAGCAAGTGTGTCCAGTTTTATTGTGCTGAGGCAGAGATAATTCAGCACTTTTGCACATTTCATTTTAATTGTCACAGAATTAGTCATCAAAGCCTGCAGTTCCTTTCAAAGGAAATGTTAAATCAACAACTGGGAGGGGAGGGGAAAAAAAAAAAGCATTTGAATACATTTTCCCAACAAATACTAATCACTTTTATTGTGAAGCTCCAGCCTGTGGCATCCTGAAAATTGCATCAAAAAATAAGACTGCATACAAATTAATCTCAGAATCTCGGGGTGGTGGGGGCTGGAAGACACCTCTGGAGGTCATCCAGTCCAACCTCCCTGCTCAAGCAGGGCACCCAAAGCAGCTTGCCCAGGGTCACAATGGCCAGGGTGGGTTGGAAGCTCTGCAGAGAAGGGGACTCCACAACCTCTCTGGGCAGCCTGCTCCACATTTCCAGCACCCTTACACCAAACAAGTTACTCCTCCTGTTCAGGTGGAACCTCCTGAGTTCCAGTTTGTGCCTATTGCCCCTTGGCTTGTCCCTTGGCACTACTGGCAAGAGTCTGGCCCCAGCTTCTTGCCCCCCACCCTTTAGCTCTTGCTCAGCTCCCCTCTGAGGCTGCTCTTCTGCAGGCCCTCAGCCCCAGGGCTCTCAGCCTTTACTCCTCACGGAACTGCTCCAGCCCCTCAGCAGCTTTACAGCCTCCCCTGGACTCTCTCCAGCAGTTCCCAGTCTCTCCTGAACCGGGAAGCACTCCAGATGTGGCCTCAGTAGGGCCGAGTAGATGTGGGAGGAAAACCTCTGCTGTCCTGCTGGTCACACTCTTCATAATGCCCACCAGGAGTTCATTTGCTCCTTTAGATCTTGCTGAGCATTGCTCAGATCCCCTTTGGGGCTGCTCTTCTGCAGGCTCAACAGCCCCAGGGCCCTCAGCCTTTCTTCATCTCTCCCACCCCCAGATAAAGTTGGCTTTGGGTTGGGTGAGTGTTTTTTTTGGTGTTACCAAAGGGCTGCTCTGGAGAAGAGGAGGCTCCCAGGTGACCTTATTGGGGATTCCGGTATCTGAAGAGGGCTACAAAAAAGCTGGGGAGGGACTTTTGAGGCTATCAGGGAGTGACAGGACTAGGGAGAGTGGAGCAAAGCTGGAGGTGAGGAGATTCAGATTGGATATTAGGAAGTTGTTCAGCATGAGAGTGGTGAGAGCCTGGAATGGGTTGCCCAGGGAGGTGATTGGGGCCACATCCCTGGAGGTGTTTGCAGCCAGGCTGGCAGAGGCTGTGGGGAGCCTGATCTAGGGTAGGGTGTCCCTGGGCATGGCAGGGGGGTTGGAACTGGATCATCCTTGTGGTTCTTTCCAACCCTGACTGATTCTATGATTCTATGCTCTTTGAAAGAGGAAGGAAACCATCCTGCAACCAAACCCACAGCCTTTTCCTAGGAAAGGTTGGGGTTTCCAAATGCTCAATGTGATGTCTATTCTATTCCATTCTATTCTGTTCTATTCTATTTCATTCTATTCTGTTCTATTCTATTCTATTCCATTCTATTCTATTTCATTCTATTCTTGCTAAAAAATGCCAATAAGCAGTTAAAGCTCTGGATCCAGTGACCTGGGAAGCCCCCTCCAGTGTTTGCTTTAATTGCTCAGGCTGTTTAAAGCCCAGAGTGAACACGAAACATTTGTTCAGTCCCTGTTGTCTCTAATAGAACAACACTTTCCCAAGCACTCTTTTGAATAGATGGCTTGGGGAGTGGTGGAGCAGCAACACTTCTGATGCCTTCTTCCTTCCTCCTAAGCTCAGTCTTTCTAGATAGAATGACCAAGTGATAATATTCATTTAATTAACTATTTCTTTCCCCACTCCCTATACACTTGCCTGGCAGGGAAAAAAAAATTGCCCCTCCAGCGTTGTGGCTGCTTTGGAGGAGATTTTGGAGCTTATAATTGAGAGACATCAAGCTGCAGGGGAAAGTTCCATTAAAAAAAATACCAGAAAAGAAGAGCATCCAGCTTTGGAATAATAGATGGAATGTTGCAGGCTGCTGCTGTTAGCCTGGAGCTCAGTGTCTGTGCTTCTGTATTGATTGAAATAGTTTTGCATTCTGTCTCTGTTGCAACGCTGCAATTCTAAGGGGGAGAATATTCTGGGGGGCTTTTTTGGTTTTTTTTTTAAGGGATTTTTTTTTTTTAAGGGAAACATTTGGTGATACACAGATTTGTGTGGCTCCTTGGCACTCTGAGAGATCCAGCAAAGGAAACACGAGATAATTTATATCCTATAGTCCTGCTCAGATAAAGGATCACAGTTATTCAGAAGGTGACTTCTCAACAACAGAGGCCAAACGAGCCTTAAGGTGTGATTTAAGGAGAGAAATTGCATTTGTGGTTGAGAAGAGGATTGGATTACAAACAGAGGAGGGAGAAAAAGCAAAAGCATTACCCTCCCAACTGGGAAGGGATGAGTGGTACCAAAAGGGGTGAGAGGGGCACCAAAAGGAATGAGAGAGGCACCAAAAGAGGTGAGAGAGGCAGCAGAAGAGGTGAGGGGTGCAGCATGAAGGGTGACAGGGGCAGCAGGAAGGGCAAGAGGGCCACCAAAAGGGGTGAGAGAGGCAGCAGAAGGGGTGAGAGTGGCACCAAAAGGGGTGAGGAGGGCACCATGAAAAGAGGAAGTTGGCAACTGTGAGATCAGGGCAACCAGAAGAGAAGGTCAGGAAGAAGCTTTTCAGGAATATGTTTTTGCAAACAACTTTTTCTTCATATTCAGACGTGGAGAGGCTTAAAAAATGGGAAATAGAATTGTAGACTTGTTTGGGCTGGGAAAGCCTTCTGAGATCATCCGGTCCAAGCAGCAACCCAGCACCCCCATGGCCATCAAACCCTGTCTCCAGGTGCCATGGCCACACCTTTCTTCAACCCCTCCAGGCACAGGCACTCCACCACCTCCCTGGGCAGCCTGTGCCACTCCCTGAACCACTCTTGCAGCAAAGATATTTTTCCTCATCTCCAACCTACCCCTCCCCTGGCACAATTTCAGGCCATTTCCTCGCCCTCTATGCTAGGGAGAGGAGCCGAACCCCCACACCTCACCCCAGCCTCCTTTCAGGGATGCTGTAGAGATCAGTGAGGTCTGCCCTCAGGCTCCTCTTCTCTGGGACATTACACCGTGGTCACCTTTTGTATCACCAGCTCTGAGCAATTAACAGCTCCTGACACTGTTGATGGTTAATAAAGCAGAACCCTCTGCTTCTCCTTTGCTTTGCCAGTTTTGCTTCACACATCCTGGCCGTGCCAAACTTGGCACACAAAGCATCTCCCTTCTGCTGTCGACTGGTGGGATTTGTGCCCAGTGCCCAGGCAATGTCAGTTGGTTTGCTCTTAGTGTACTTTAAATAGCAGGCAAGCATATGCTGAAGGTAAAGCCTGCACCAAGAGATGCTGCTCTGGGACCCAGCCTGCCAACCCCAGCCCCTTCCACTGCTCAGGGAAGCTGGTCCAGCTTCTTTTGGCTTAAGCCCTGTGAGGAGAGGCTGAGGGAGCTGGGGGTGTGCAGCCTGGAGAGGAGAAGGCTCAGGGCAGACCTCATTGCTCTTTACAAATACCTGAAGGGAGGTTGTAGCCAGCTGGTGTTGGGCTCTTCTCCCAGGCAAGCAGCAACAGAAGGAGAGGAGACAGGCTCAAATTGTGCCAGGGGAGGTATAGGCTAGAAGTTAGGAGGAAGTTCTTGCCAGAGAGAGTGATTGGCATTGGAATGGGCTGCCCAGGGAGGTGGTGGAGTCCCCATCCCTGGAGGTGTTGAAGAAAAGCCTGGATGGAGCACTTAGTGCCTTGGCTAGGGCTGGGGGACAGGTTGGACTGGATGAGCTTGGAGGTCTCTTCTAACCTGGATGATTCTATTCTATTCTATTCCATTCCATTCCATTCCATTCTAAAGGAGGACCCCTTGAATTACAGCCACTATATTCGTTGAGGCTGTGAGCTTAACCTCAGGGAGTTGAGTAAGGGCAAGTGCAGAGTCCTGCACCTGTGGAGGAATGACACCAGGAGCCAGCACAGAGAAGGGATTGTCCTGCTGGAAAGCAGCTCCCTGGAGAGAGATGTGGGAGCCCCAGTGGACAGCAGGCTCAGCATGGGACAGCAATGTGCCCTCGTGGCCACCAGAGCCAACGGCCAAATGCAAATTAAAGTCCCACACCTGTCTCCTAGGCTCAGACTGAAGGCAAATCACCAACCCCCACCTTCAGGCACAGCTGAAAGCAATTTAGCACTTAGGCTGTGCCCTCAGCAGCCAGCCAATGAGCTTCCTGCCCCACCAGCCAGCCAGGACCCCTGGGCTTATTATCCTGATGAGCTGAAGTTGTGGGTGCCTGGAACCTTCTCTAAGCTGCGTCCTGTGGGTCTACAGTTGCAGGTGCCTGGAAGCTTCTCTGAGGTGTATCCATTCAATATCTACCTGTAGTGGGATGAGTGGGGTTTTTTTGGTTTTGGGTTTGTTTTTTTTTTTTAGCACCTTTGCAGCCCCAGAGCTGGGTGCCCTGTTCTGCTGGAGCCGTGTATTTTGTTTGACTTGGAATCCATTTCTCTGTGGTTTGATCTTGGCCCTCCTCCAGAGAACAACAGGTAAGCCTTACTGGGCCAGGGGAGTCTGGGGAGGCTTCAAATGCCAGCATAGGTGGTGGTGCAGCAGAGCAGGCTTTAAACCCTTGGTTTGATACCCTTGGTTTGATCTTTGCCCTCCTCCAGAGAACAGAGGGAATCTGAGGGAGCTTCAAACACCAGCCTAGGTGGTGGTCGAGCAGGGCAGGTTTTAAACTTCTCAGTCAGCAGCAGGAGCTTTGAAGGTGAGCAGTGGGAGGTGCAGCAGTGCTCTGCTGGTGAAGGTGTTGGTGGCTGTCCCAATGGGCATCCCAGGTGTTGGAATGTTAGGAGGAAGTTCTGCACAGAGAGAGTGATGGGCATTGGAATGGGCTGCCCAGGGAGGTGGTGGAGTTGCTATCCCTGGAGGTGTTCAAGCAAAGCCTGGATGGGGCACTTAGTACCATTGGATAGGGCTGGGTGATAGGTTGGGTTGGATGATCTGGGAGGGCTCTTCTAGGCATTAGATTGGGCTGGATGAGCTTGGAGGTTACTTCCAGCCTGGCTGATTCGCTGGACAGTGTCAGTGTCCTGAAGTTGCCCAAAGGTCCTGTCACAAGAGCTAATTCTGCTGCTGCCAGAATGAGCTATCCTGAAAATAATCTGGACTAGAGCGCGGCAAAGTTTTCCTCTGGCAGTATTTGGTGTCAGGCAAGTGAGGAGTGTAGGTCTGCATCTCCCGGCCCACGGCAGGCTCTCCCTGCCGCAGCAGGGCGGGTGGCACAGGAGGCAGTTTCTCTCCGAGGCCCCAGCAAAGGGCAGGCAGCGCTGGGATCGCCTGTGAAGCAGCTCAGCGCTAATGATCTCGTTACAAGCTCCGTCTGACACCGGGGGCAGCTCGCTCGGCGCCGCCGGAGGTTTTGTTCCTCTTGCTAAATAAGCTGTAGCAGGAACTCGGCTGAAACGGGAACACAGGTAGCAGCCTGCGATGAACTATTGATTCAGAGCAAGGCTTTTTGGGTGGCTTTTTTTGCTTTAATCCTGCACTTGCAAAACAATTAACTTAACAATGGCTTTCCCTATCAGTTCCATCCTCGGTGTGTTAGCTGCTCGTTATCTCGTTGGGCTGCCTATCGATTAGACCAGTTTACTCCAGTTTCCTGCTTCCCAGCTGCACCCCCAAGCCTGGATGTATTGGAAGAATTAAATGACATTTGATGCAGGTAGCTGGGAAGCAGCCAGTGGACAGAGCTGGCCTTATCCTGATGGAGTTTGTTTTGGAGTCTTGCCAGACTCACTGTTGTCTTCCGTGGGATGCTCAAAGCTCAGTGACAGGTGGGACTGCTTAGTGTCTCCTGAGCTGTCTGAGTCCAGCACAGAGCCACAAAGATGCTGAAGGGAGTGGAACAGCTCTGTTAGGAGGAGAGCCTGAGGGAGCTGGGGCTGTGCTGCTGGGAGCAGAGGAGCCTGAGAGGTGACCTCAGCAATGGTTCTCAATATGTGCAGGTGAGTGGCAGGAGGCTGGAGCCAGGCTCTGCTGGGTGATGCCCAGGGACAGGACAAGGGGCACTGGGTGGAAGCTGAGGCAAAGGATGTTTCATGTGCACATGAGGAGGAATTTCTTTTCCCTGTGAGGGTGACAGAGCACTGGAACAGGCTGCCTGGGGAGGCTGTGGAGTCTCTCACTTTGCAGATATTCCAAATCCACCCGAAAGTGTTCCTGTGTGATCTGGTCTAGGAGATCCTGTTCTGGCAGGGAGGTTGGACTGAACGAGCTTTGGAGGTCCCTTCCAGCCCCTCAGGTTCTGTGATTCTGCCTGCAGCTGTTCCCCCCCTAAGCCACATCCCCAAGCACCACATCCAAACAGCCTTTAAACAAAAGCCCCTCAGGATCACCAAGTCCAACCTAGAACCCTACTCTACAAGAGTCACCTTAAACCACAGCCCTAAGCATCACATCCAAACCACCCTTAAACACATCCAGGCTGGGTGGCTCCACCACCTCCTTGGGCAGCTCATTCCAATGCCTGACCACTCCTGCTGAGAAAAAAAAAGCTTCCTAATGTCCAGTCTAAACCTGCCCAGTCACAGCTTGAGGCCATTCCTTCTTCTACCACTGATCACCTGTGATAAGAGACTAGATGTGTGGTCCTGGTGCTCAGTTCAGTTCAGTCTCTACTTCAGACCCATCACTCCTTGTCCTGTCTGCCCCACAACTGCTGGCACAGCCATTCCTGAGGAGCCTGAGCAGAAGCTTCAGTCCGAAGTGGCTCCTAAGCTGAGGCAAAGCGGTGCCCATCCTCCCACGTTAGTATCTTGCTGAACTTTCAGAAGTTCCTGGAGCGTTTTGTTGGAACTAATTAATATGCTTCTTTTTTTTTTTTTTTGAGTGCTCCAAAGACCTGCAGCTTTAGTAGCTTGGTAATTAGGGCAGGGTTTGTAGCTAGGCACGAGCTGGAGATGATTAGAAAAGCTGAGGCACAGTGTGCAGGTCAAGTGTGCGCCGTTATTTCAGCTGCTTAATGCATTTTAATGGTGCCTGATAAGGTGCAAAGTGCTTCCTAAGTGGGATGGGAGGAGAGGTTTGGTTTGGTTTCTTTCCCCTTCTGTGTTAATCCTGTAGGCACAAATAGATTTAGCTTTTTCTGCTTCAGTTGAAAGAAACTGGAAACTAAAACAAGTAACTGACCCCAGCTGACAGTAACATCTGCTCCTGCCTAGGACCACAGGCTCACAGGATGTCAGGGGTTGGAAGGGACACAAAGAGCTCATCCAGTCCAACCCCCCTGCCACAGCAGGACCAGGCAATCTAGCTCAGGGCACACAGGAACACATGCAGAGAAGGAGACTCCACAACCTCTCTGGGCAGCCTGTGCCAGTGCTCTGGGACCCTTACAGTCAAGAAGTTGCCCCTTGTGTTGAGCTGCAACCTCTTGTGCTGCAGCTTCCATCCACTGCTCCTTGGCCTATGCCAGGGAGCAGTGAGCAGAGCCTGTACCCACCCACCCCAACTTCTATCCCTCAGATAGTTATAATCATTGATTCAATCCCCTCTCAGTCCTCTTCTCCAGACTAAGCAGCCCCAGGTCCTTCAGCCTCTCCTCACCAGGCAGTGCTCCAGACCCCTCAGCATCCTCATAGCCCTCTGCTGGACCCTCCAGCAGATCCCTGTCCTTCTTCAACTGGGGAGCCCAAAACTGAACAGAGCACTCAAGGTGAGGTCTCAACAGGGCAGAGTAGAGAGAGAGGAGAACCTCCCTTGATCTGCTGGACACACTCTGCCTAATACACCCCAGGATCCCATTGGCCCTCTTGGCCCCCAGGGCACATTGCTGTGCCATGGATGTTCTCCACCAGCACTCCCAGGTCCCTCTCCTTGGGGCTGCTCTCCAGCAGTCACCTCCCAGCCTGTCCTGCTGCAGTTTATTCTCCCTCCCCAGGTGCAGGACTCTGCACTTGTCCTTGTTGAACATCATTTGGTTCCTCCATGCCCAGGTCTGTCTGTGCAGGTCTCTCTGGATGTCCTCTCAGCCTGCAGCTGGGTCTGCCAAGCCTGCCAGTTAGGTGTGCCAGGCTGTTGAGGTGTCATGGACTGCTTTGTGCCAGGGTGGAAAGGAAAGGTGTGTTTGAAGCAGGCTGCATTGTGTTGAGCAGCTTTGCAGGAAGCTCAGCTTCTTAGTTTTCATGGTCTCGAGTGGAGCTGCCTTCATCTGCTGCTGCCTACCTTCTGTTTCAGCTTCCCTGGCTGCCAAAAGGCATTCAGCTCTGCCTGAGGTCTGTGTCAAGGAGAGCTTTGATGTGATCTCCTGTCAGACAGGAGCTAGGGGGTGGACATGTTCCGAAGGAATGAGAGCAACAGAAACTTTAAAATCTATCCAGACAAATTTCAGAACAATTTGTGCTGGCTGCTCCAGACTTGACTTGTTTCAATTTCTGGACATTCATTCCCTGCTTTTTTATTTCCTCCTCTTTGAAGAAGCTCTGAGCCAGCAATGTACCTTTGTGGCTAGGAAAGCAAAGGGACTCCTGGGGGGCATTGAGAAGAGTGTGACCAGCAGGACAGCAGAGGTTCTCCTTCCACATTTACTCTGCCCTAGTGAGGCCACATCTGGAGTGCTTCCCAGTTCAGGAGAGACTGGGAACTGCTGGAGAGAGTCCAGGGGAGGCTGCAAAGCTGCTGAAAGGTCTGGAGCAGCTCTGTGAGGAGCCAAGGCTGAGAGCCCTCTGGCTGTTGAGCCTGCAGAAGAGTAACCCCAGAGGGGACCTGAGCAGTGCTCAGCAAGAGGTGAAGGGAGCAAAAGGCTGGGGCCAGACTCTTGTCATTGGGGCTCTGGTACAGGACAAGGGGCACTGGGCACAAACTGGAACCCAGGAGGTTCCATCTGAACAGGAGGAGAGTAGGGGTATAGGTGGGACTTGTTGATCTTGAGGGTCTTTTCCATCCTGGATGCTTCTGTGATTCTTTGTTGTGAGGAGCAGGCTGCCCAGAGAGGTTGTGGAGTCTCCTTCTCTGCAGAACTTTCAACTCTGCCTGGCTGTTGTGATCCTGGGCAAGCTGCTGTGGGTGCCCTGCTTGAGCAGGGAGGTTAGAGGTCTCTAGAGGTCCCTCCCAACCATGCTGGGATGCTGTAAATCACTAAGGAGAGGGTCTCTGTGGATGTTGCAGGTGCCTTGGGGCCATGAAGGTGTCACTGTGCAGCTCAGAGAGGCAGCTCTAATAGGATATTTTCCGCTACTCCTGACTCATCACTACCTGCACATACAAACTGAAGATGCTTTTCCTGTCTGAAGAGAAAGCAGCACATCCATTGAGTCAGTCACCCCGGTGTGTTCAGCCAAGTGTTTAATCAGGTTCATTCTTGCTGCTTTTCAGCCCAAGGGAAGCAGCAGAAATCATTCAGTGATGTTCATAATCATTGAATCGTAAAACCAGTCAAGGTTGGAAGGGACCACAAGGATCAGCCAGTTCCAACCCCCCTGCCATGAGCAGGGACACCCTACCCTAGATCAGGCTGCCCACAGCCTCAGCCAGCCTGGCTGCAAACACCTCCAGGGATGTGGCCTCAACCACCTCCCTGGGCAACTCATTCCAGGCTCTCACCACTCTTATGCTGAACAACTTCCTCCTTACATCCAGTCTAAATCTCCCCACCTCCAGCTTTGCTCCATTCCCCCTAGTCCTGTCACTCCCTGATAGCCTTAAAAGTCCCTCCCCAGCTTTCTTGTAGATCCCCTTCAGATACTGAAAGGCCACGATAAGTTCACCTGGGAGCCTCCTCTTCTCCAGACTGCACAGTCCCAACTCTTTCAGTCTCTCCTCACAGCAGAGCAGCTCCAACCCTCTGCACATCCTCATGGCCCTTCTCTGGACACCTTCCAGCACCTCCACATCCCTCTTGTCCCAGGGCTCCAGAACTGGCTGCAGTACTCTAGATGGGGTCTCAGCAGCGTGGAGCAGAGGGCAGGATCACTTCCCTTGCCCTGCTGCCCACACTGCTCTTTCTGCAGCCCAGCTGATGCCTGCAGGGTTGGTGCTCAGCATTCCCCTCAGGCTGACAATGTGATGATGTTGCTTGCCCTCCCCTGCACACCTCCTCCTCTCACCTATGCACACCCTGCTTAGCAAAGCCAGGACTTGACATGGAAAGAAGTTAATGCCTTCTAGACGTGCCATGTTTTACTCCCATGAAGCCAGGGCATTAAAACAAATTAGAACATTACTTAATGTGGTGTAAAATTGTTACCATACGAACAGTCAATTAACAAGATAAAATTTGCAGTCATGCCTTAAAGGTGAAATCTGGGAGCTTTTAATACAAGAAGAAAAGAAAATGGGAAAAAAAAAAAAACCACCAAAAAAACCCCTTTTGTGGTCCTCAAATGCTTATCAGAGTTTACAGACAAATAACCATGATAAGTACATTTTATTACAGATGCCTTGAAGATTTTCCCTCTTGTTACAGCTTTATCAAGGCTTTAATTGGGTGCCCATCCCTATCTGGAGCTGATAAAGCTCATGCAGAGAAGGCAGCTCCAAGGAGGGCAAACCCAGAGGAGAGCCCCATAACTGGGAGCAAAACTTGCTAGGGATGAGCTTCTGTTCCTTCTCTTGTGCCATATGCCCAGAGAGGTGCTGGAGCCTCCTTCTCTAGAGAGATTCCACATCCACCTGAAGGTTCTTCTCCCCTTCTACTCTGCTCTAGTGAGGCTGCATCTGGGAAGGGACTTTTGACAAGGGCTTGTAGTGATAGGATGAGAGGCAATGGATTGAAGCTTGAGGAGGGGAGATTTAGACTGGATAGTAGAAAGAAATTCTTGCCAGTGAGGGTGGGGAGGCACTGGCACAGGTTGCCCAGGGAGGCTGTGGATGTCCCCTCCCTGGAGGTGTTCAAGGCCAGACTGGATGAGACCCTGAGTAATCGGAGTTGGTGGGAGGTGTCCCTGCCCATGGCAGGGCAGTTAGAACTGGATAACCTTGAAGGTCCCTTCCAACCCAAACCTTTCTATGAATCTGTGAGTTTGGACTCCTCAGCCTGGAGAAGAGAAAGCTCCAGGGAAACATTAGAGATGCTTTCCAGTACCTGAAGTGGCTACAGGAGAGCTGGGAAGAGAATTTTTACAAGGGCTGGGAGTGATAGGATGAGAGGAAATGGATTGAAGCTTGAGGAGGGCAGATTGAGACTGGAGATGAGGAAGAAATTCTTTCCAGTAAGGGCAGGGAGACACTGGCACAGGTTGCCCAGGGAGGTTGTGGATGTCCCTTCCTTGAAGGTGTTCAAGGTCAGGCTGGATGAGACCCTGAACAAGCTGAGTTGGTGGGAGGTGTCCCTGCCCCATGGCAGAGGGTTGAAACTGGCTCATCCTCGAGGTCCCTTCCAACCTTAACCATTCCATGAGTGTTTGACAGGTGCTTAGCAGCAGTGATGTGGGGAGGCAGCCAAAGCTCCCCTCTTTTAGCTTTTGTTCCTGAATGGCTTTCAGAAGAATGCTGCTGTTTTAGATTAGATGGAGCTGACTGCTCCCGAAGTGTGTTGAAGGTATCTTCTCTGAGTGAGAGGCAAACAAAGATGTTCTCAGAGGGTGTTGGAGAACTGCAGACAGCTTGCTTAGTGTAAGCAGGCAAAATCCTCCCCGTTGAAATGAAGCTGAGGCAGCCTGTGCCAGCTGCATGTCTGGTGTCAACGTATCTGGTGGGTTTGTTTTTTTCCCCCCCCCCCTCCACTCCATTCATACCATTTGCTCTTGATCATAAAAAGGAATCAAATGGTCGAGCCTGAAGTTCTGATGCCCCACGGGAGGGCCTGCTCTCACAGCTTTTTCTCACTCCATTTATGCTTCCCCTGCTGAGTGCACAAAGATCTTTACCAGGCAAAAACCAGTTCCGCTCTTCTGCATCCATCCGTCCCCTGCTTGCCCTCTCCAAGGGGGTCTCCAGCAAGGCTGCCAGGTGTGAGGGAGGAGGTTTTTTTTTTTTTGCTTCCTGTAAAGAATAAAGCAAACACCATTACCTCGGTGCCAGTTCATCAAACAGCTGCCATGCAGAGGGTACCCTGGGCTCCTACTGTCTTCTGTCGCTGCACTTCTAATCACCCAGAATGGTTTGTTTGCCTATGAAGCCGCTCAGCATCTCCTCTTTGCTCCTCAGCTCTGGTGAATGAAAATCGTGGCCCGCAGTTAAGAGCTCATCTCTAGTGGCCAGGGAGCTGGCCCCAGGCATCTGTTGTTTGTGGAACTGCAGGGAGATAAATGGGACCTGGGCTGGAGAGCTGCAGCCCCGGGGATGCTGTGTGAGCAGGTTTCTTGGCAGGCTATGCTGCTGCCCAGGCAGAGAGCTTGGCAGGGATCTGCAAGGGAGTTGCCCTGGCTCCTTGGGCCACCTACCCAGGTACCTGCACTGAAGACGAAGACTTCCTTAGGGATTGTCCTTTAGAATGGAAATGCATCCAAAACACTTGTGTGGCAAAATGGTTGTTGGAGAGGCAGGAACATGGCAGGTCCAGGAGAGCAGAGTCACAGATAAGTGGATCACTGGAGTGGTGCCCAAGCCATGAGGGGCTGTGAAGCTTTTGATTGAGCCTTCCCTGTGGAACTGCTGTTGAGTGAAGGTGCCTGAGCACAGCTGAGAGCTCATTTTAAATGTCTTCTGGCTGTGCAGCATCTGTAGGAACCCAGAGAGAGCTGTGGCTCCTTCCACCACTGGCAGGATGGAATGGAGGGATGCCAATGGCAGCCCTCACCAATTTCTCCTGTATCAGTGCATCCTTAGTCTGCTGCTGGTACTTCTTTACACCCCACAGCAAGCTTTGTAACTGAGCAAACCAATGATGTCCTCCAACAGCAGAAGCTGCAGATTCCCTCACTGTATGCAGGGTGAGATTCTGGTTTGTACTTACTGTGCTCTCACCCTTGGTATTCACAAAGTGCTTGCTTACAAAGTGTGTTTCCAGGGCAATGCTAAGCAAGGTGTTGTCAATGCAGCCCTGAAGGCTTGGATCCCTCCTGTGCGTTTGGGTAGCAGCTTGTGAGGATGTGATGCTGTGAGCTGAACCCTTTTGAGGCAAATTTCACCCCTGCAAATCACCTCTCCTACAGTTTTACATACAAGGGGAGAGCCTTCCAAAAGCTGGGATTAAATTAATTAGCTCCAACTGTGTAGCACTGCTCCCCGCTCACTGAGCTGACAGTTGGAGTGCAAGGCGAGCTCAGGCTCCACATTATTCTGCACCTCTGGAAAGAGTCTCAGGGGTCAAAGAATATCTGCTGTCAAAGGAGGAAGGAAAAAAAAAAAAACCCAAAACCAGGCAGAACTTGCTGCTTTCTGAGAGTTCCTAAAGCCATTTTGCACTTAGAGCCACGGAATGAGGATTATTGGCAGGCTGTGGAAGGCTAGGCTGAGCTGTATCCCACTGCAGATTGAGCATCATTGCTGCCCTCATGCAGCTAATAAGCAAAGCTGTGGGAATTGGGGCACTCTTGCAGCCAGAATCTTGCTAAGTGGCTTCTGAAGGCTGCTTCTATCAGCTGAAATGAACAATTCCTGCCCACCTGCTGTACTTTAATTGGTGTCTGCTGCCTTCAGAGCTGGGCTTGTGCTGACTGGAGCGGGGAGAAATTTCAGCTGCTTAGAGCAAGTTACAGGTTAAAAAGCTGTCTCAGCCAGGGCTTTGAACCTCACAGAATCATGGAAGGGGCTGGTTTGGAAGGAACCTTGAAGATCATCTGGTTCCAACTCCTCTGCCATGGGCAGAGATGTCTTCCACAGGTTGCTCAAGGTGTCATCCAGCCTGGCCTTGAACACCTTCAGGAAAGGCACATCCACAACCTCCCTGGGCAACCTGTGCCAGTGTCTCCCCACTCTCACTGTAGAGAATTTCACAGGCTCACAGGACATCAGGGGTTGGAAAGGACCCAAAGAGATCATTGAGTCCAACCCCTCTGCCAGGGCAGGACCAGATAATGTAGCTCAGATCACAGAGGAATACATCCAGAGAGGCCTTGAAAGGCTCCAGAGAAGGAGGCTCCACAACCTCATAACCATGAGAGTGGTGAGAGCCTGGAATGGGTTGCCCAGGGAGGTGTTTGGGGCCACATCCCTGGAGGTGTTTGCAGCCAGGCTGGCTGAGGCTGTGGGCAGCCTGATCTAGGGTAGGGTGTCCCTGGGCATGGCAGGGGGTTTGGAACTGGCTGATCCTTGTGGTCCCTTCAAACCCTGACTGATTCTATGATCCTTTCTGGACAGCCTGTGCCAGTGCTCTGGGACCCTTCCAGTAAAGAAGTTCCCCCTTGTGTTGAGGCAGAACCTCCTGTGCTGCAACTTCCACCCATTGCTCCTTGTCCTGATTTCTTCCTCATCTCCAGTCTCAGTCTGGGGGTCATAGTCCTGCTGTGTCCCAAGCTGAGCAGAGCTGTGATGAGTTCTCAGTGCAGGTGGTTTTGTCCTGTGGGAATGCTGTTGGCTGCCTGCTGCTGTTTGGATGTTGCTGCTTAGCACTTGAGCTCAGTTTACTTGCAGCAATTTGGGGCACAGCTCAGCTTCCAGACTATTCTTCATGCCAGGAGGGGGTGTTGAAGTGGTTCCTTTTGTTTAGCAAAACAAACCAGAATCCTAATGAGAAAGTTAATGTGTTGGAAAATGAGTCCAAATGGAACAAAATCACATTTTGCTAACTAATTAAATTTTTTCCCCCCCAATCTTTTAGTGTTAAAAAAAAAAAAAAATCCAGAGCCCACTACTGCATTGCCTTCAAGGCCTTTGGGGGAATGCATTGGCATTCACTCTCTGTCTCACTTGCTCCCCATTCAGAAGATTGTTTCAAGTGCAGACCTTTTTTTTTTTCCCCCCTGTCTCAAGGATTCTTGTGCATCTCTTTCTATTGCCTGGCTTCTTTGTGCTGAGGACTTCACCTTCCCTGTGCAACCTGTGCTACTTTTATGCCATAAATCTGTTGTTTGCTTGTTTGTTTTTTTGTTGTTGTTTAAATTTTCATTATATTCTTAGAAGATGTGAAATCAGTCAGCTGGTGAACATTCAATTTGAGTTTTCTCTGACTTGAAGTTTTGGATGGGAATCCTGAGGAGCTCAGCACTTCTTGTTACAGCTTATATTGGTTTGGACTGCATCCTGTAGATGTTTAGTTGGAGAAATGGCATTGGATAAGAGATCCATCAAAGGACTCAGGGTTGCCTTTGAGATATCACAGCATAGTGGGGTTGGGAAGGGATGGAAAGAACCTTTGGAGATCATCCAGTCCAACCTCCCTGCTCAAGCAGGGCACCCACAGTAGCTTGCCCAGGAGCACAATGGCCAGGGTGGTTTGGAAGCTCTGCAGAGGAGACTCCACAACCTCCTTGGGCAGCCTGCTCCAGGATCCTCACACCAAAGAACTTATCCTCCTGTTCAGATGGAACCTCCTAGATTCCAGTTTGTGCCCATTGCTCCTTGGCCTGTCCCTAGGCACCACTGACAAGAGTCTGGCCCCATCCTCTTGCCCCCTGCCTTACTGCTCATTGGTCAGATCCCCTCTCAATTTTTGCTGGACCCTGCATGAGGAATCCCATCAGACTTTAACCCCAGCCACTAGTTTTTGGTCACCTCTCTGCAGGTGCATTTTTGCATCTCAGCTAGTTTTCACCTGTGTGTTTTGAACAGAATTTGGGGGGAGGGGGGGAGCCAAAAAAGGGGAAAAAAGAAAAGAGCTGAAAGGTTGTGGAGTAAAAGAAATTGAGGGGAGATGTCTCCAGTGGTGGATGGATGTCAGCAGCAGCAGCAGTTGTGGCTGTAGGAGCATTTTGGGGATGATGGTAGCTGGGTTTAGATACCAGTGTGGAAGAACTCTTGTACTGAAAGAATATATCATGAGAGTAATCAACTCACTCCTAACACCTGAGCAGGGAGCAGCAGGGAGTGTCTGTGTGGTGCTTTTGCTCCCTTTTTTTATGACTTTGACATTTCCTTCTGGTACTTTGCCATTCTCCAGGACCTGTTGGGTGGCTTTCGAGTCAAACTCATTTGCTCAACAGTTCAGAGCCTTTGCAGCTCACTGTGGGGGGGGGGGGGGGGGAGGGGGG
>VWZI01001469.1:141093-159177 GCA_013396835.1 Psilopogon haemacephalus
GGGGGGGGGAAGCAGAGATTAAATATTAAGTGTAAAACTTTACTCTCCTTTAACTCCAGTTAGATATTTCTACTTTCATTATATCCAGCTAGTGTCTGGCACACCCTGAGCACTGTCTGGAGTGTTTAGAGTATGATCATGCATACTTAGATGCTGGGAAAGAAGGGGAGAGGTGATATGCCCAGGCAGATCATGTCAGTCAGTGAAAAAGCCACAGCTGGAATTGCTGCCCCTGTTTTCTCCTCTGTCCTAGGACACAGAATTAATCAGGTTGGAAAAGACCTTCAAGATCAGTCAGAGCTGGAAGGGACCACAAAGATCATCCAGTTTCAACCTCCCTGCCATGGGCAGGGACACCCTACCCTAGATCAGGCTGCCCACAGCCTCAGCCAGTCTGGCCTTAAACACCTCCAGGGATGTGGCCCCAACCACATCCCTGTGGATGTTCAACATGAGAGTGGTGAGAACCACTCTCATGCTGAACAACTTCCTCATCATGTCCAGTCTCCACCTCCAGGTTTGCTCCATTTCCCCTGGTCCTGTCACTCCCTAATAGCCTAAAAAATCCCTCCCTAGCTTTTTTGTAGCCTACTTCAGATACCAGAAGGTCACAAAAAGGTCACCTGGAAGCCTCCTCTTCTCCAGACTGAACAGTCCCAATTCTTTCAGTCTGTCAGAGGTGCTGCAGCCTTCTGAGCATCCTCGTGGCCCTTCTCTGGACACCTCCAGCATATCCACATCCCTCCAGGTACATGGAGTCCAGCCCACCACCTAACACCTTCTCATTAACTAACCCATGGCACTAAGTGTCTCATCCAGCCTCTTAAACACCTCCAGGGAGGGTGACTCCACCACCTCCCCTGGCAGCCTGTTCCAATGCCAATCTCTCTTGCTGGGAAGAACTTCTTCCTAAGGTCCAGCCTGACCATGCCCTGGCACAGCTTGAAGCTGTGTCCTCTTCTTCCATCCCTGGTCGAAGAGAAGCAAAACCACCAAATAAAAGAAGCTGGTGGAGATCTGTGGAGGGAGCAGAGGAAGGGAGAAAGATTCATCTCTTCCTAAAGCTGCAAGGCTGATGAAGTGAACCAGTATTTATAGGCTGAGATCTGTGGGTTGCTTTAGTTCAAGTGACATGGGACAGGTATCAATTAGAGAGAATTTCCATAATGTAATTAAGAGATAACACCTTGCTGCTCTCTCTCTGTTTTGTTTTTTTTTTTTTTTTTCACTCCTTCCACTTGGAAACTCTCCACTGATTTTAATTAAGCTTGTCTTGAACTCCTGACCATAAACAATGTGATCTATAGTTGGGTGGGTTTGGTTTTCCCTTCCCCCAATTTAGCAGCTGGCTTTGCTCATCAAGGAACTTTTCCCAGGTGTCCCATGCTCTACTTCACTTTCATCTCACTAGTTCCAAGACCAACTTCAAAATGCCTTCAGGATGTAGAGCTGGAGCTTGAAGAAGTAGAATTCTTCCCAATTAGTAAGTGCAAGCTCTCAATTCTCAGATGTACTTTAAGTACGAGGTGCCCCTCGGAAAACACCTGAAAGTATCTTGGGTTTCCTGTGCCACCTTCATTAGGTGGAGTGATTTGAGGTTCCTTACATTCATGGATTGAAGATCTGAATGGTTTTGGCCATGTCTGGTTCAACAGGACTGTGAAATAAGGACTCAGGGTTCCTGCCATGTCCCAGGCTCTCAGCTGATGGATTGATGTTGCTGTGTGCTCTGCTTGGCTCTCCACTGAGCCATCTCCTGACACCCATCCAGTCACACCATAAGCAGCTAGCTGGGGTGCTTCACCCACAAAAGCTGTCAGCCAGTGGATAATTAGAGACCTCTGAGTGGTACAATTTATTACACTTAAGGTGTGAGCTGCCTGCGTGCAAATTAATGTTCTGTACTTGCCACCACTCATTGCAGAGGGAAGCTGTTGTCTTCCCTCAGATTTAGCACCTGGGTGGCCTCAGCAAGTGCTGCAAAAGCAGCCAGGAAGATGGTGAGGAGCAAAGGATGAGAGGCAGCCGTGGGCTAGAGCTATTAGTACGAGACCTTTGCTCCTATCTTCTGATACAGCTTTTGTCTCCTGTAAATATGAGGAGTCTCTAGACCAGCATTGCAAAACAGATCTGTCTAAATAGCCAGGGAAGAAAGTAAATCCCTGCGACCCCAACCTACTTCTGCAGGCTCCAGAGGCTCTTTGATTAAGTAAAACTGTCACCTACCAGAGTTATCTCCTCACTTTCACTTTGCTCATTAATCTTCAGTGCTGCTAACAATAAGATGTATTTAATGGGTACGTGGAGTCACTTGTAGCCCTCTATCTGGAGATCGTTGGCTCCCCTCCAGCTGCTCTAAAAGTGATTAAAACCTGTTATCTCCTGGCTGCTTGCTGGCTGAGACAGACCCAAGTCCTCTGCCAGTGTCTGAAATGTCCACATCAGCTTGGGTGAAGTTAGGAGACTTCAGTTTCTTCCCAGCCCAGAGTCTGGCTGTGTCACGGGAATGGGTCAGCAATGCTGCATGCACCAACTCCCATCCCTGTTTCTGCCTTGCATCCAGCCTGAGAGAGGTTCTTTGGTCTTCAGGGAATTTCTAAGCACCAATGGATACCTGATGATCATTTTTTTTGCCACTCAGAGCAGATGTAACGTCTCCCTTTCAGTGATTGGGGCTTCTTTTGTCATCATAGTGATCTTTAAGTCCAGCTTACTTTGTTCTCATGGAATTTGTGGAATGGTTCAGGTTGGCTTACCCTGTTTTCATAGAGTTCAGGTTGGAAGGGACCTTGAAGACCACCTAGTTCCAACCCCCTGCCATGGGCAGGGATGCCTCCCACTAGCCCAGCTTGCTCAAGGGCTCATCCAACCTGGTCTTGAACACCTCCAGTGAGGAGACATCCACAGCCTCCCTGGGCAACCTGTGCCAGTGTCTCCCCACCCACACTGGAAAGAATTTCTTCCTCATCTCCAGTCGTAAATCTGCCCTCCTCAATCCATTGCCTCTCATCCTTATCACTACAACCCCTTGTAAAAAGTCCCATCCTGGCTTCCTTGCAGGCCCCCTTCAAGTACTGGAGGGCTACTGTAAGGTCTGCTGGGTGCAGAGCTTTCAACCTGTTTGCTGCTGGCCAAACTGCAAACATCTCTGTTAGGTAACACCACACTGAGCCCTGGTGGGCACCGCTTCTGCTGCAGGGCTGGCAGAGCACCAGCAGCACGGTGGGGAGCAGGTGAGCCTGCAGTGAAAGGATGACACTTGGCTGCAGGGTCTGATCCTCAGTGGTGTTTCAGAGTCCTGCCTCCTTTTCCTTTCCAACAGCAGGCAGCTTCCCTATTATTGCTGTTTGACCTTGCTGGGACTAAGCCTTCCACGTGTCAAGTTAGGAACTCTCTCCCTTGCACATCCCAGGGACTTCAATTATTTTGTCACCAGCAATGCAGGTATTTTGAGTCACAAAGAAAGAGCAGTGGATAAGCACTGAATGTTTTCATATCACCTCCTGAAGCTTGCACTAAATTGTAAAAAGCCTGACAGGGTTTAATCCTTTAGCAGCCCAAAAAAAAAAAGGAGAGGTTTCATGTTTGAGCTGAACTGAATTCAAATGCCAAGGTCTGGATTCTCATCACAGTTAAGCAGGCAGGAGTCTGAAATAACTTCTTCTGACAGCATTGTGGTGGATTTCCACCAGCCTAATGGGGGACTGAATATGGATTTTGAACTTAAATCCCTTCACCTCTCGCTCAAAATGTAATAAGTAATTTACCTGAGCCTTTTGCTCTGCCACTTCTTAAGCCTGCCCAGCTCACACTAAGTGCTGGATGCTTGGGAGTCACAGGAGGAACTGTGCCTGGGAACCGGACAGCAACTTTGCAGGTGTGGTCAGGAGTAACTTAGTTCGTGGTGAAGCTTTCTCTGAGCACACCTTGACTCCTTCTCACCACAATATTTCTTACCAGCATGGTCAACCACCTTCACTTTGGGTCGGGCTCACTTGGGTCAGGCTGACTGTGACTTTAGGTCGTACTCACCATGACTTTGGATCATTTCAGATCATGTACGTTACTTTAGATGTTGCCTTCCATAGCGAACCACAGGCTGCTGGTTGCTCAGGGTGGATGGTGATGCATTGATTATTGGTTTGACCTAATTAACTCCATGGTGTTAAGCAGGAGGCAGTGGTAGATATAGCTCACAAGTGTGTCTTTATTAAAGGAAATCATTGATTTCAGATTCTGTAGAACTGGTGGCGTGCTCCTGCTGTGCATTTCCCACTGTAGTTCTTGGGAATTCAACTAAACTCACCTTGGAATGTGGGATGCTTCATTGCACTGCTGATGGGAGGAGACAGACATCTCCTGGGGCACAGGCTTTAAAGTTTTCCCTATCACAGAATCATAGAGATTCAGTCAGGGCTGAAAGGGACCACAAGAATCATCCATTTCCAACCCCCCTGCCATGCCCAAAGACACCTCACACTAGATCAGGCTGCCCACAGCCTCATCCAGCCTGGCTGCAAACACCTCCAGGCATGAGGCTTCCACCTCCCTTGGCAACCCCTTCCAGGCTCTCACCACCCTCATGCTGAAGAACTTCTTACTAACCTCCAGTCTGAATCTCCCCATTTCCAGCTTTGTTTCATTCCCACCAGCCCTATCACTCCCTTACATCCTCAAAAGTCCCTCTCCAGCTTTGTTGTAGGCCCCCTTTGCTTTGGAGAGATTCTGTAAAAGCAGGAATGTTCTTCTAGCATCCAAGAGGACAGGCTGAGTGATGCTTTAAGCTGCAGAGGTGCTGCTGACCTTGTTGCATGGTGTGCCACATTGATGCATGCCTACTGCAAGCCCTGCAGGAGAAAGAAGAAAGGATTTGTTTCAGGGAGCTCAGCCCTGTCATTGATCCAAACTCTTCACTTCTGAGAACTCAAGAAGTCCTGAGTGTAGCTGCTGAGCTGCCTTAGCTGGGGTGAAACTGAGAGGATGATTTTTTAGGCAAAGCAAGAAAAGTACTTGGTGCAGAGAAGTTTTCTTCATGTTTAGGTGGAACCTCCTGGGTTCCGTTTTGTGCCTGTTGCTCCTCATCCTGTCCCTGGGCACCACTGACAAGACTCTGTACCCATCCTCTTGGCCCCTGCCCTTAAGGACTTGCTGCTCTTTGATCAGATCTCCTCTGGGGTTGCTCTTCTCCAGGCTCACCAGCCCCAGAGCTCTCAGCCTTTTGCTCCTCAGAGTGCTGCTCCAGGCCCCTCAGCATCTTCATAGCCCCTACTGGATTGTCTCTTACCTACAACCTGTCTGAATTATTGTGGTGTTTATTTTCAGCTTTGTCTTCACTTGCCTCTTCTTTCTTCCCTACCTTTAAGCCCTGTCTTCATAAATCATCTGGCAAGGGACAATAGCATCACTTTGATCACCTTAGCTCAGCTGAAATCCAATGTACTCTACCTGGGGACAAAAATCTATCAGAACTGATCCTGTCAGGTACACATCACACTCCCCCCAGAAGAGAGTTAATGAAGTAAGGGCTCATTAAGAAGTAGTAAGGTAATTAGGAAAAAGAATTATCTGTGGCTCCTGAAGGAAGTTTCTGAGCTTTCTCCTTTTTTTTTTTTTTTTTTTTTTTCCTGGATTCAGAAGTGCTAAAAAGAAATAAAATCATTTTCTGCCTGGGAACATTGCACTGCCTTCATTAATAAACATGTGGCTTCCGTTGCTGCCCAGGCTGTGCTTTATTAAGGGCAAAAACTAATCCTGCCTAATTGTGTACTTCATCTTGAGTAGAAGCCCCAAAACCCTTTGCAGGAATGACTGCGTTCGGCTGAACGGAAAGCGGAGGAGAGAGGAGGTTAAAGAGCTGAACTTTACAAGCATGGAGTGTTTGGAGCTCCACTCAATGTCTTGGTGAGATGGAACAGCTGAGCACCTCTGAAACACAAACTGGCCCAAGCAGTCAGCCAAGCTGAGAGGGGGATTTAGAATCAGGATCAGTCAGGGTTGGAAGGGACCACAAGGAGCAGCCAGTTCCAACCCCCCTGCCATGCCCAGGGACACCCTACCCTAGATCAGGCTGCCCACAGCCTCTGCCAGCCTGGCTGCAAACACCTCCAGGGATGTGGCCCTAACCACCTCCCTGGGCAACCCATTCCAGGCTCTCACCACTCTCATGCTCAACAACTTCCTCCTCGCATCCAATCTGAATCTCCCAGCTTTGCTCCATTCCCCCTCATCTTTCCCCTGATAGCCTCAAAAGTCCCTCCCCAGCTTTTCTGTAGGCCCCTTCAGATCCTGGAAGCCACAAGAAGGTCTCCTGGGAGTCTCCTCTTCTCCAAACTGGACAGCCTCAACTCTTTCAGTCTGTCAAAGACTGATCAGGTTTGGATCTCTTTACCCGCCCCGTGCCTGTGTCAGCCCCTCACACTCTCACATGCTGCCTAGGTGCCAATGCATCTTTAATTAGTGACATGATTACAGAGCCAGATGGGAATTGGGGCTCGGTCTCTTTGATGTGGATTGTGCAGGATTATGGGGAGGTGCCAAGTGCCTGGGGAGGTGCCAAGTGCCATGGGAGGTCATGGATGGTCTCGTGGGGGTGTCACCATGGCAACACTGATGGATGCAGCATTTCCAACCAATGGGTTTACAAAGGAGTTGGGAGGGGGAAAGAGGACTTTGTGTGTGTATTAGGCAGGGAACAGAGATGGAATGCTGCTTAAAGTTTCCAGGAAGGAATTATTGACAGTGGAAGTCTCTAGGAAGGAATTCTTGATGGTGGAAGTTTTCAGGAAGGAATTGATAGTGGAAGTCTCCAGGAAGGAATTCTTGACAGCTAGAGTGGGGGAACACTGGCACAGGTTGCCCAGGGAGGTTGAGGATGCCCCCCTCCCTGGAGGTGGATGAGGTATTGAGCAACCTGATCTAGAAGGAAGCATCTCTGCCATAACATTTTCTTTCTTGTTTTGCTCCACCTGCTTTTAGGCTTCAGTCATTTACAGTGAGATCTCTCCTCCCCCCTTTTTTTTTTTTCCATCTCCAGAGACCAGCCAAAAATGGTTCCTCTGAAATCCCCTATTACAAAGATAATGTGCAGTCATAGAGTGTGCTATATGGGAGAGTTATTTGGACCAGTGATTATCTACACATTAAAGTCATAAAAGAGGAAAATTAAGAGACAAACTCTGCAGGAGGTATATAAATGGCTACTTAAAGGCTTTAAAATGCTTCTCCTTGCTTCCATGCTCATGTTTCTTAGCACTCCATAACTTAACAGCTGGCAAAAGGGTTGTCACAGGATGTTTTGGCAGGAGTTTAAATCCATCTAACCCTCTGACTCCCAAACTGGTCCTTCAGGCAGTTGTAGAGAGCAATGAGGTCTGCCCTGGGCCTCCTCTTCTGCAGGCTGCACACCCCCAGCTCCTCAGCCTCTCCTCACAGGACTGAGCTCCAGGCCCCTCCCCAGCTGTTACATGCTGTTATATTCAGTTTAAACTATAAGAAAATACAATTTTCTCTTTCCTGACTTTCCAAAGGAAAAAAAAAAATCTGTGTTGTTGTGAGTTTATTCTATCTGCTCTAATCCAGTACAAATGCAAACTTGTTGCTCTTGGAACTGTCGCTGTAGACACTCTGGATATTGAGAAGAATCCCAGATGAGTTTAGAGATCATAAGCAGGACAAGAAGGGGGTTGCAAGGCTTCATTCACTCTGGGGTATGATCCGGGACCAAGCAGGCTTGCTCTGCTCTGGAGGGATATTTGTCTGCGTGTGCTGGAGGCATCCAAAGGGGTGGTTCTGTATCACATTCCTGCAGCCTGATTGTCCTTGCCAGTAGGAGGTTGTGCTTTCTCCTTAAGCCTGCTTCTCCCCTGCTGCTTTTTAAGCCAGGACTTCCCTTTCCACCCTCAGAGCAGACAGAGAGGTTAAAACTTTGCCTTTCTTTTTATATATCTGGAGACTGCTCTGTCTGAGCCGAGTCCTGACCTCTACAAAAAAGCTGGGGAGAGACTTTTGAGGCTCTCAGATAGTGACAAGACGAGGGGGAATGAAGCAAAGCTGAGTTAGGGAGACTCAGACTGGAGGTGAGGAGGAAGTTGTTCAGCATGAGAGTGGTGAGAGCCTGGAATGGGTTGCCCAGGGTGGAGCTGGATGAGGCTGTGGGCAGCCTGATCTAGGGTATGGTGTCCCTGGGCATGGTAGGGGGGTTGGAACTAGATATCTTTGTGGTCCCTTCCAACCCTGACTGATTCTAGGATTCTGTGATTGTATGATTCTTCATTCTTTGCTCAGGTTTTCTAGATTTGCTTCTTAACAGCTTGTGGTGGGTCTACATCTTTCCTAACATGTCCAAACAGTACAGAGCTGCAGAGAGGCTTTCAGCCATGCAGAGGTGAGCAGCAGATTGATTAGCTTTGAGTAGCTCAGAGATGCTCATTCCCCTTTTATGCACTCCAGGCAGTCCAAAGCTGTTGGTAGCAGCAGAAGGGAAAGAGGAGTTTCTAAAGGGCAGGTGTCTACCACCTCTCCTGCAGGGATGGTCTATCAGCCAGCCTTGGGCTAATCAGAGTAAGACGTGGAGGGATCTGACTTCAATAAATTCTATCACCCTGTGTCATCTCGACGTTTTAAAATAGATGGAGGGAGCTCCTCTGCCTACCCCTATCTGATTTTAATTTAATATAGCTTCACATCTGGCTAAGTGGAGATAAGCAGGCTGCTTATTTCCCAGTTTGACAAAGTTGCTAGGTCAGTGTTTTGCAGCCAGGGCTCCCTAATCACCATCCCCAGGCTGTAACAAAGCAGAGTATGCAGCTGTAATCCCCCCGGGGCGGGCAGGGCTTTGGGGGGGGTGGGGTGGGGTGAGCATTAGCATCTCTGCATTGCTAATTCCAACAATGGGAATGGACTTGCAGTTGATAAGGATTTCATTAATGCAGCCAGGGCCCCGTGTCCTAGTTTCACATCGCTTTAATATTAATGGCAGCAATGCCTGGGACCAGATCCCATTTAAATGTCAGTAGGATGGGTGGGGTGGACCGAGATGGGGATAAATTATTCATCTACAAACAACTGCATTAATGATTTTCTGTAAGACTCTTCAACTTTTGGGGAATGGCACTTGTGTACCTGACAAGAAGCACTAAAAGATGTCTGGCAGGAGGCAAGTGCAGTGTGGCTGATTCCTGTTGCAATCTGCAAGGGGTAACAGATGCCTGCTTTAGCTTTCTTGTGTAAAGGAATAATTCAGATCTGACCTCAGTCTGTAAATATCAAAGATAATTTAAAACAAAACCAGACTGCTTTTATTATTATTGTAGGCTATCAGGGAGTGACAGGACTAGGGGGAATGGAGCAAAGCTGGAGCTGGGGAGACTCATAGTGGAGGTGAGGAGGAAGTTGTTCAGCATGAGAGTGGTGAGAGCCTGGAATGGGTTGCCCAGGGAGGTGGTTGGGGCCACATCCCTGGAGGTGTTTGCAGCCAGGCTGGCAGAGGCTGTGGGCAGCCTGATCTAGGGTAGGGTGTCCCTGGGCATGGCAGGGGGGTTGGAACTGGCTGATCCTTGTGGTCCCTTCCAACCCAGACTGATTCTATGATTCTATTTTGTTTTAAGTTTTGGGTTGGTTTTTTTTTTGTTTTAACATTTCAGGGGAAGGTCACCTATAAATATTTCATTAGCCAAATTCATTAATTGCAATTACACACAGATTGGATTTAATCCAATCACTTCTCCCCCCCCTCCCACTCCCCTCCCAACTACAATTAAAATGGGTTGAAGCCACTCTGGGATATTCAAAGCCAACAATTACTAAAG
Source organism: Psilopogon haemacephalus (assembly GCA_013396835.1). NCBI lineage: Eukaryota > Metazoa > Chordata > Aves > Piciformes > Megalaimidae > Psilopogon > Psilopogon haemacephalus. Next base: position 150,900 of record VWZI01001469.1, read on the forward strand.
TCAGATTTCAAATGCGTTTTGCTTTGTAGTGTTGCTGGAGAGGGTCCAGTGGAGGGCTATGAGGATGCTGAGGGGACTGCAGCACTGCCTGATGAGGAGAGGCTGAGGGACCTGGGGCTGCTTAGTCTGGAGAAGAGAAGATTGAGAAGGGATTTAATCAATGTTTATAAATATCTGAGGGCTGGGGGTCAGGATGGTGAGGACAGGCTCTGCTCACTGCTACCTGGGACAGGCCAAGGAGCAATGGACGAAAGCTGCAGCACAGGAGGTTGCAGCTCAACACAAGGGGCAACTTCTTGACTGGAAGGATCCCAGAGCACTGGCACAGGCTGCCCAGAGAGGTGATGGATTCTGCTTCTCTGGAACCTGTCTGGATGTGTTGCTGTATGCCCTGAGCTATATTTTCTGGTCCTGCTGTGGCAGGGGTGTTGGACTTGGTGATCTCTTTGGGTCCCTTCCAACCCCTGACACCCTGTGATATGAAGTGCATGGAAATGAATAAGGACAGGTCCATTTAATTCCTATTCAAACCTTGCTAAACTTGTAAAGATGTCTTTGGCCTGAATATGAAATTTGGCTGAGTTTATTTTCCCACACACACAGAGTTCTTTTGATGTGGTGATCCTACAACAGGCAAAGAGAAAAAGCAAAAGAGGGCTGCAAAGATATTTTTTTTGTTTTCTCTGCTGGAAAATGTAGGAGGGAAGCTGGAGAGCAGTGAATGAAAGGCTTGACAGGCTGCTTGCTTGTACTCCTCCCAGCCCCCCTCTAACTGTGTTTTTTGTCTGAATGAGTTATTAGTTTCTCCCTGAGCTGCCTTCATCTGGGTGACACTCTGCATGTATAAGATAGCAGGGATGGGAGGCAGGATGTGGAATTAGCCTCTTGGAGTGTTCGTGCCTCTCTTTGCTTGGGTGCTTGTGGTTTGGGTTTGGCTTTCTGTGTTCAGATTTCATGTTTAGATCTCCTCAGTCTGACTGTCAGGTGTAGCTGTCAGCCAACTGTCACTTACCATCGCCTGGGTGAGTGTTTTAATTAACTCCCTGTGCCCGAGCAGGCGGAAATTTCAAGTATTGCCACTCTGAGAAGGCTGCCTCTGGAGTGCAGATCCATCCCCAGAGGGCTCAGTCCTGGGGAGACTGAGCTGGGAGCCATCTGAAACAGAAGGAGGTTGTTTGCTCCCAATGATGTGGAATGTAAGCCCTGTTTTCCTCGTGTATAGCTCCAAACTGCAGTGCAGAGCAAGTGGGGTTATGAAAATCAGGGTGGAAAAAGGCACACTCAAGTCATAGAATTGGAAGATCATAGCTGTATGACTATGACCTTTAAAGGTCATCCAGTCAAACCCCTGCCCTGCAGTTAGCAGAAGGCTTCCAGCCTCCCGTCATTGCTGTGGCCACACTGCAACAGGTCCATGCCCTCGTGCTGCAAACTCCAGAGCTGGCTGTGGGTACTCCAAGTGAGGTCTCATCAGAGTGTGGTAGAAGGGCAGGATTCCCTGCCCGGGGAGGTGGTGGAAGCCTCATCCCTGGAGGNTATTATTATTATTTTTAATTGCAGTCTATCTGACTTGGATAAAGGCCCAGGAGTGATGCAAAGGAGAAGGGGGAGAGGAGAATCCTAAATCAGTTCATCCACTTAAATACCTGAATATTAGCTTTGTGCAAATCTGGGTTCAGCCAGCAAAGTGTAGAAAGCGAAGGTGTAGGATGGCAGGAGACATAAATTAGATTGTAAAGAATCAGGTTTAATATAGCAGAATGAGATTAGTGCAGGGAAGAAGGCTTTTAAACGTGATTATAAACTAGCTGCTCCGTGCTCTTCACTTGATTTTTGGATGTTGAGCAGAAGAGAATGGGATATCAATCTTGAATATAAAATAAATGCTGGGAAGGGAGTTGAGGTGGTTATGGCACTATCAATTGTGCTGGGGGATGTAGCAAATTGGGATTTGTCCAATATGTGAGGCTAAAACCCTGCTTGGCACAGGTTGCAACCACTGCCATTAATTTTGTGAAGTAGTTGCATTAAAAGGAGGCCTGGAGAAGAGGAGGCTCAGGGGTGACCTCATTGCTGTCTACAACTACCTAAAAGGAGGTTGTGGCCAGGTGGGGTTGGGCTCTTTTCCCAGGCAAGCAGCAACAGAATGAATGGACGCAGTCTCCAGTTGTGCCAGGGCAGGTTCAGGCTGGATGTAAGGAGGAAGTTCTTGACAGAGAGAGTGAATGGCATTGGAATGGGCTGCCCAGGGAGGTGGTGGAGTCCCCATCCCTGGAGGTGTTCAAGCAAAGCCTGGGTGGGGCANAAGCCCTGACTGATTCTATGATTGTAGCTCAATGTATCCATCAGCTGCACATCACTGTAGGAAGAGAGTCAGAGATGTGTCTGCTGATTGTGACAATTTGGTGACAATTTCTCAGGAGACTCTTGGCTTTTTTATATTATATATATACACACACATATATAGTGTGTCATATATATTTATGTTATATATATGTCATATGTATGTGTTATATATATTTTTATATATCTATAACACATATTATATTTNTGGGAAGGGAGTTGAGGTGGTTATGGCACTATCAATTGTGCTGGGGGATGTAGCAAATTGGGATTTGTCCAATATGTGAGGCTAAAACCCTGCTTGGCACAGGTTGCAACCACTGCCATTAATTTTGTGAAGTAGTTGCATTAAAAGGAGGCCTGGAGAAGAGGAGGCTCAGGGGTGACCTCATTGCTGTCTACAACTACCTAAAAGGAGGTTGTGGCCAGGTGGGGTTGGGCTCTTTTCCCAGGCAAGCAGCAACAGAATGAATGGACGCAGTCTCCAGTTGTGCCAGGGCAGGTTCAGGCTGGATGTAAGGAGGAAGTTCTTGACAGAGAGAGTGAATGGCATTGGAATGGGCTGCCCAGGGAGGTGGTGGAGTCCCCATCCCTGGAGGTGTTCAAGCAAAGCCTGGGTGGGGCAGTTAGTGCCCTTGGATAGAGGTGGGTGCTAGGTTGGGCTGGATAAGCTTAGAGGTCTCTTCCAACCTGTTCTGTTCCATCCTAGCCTGTTCTGTTCCATCCTAGCCTATTCTATCCTCATTTAAAAGCCTCTCAGTCCTTAGTCTCCTGCTGCAGCAGCTGACCCTCACAGCAGCTGTTTCAGCAGCTCTAAACATTTCCAATTGGTGTTTTCATTGGTTTATCAAAATATTATTATTATTTTCTTTAATTTAAAAAAGTGTACTGATCTAGTGGAAAAGATCACAGGCTCACAGGGTGTCAGGGATTGGAAAAGACCCAAATTGATCATCAAGTCCAACCCCCTTACCAGAGCAGGACCAGACAATCCAGCTCAGGTCACACAGGAACACATCCAGAAGGGCTTGGAAAGGCTCCAGACAAGGAGACTTCACAACCTCTCTGGGCAGCCTGTGCCAGTGCTCTGGGACCCTTCTAGTCAAGAAGTTGCCTCTTGTGTTGAGCTGGAACCTCCTGTGCTGCAGCTTCCATCCATTGCTCCTTGGCCTATGGCAGGGAGCAGTGAGCAGAGCCTGTTCCCCCTCTCCTCACCCCGAGCCTTCAGATATTTATAAACATTGATTAAATTTCCTCTAAGTCTTCTCTTCTCCAGACTAAAAAGCTCCAGAAGGTCTCTGTGACATGTCTTAGGCCTGCAAGGCTGAGGTCAGCAGTGTGTGTTTGTCTGCAAACACAGCCCAAAATAGTATTTGCCCTTAGTCTAGAGGCATCAACACTTCAGCTTAATTAGAACTGTTAACTGCTTCAGCCAGCAGCAGAAATTTAAGACTAATTGCTGAAAAATTAGCCTATTGCTGACCAGAATAAGAAAATTCTTTTTTTTAATTTTTTTTTTTTTTTTTTTACAATGTGATGATGTGGAGTTGTGTGCTCCAGGAATGAAAAACAAAAACTCACCCCCATTTCTGTTACCAGGCTGACAGATAGAAGCTGCTCTGCTGGGGACTCAGGTTGATTGTAGGTGAGGGCACAAACATCTGCTGGCCAGTTAGGGAAAATCAGCAGCAGAGCAGCAGCCATAGTCTCCATGGTGACAGAGGAGCAGCTCTTTAAAAGGGAGAATGCTGCTTTTTGTGCCTTTTAAAAGAAATTAGTGTCTCTATGACAGGTTGAACAGTCTGGAATCTCTGCTGATTCACCTTTGGTGACAGCAGTACTCCTAGTTCTGGTTTTGATTCCTCTTTCCCACATCCCCTCCTCCTCTGCAGTTTTGTCCCCAGAGCCTGTCTGGCAGCCTGCTTGGTGCACCTGTAGAGCATAATTCACTGTTAGGCTTCAAATCAGCAATTAAAAGATTTTAAGTGATTTCTTTTTTTATTATTCTATTATTTTCTCTCCCTCTCCCTCTCCCTCTCCCTCTCCCTCTCCCTTTGTCAAGCCAGAGCGAGATCTTAGCCAGAGGTGTCAAACTCAGTGACTTAAAAACAACTACTTCCATCCATCCTGAAAGACCTCAAGTATGAGGAAGTGTTTTGGCATGACCTAATGCAACAAATTTTCCACCTCTCTTTTTGAAGCCAGGCAGGTTGAGAGCAGCTTAGCTCAGGAGTTCTTCCTTAGCATCTCACTCACACAGAGTCTCCTGGAGTCCACGAGTTTGCATTTGCTGCTGTGTAAGGGACAAGGATCCAACAGCTGAATGCACAAGTTCACATTTTTCATATCAAAGAGCTTTTTGGAAGCTATCCGATGTCTGCCTGTGTTCCTCCTCTCCTAGGGCTTGTATCTGCAATCGTTATTTGCTTGTGTTGTATTGATTGGCTGTTCTTTACTTTTTTTCCCACTTCCTCAGCCACAATATTTTCTGTATTCAGGTAAGCTGACACTAGAATCTCATCCATTTCCCTCTATCTCTTGGTGGTGATTTCCTCTGAAGACTGACAAGAGCAGTGGCTTAGAGCTCTGATTATCTTGTTTTTATTTGAAACAACTTTAGTGTAAAAAAAAAAGACTGAATCAACTATTTTTTTCCCCTCTTTTCCCTTGCTGCAAAGCACAGCTTTTCTGATTAGAGCTGACAAGTCATTTACTTAGCTAATAGGAGAAGCTCCAGTGTGTTTGTGTAGCTCCAGGAACAAACAGAGGCAGATGAGAGAGTACAAAGTGACAAACACCATGTGGTGGTTGCTTTAATTCATCTCTTGGTGCCTTGGCTTGGAGCAGAGACACTTGGAGTAGAGTGCTGCTTGGAAGGGGGGGATTTAATCCCTTTTGGAAGACCACAGGCACTTCTCGTGGTAAAGCTGAGGTACAGCAGGTCCAGAAACCAATCCAAGAGTATTGTCTGGGCATAGCATCACAGCACTGTTTTGGTTGGAAAAGATTACTTGAGTCCAAACAGCAACCCAGCACCACTGTGGCCATTAAACCATGGCCGCAGGTTTCTTCAACGCCTCCAGGGATAAGCACTCCACCACCTCCCTGGGCAGCCTCTGCCAATCCCTGACCGCTCTTGCAGCAAAGACATTTTTCTTCACCTCCAACCTAACCCTCCCCTGACACAATTTCAGGCCATTCCCTCACATTCTATCACCTGATGCCAGCAAGAGGAGCCCAACCCTCACCTCACTGCAACCTCCTTTCAGGGAGCTGTAGGGAGCAATGAGGTCTGCCCTCAGCCTCCTCTTTTTCCAGGCTGAACACCTTCAGCCACTCCTCCCCAGCCCTGTTCTCCAGGGCCTTCCCCATCTCTCTTGTCCTTCTCAGGACAACCCCCAGCACCTGACCACGATGATGATCAGGAACTTAGGCATTCACAAAGTTTACCTCAGCCCTCTGAGAACAAAGTGTCCAGCTGAGAACTTTCATCTTGCTTAATTTTCAACCTTGACTTTCCTTCTCAGAAGACTTTGTCTCTCTCTCTCTCTGTGAATATCTGCTCAAGCCAGCAGAACTCCAAGAGGATTTTTCCCAAGCATGTGTCTGACCCAAGATTGCTTTCCCATAGCTCTACAAAGGGTTTTAATGAACTGCCTCGGTGTCAAAAAAAAAGAAGCTGCTGCCATGCCTTTTAATTTGGTGACCCAGAAAACTCTGTGATGTTGATGTGACCCAAAGGGCTTGTGCATGAAAATTAATCTGTGACAGACACTGCATATTAACATGATGCTTGATGCTTTGTCATACTCCTGCCAGGCTTTGGGTTTGCCAGGCTGGCTCAGATCCTCTCTGGAGGGGAGAGATCGTGGCTGGGCACAGCACCCTGAAAGGCAATGCAAGTGTGCAGCAGGCTTGCTGCAAAACCGCAGAAACTGGCTTTGGTTTCTGGAAAAAGCTCCTCTTTCTGGTTGCTGGCATCACAGAATGGTTCATTCTAAAGGTGGAGGAGTGTCAGCTCCACAGGACTGACTGCTTCTTGAAGTGTTCAGTGGGACTCAATAAGCAGGATGCTGGTTGCCAAGGCTCGGAATGGGCTGCCCAGGGTGGTGATGGAGACCCTATCCCTGGAGGGCTTTCAAAGCTGTGTGGATGTGGTGCTGAGGGCCATGGTTTAGTGGTGACCTGGATTAATGGTTGGACTTCACAGAATCACAGAAACACCCAGGTTGGCAAAGCCAAAGGCACAGTTTAAACATCTATAAAATGGCTCTGGGCAGCCTGATCTAGGGTAGGGTGTCCTTGCCCACGGCAGGGGGGTTAGAACTAGATGATCTTTGTGGTCGCTTCCAACCCTGACTGCTTCTATGATTCTATGAAAATAAGCCATGTGGAGTCACGTATTAGCACGTCCCTCTTTGCCTTTGAACTGCTAACACCTAAGCTCACCCAGCTGAGCTCTAGCATCACCAGCAAGCTGCAGCAGGTCTCTCAGTAGCAGTCCATGTCAAAACCCCATAATTAAATCAACATTAAACAGCCAAATAGGCTCCTGAAAGTGCTCCTCTGGCTACGTTTCAGCAATCGCCATCCAGGAGAGTGGTTTGCTCTTAAGCTGTGCTGGATTTAATTTGCTTTTATTAATTATTATGCAATTAGTGCATGAAGAAATGTTGAGGTTGTTGCCTCGAGCATCTCCCAGTCAAAAGTTCTGACCAAATTAGCAGAAAGGCTGAAACTGGCTTTGATTAAATTTGTGCAGGATTTTAAGACACCGTTTCTGGGCTTATTGGAACGGATTGGTGGTAAAATGGAGAGCTTGGCAGAGCTCCTCAGGCTTCTTAAGAGGCAAGAGGATGGGTTTGCCAAGAACAAACAAATGGCATGAGTGAGGCACAGCTCTCCAGTGCCAGGCTGGGTAAGGCCTGGCATTTTTAGCAGGCAGCTTCCTGATGCTGATCCCCCTGCTAATATTGTTTCTTTCCTTGAGATCTGAGACATACCCAGGCTGATATTAGATAACTTCATCTGCTCTCTCCATACAAGATAACAACAATCTCCACTGCGTGCCTGCACAGAATTAGTTACAAGCAAAGCACATTTAACTCCCTCCAGTGCTGCTCCTGGGCTTCTTTCCCTTCCTTCTGCCTGTGGTTCTGACCTGGGCTCTGAACACTTTGGTGCTGAGATCCTCCTCTGCTTCCTATATCTGGACCCGGCACTGGTGAGGCTGCACCTCAAGTATTGTGTTTGGGCTCCTCACCTGCTCATCTTGAAGGGCTCTTCCAACCAGAAAGGTTCTGTGGTTCTTAAGCATACTGAAACAGAGCCTGGCTTCTGCCTGTGCCTGCAGACCTTGCAGCAGCTCTTTGCAGTCCTACCTTTACCCAGCCAGAGCTGAAGGCGGGAACCACATCCAGGACGTTCTCCTTGGACGTGCCTATAAATAGAAATGGCGGAATCCATTCAGTGAGCTTCCAGAGCCCACCCTCAGTCAATGCTCATGAATTTTTGAATGGCTGAAGAGTCATTTGAATTCATTAAAACATTAATGAACATCGACTGAGTTAACTTGAAAGCCCGAGGAAGCTCTCGGCAAGGAAGAGGCACTCATTTGTATGGCAATACTCACTTTCCTCTCCAGGAATTCCAGCCATGATCCTGGTGGCTGGACTGTGGTCAGGGGGCTCTAAGCCAGCCATGGCAAAACTCAGGTCCTGGGGGTTTTGTTGGCAGAGAGTTTCATTTATATCAGCTTAGATGCCTCTCTGGAGGAAAACCTTCCTCACAGCAAGCACCACACTGAAAGAGTTGGGCTGGTCAGTCTGGAGAAGAGAAGGCTCCAAGGTGAAATTATATTATAATATTATAATATATAATAATACATTATAATGCAATACCATATAATCCGAGGTGGCCTTCCAGTATCTGAAGG
>VWZI01001469.1:161208-185101 GCA_013396835.1 Psilopogon haemacephalus
TAAATTTGATGGGTGTAGTCTTGGTTTTTTTATTTTTTTTTTTTTTTTTTTTTCCCCCCCTTTTTTTTTTTTTTTTTTTTTTTTAAACATGAAAAGGAAAATTAAATTCTTAATATAATTTGCACAGTGAGTAATAAAGTGACATGGGAAGCGGAGAGAGCAAAGAACTGTCACATGAAAGGAAATTTTATTTAGTCAGGTTATGATCTAATTTTTGCATCTAATCAATAATGACTAAATCCCCAAGGACAGGCAAGAAAAGAAATTTCTTCTAGATGAAAATCTCTTTTACTTTTGGGTTTTTGGGTTTGGTTTTTTTTAACACTTCCAGGCATGGTGACTCCACCACTTCTAAGGACCAAGCCTATTCCAGGGGTGAACCAATCTGTCACCGAAGGAATGTTTCCTGATATCCAACCTAAACCTCCCCTGGTGCAACTTTGGGATGTGCTTGACAACCTCAGTCCTTTCTGACTTGCTTTTGGCTAATGCAGGTTGGATTCCAAGGGAGAGAGTGAGAGGAAGAGGTTTACTGCTTTGCCTAATGAGGGGCTGAAAATGATAGAGCTGGAAAGCAAAGCCTGGGACAGCTCTGAACACCTCCACTCAGTTGGCTCAGGCTGCTTCTGTACCTTGCTGAGCTGTTTGTGTGAGCTGAGGCGTTTTGATTGAACTGCTGAGGAGAGCAAGTCAACCTAAGGTTAGAAAAACTTCCCTTTGGACCTGAAAGGAAGCTCATTAATGTCCCCAGCATGTGGTCCTCTCAGGCTAGGACTTCCACCTGTCATCAGCTTAGCCTTGAAAGCTTTGTCTACAAGAAATGTGTGGGAGCATCCCTGTATAAATTGCAGAATAAGCCAGAGTAGTGCTGTCCCCAGGAGGAAGAAGTGGAGACTATTTTGAATCCAAATGTGGGGTTTTTTAAAGCATCCTCCATCTCCACTGTCCACTTAAAGCACAGTTAGAGTGGTGTGGCTTTTTATTTCCCTCATCTGCAGTCTCTCAGAATCATGGCATCAATCAGGGCTGGAAGGGACCACAAGGATCAGCCAGTTCCAACACCCCTACCATGCCCAGGGACACCCTACCCTAGATCAGGCTGCCCACAGCTTCATCCAGCCTGGCTGCAAACACCTCCAGAGATGTGGCCCTAACCACCTCCCTGGGCAACCCATTCTAGGCTCTCACCACTCACATGCTGAAGAACTTCCTCCTTACATCCAGTCTAAATCTCCCTACCTCCAGCTTTGCTCCATTTCCCCCTAGTCCTGTCACTCCCTGATAGCCTCAAAAGTCTCTCCCCAGCTTTTTTGTAGACCCCCTTCAGATCCTGGAAGGCCACAAGGTCACCTGGGAGCCTCCTCTTCTCCAGACTGCACAGCCCCAACTCTTTCAGCTCTCTGGCTTTAGACTACAGTTGCCTGGAATTTAGAAAGCTGAGAGGAGAAAAAAAAATATATAGTGGCTTAAAGTGTGTAAGAATCTAATAATGAAAGCTAAAGAAGAATTAGAGAGGGCTGTAGTAAGCCCCTCCAAGCTGGGGAGGTCCCCTATTAATAAATGAGACGGAGCAAGGGATTTGAGCAGTAAATCACAACCCACATCCTGTGCTATCACTAATCAGACCCTGCTTGGAGGCAGGGGGTTGCAGTTGGAACTGTTGGTAATAAAGGAGGCTCTGTGTGGCCATTGGGATTTTTTTTTCCTCATTAGCAGTGTTTGGCACTGGATTTCCTGGGTAATTTTCTGCATTTCTCCCAAAGCAGCAGGCTGGAGCGACTGTAGGAAGCTGCACGCTCAGGTTTGGGTTAATGTTTGTCTTTTCAATTATCCTCCTTGAAGCAAAAGGTCAAAGGGTAAATATTTGACTTGACTGAATCTCCTGTGGGTCCACAGTGGAAGTTCCAGGTCGTTACTGTACCAGAAGTGGCTCCAGGGAGCTCCTTAGCACACCTGTATCTGGTAGCTTGCATGCGTGGAGCTGCAGCACGCCAGGAGGATGCTGTGGGTACCTTGGGGTGGGAGTTTCCCTGGTGAGGTTTCTTCACAGAGGGTTCAGATGCAAGGTCAGGCTCTCAGTTGGGGTAAATCCATATTGCCCCAGTGCTGTTGGGGTGCCAGGTGAGGCTTTGGCATGCTTCACAGCAACAAGTGTGCCAGCAGAGGGCTGCTTGACCTGCAGATACCAACCCTGCTGCTGAGAGCTTGATGCTTCTTGGATGCTAGAGCACAAATCTTGTGAGCAGCAGCTGAGGGAACTTGAGGGGTTTGGCTTGGAGTAAAAGGAGGCTGAGGGGAGACCTTCTGGCTCACTACAACTCCCTGAGAGAAGGCTGGAACCAGGCAGGGGTCAGGCTCTTCTTGCAAGGAAGAAGGATTTTTGCTTTTATTTTTCTTTCCCGTTTAATAGTTTGGTTTTTTGGGGTTCTTTTTGTGGTTTCTTTGTTTTTCTAGCAAAGAATTTTTCCTTTTGAGTTTCTTTTGCATGACACAGAAGGAGGAGTGTGACAGTTTATTAACTTCATGACATTTCTTGGCCTGGTTTTCAAACCTGGAGAGGAGACAGCTTTTTAATCATGTAATTTAACTGCCATTATCTCTAGATTTATCTGAGGATGAGGTACAATGTGCCTTCATATTTCAGCATCATATCAGCAACAGCTCCCTGCACGATGATTACTTAGGAACAGATTCTTCCATTAGGAGTAGATTCTTCTTCTTCACTCAGATGTATGAAGAGCAGCCCCATTTAGGGGAATACCTTACCCTGCTGAAATTAATAAGAGTTTCTCCTTGCCTGCCTAAATAATATTATTCTCCTCATTAGGGGAATATTACTTAGGAGAAAAGGAATTTAACTCAGCCCAAAATAACTGTGGAGCGAGCCATTAAGAAAGAATCACAGCACTGTTGGGCCAGGAGCTTGTTAGGAAGATTTATTTACCAGCACATGAATTCTGTGGTTCTGACTGGTTGGAAGAGCCCTCCAAGCTCATCCAGTCCAACCTTCCACCCAGCACTGCAGAGCCAACACTAAAGGAGAGGAGGCTTGGGGCAGACTTCTTTGCTGTCTACAACTACCTGAAGGGAGGATGCAGCCAGGTGAGGTTGGGCTCTTCTCCCAGGCTACCAGCAACAGGAGGAGGGGATGCAGTTTCCAGTTGTGCCAGGATAGGTTCAGGCTGGATATTAGGAGGAAGTTCTTGACAGAGAGAGTGGTTGGCATTGGAATGGGCTGCCCAGGGAGGTGGTGGAGTCGCCATCCCTGGAGGTGTTCAAGCAAAGCCTGGATGGGGCACTCAGTGCCATTGGATAGGGCTGGGTGCTAGGTTGGACTGGATAAACTTGGAGGTCTCTTCCATCCCATCCCATCCTTTTCTAACTTAACACAGTACTCCAGATATGGCCTCAGCAGGGCAGGAGAACCTCTCTCGACCTACTAACTAGAGCCCTTTTAACTCCACCCCAGACCCTTGTGTTTTACTTAATCAGGGAGTCGATGCCAAGCTTGTTCTTTACTCATGGCTGATTACCTCCATAGCTTGTAAGGTATTAACCACCTGAAACAGTCTATAAAACACCTCCAGCCAATTAATCCTCATCTCACACCTCCCAAGCTTTCAGAGCACCTGCAAGCCCTTGCTTGGCCACCTCTTCGAGCTGCCTACCCCTTTACCTGTCAATACCATTTATTACTGCTGCTGTTTAATTCCCCCTTTTATATTCCAATTAACTACCTCCCAGCCCTTCCAAACCCGAATTGATGTTGCTGCTCCTGGCGGCTGTCATGGCAGTTAATTAGCTCTCGGCGTGCCTGAGTGTCTGAAAGAATTGGGAAAATTATTTGTAATTGTTCACTGAAGTACAAGGAGGCACTTAAAATAAATAAAGCCCCGTGGAGGCAGCGAGCTGGATGTGTGTTTCGACCTGATTTAGGTGTTTTTTTTTATTTTTATCAGCAAAAGGAAGAAAAAAAAAGAGAGATTTAGGAGAGCTCATTTGGTTTATATAGAATCATAGAATCAGTCAGGGTTGGAAGGAACCACAAGGATCATAGAATCAGTCAGGGTTGGAAGGAACCACAAGGATCATCCAATTCCAACCCCTTGCCATGGGCAGGGACATCTCACACTAGGTCAGCCTGGCCTTAAACACCTCCAGNATAGAATCAGTCAGGGTTGGAAGGAACCACAAGGATCATAGAATCAGTCAGGGTTGGAAGGGACCACAAGGATCATCCAATTCCAACCCCTTGCCATGGGCAGGGACATCTCACACTAGGTCAGCCTGGCCTTAAACACCTCCAGGAATGAGGTTTCCACCACCTCCCTGGGCAACCCATTCCAGACTCTCATGCTGAAGAACTTCCTCTTCACGTCCAAACCATCCTCTTCACGTCCAAGCAAGGTTCATCTTTCTCTCTTGCCTGTACCTGAGCTCAGGGTGGGGGTTATCAAGTGTTATAAAAATGATAAGAGGAGGAAAAAAAAACCCTTTTTTTTTTTTTTTTTGAAAAAGGTTTTATAGGAGCAAAGTGCAATATAAAATTGTAAAGGGATCCTCTTCTCCAACCTCTGCCATCAAATGGATTCTTATATTGGTAGTTTGCGTTGTAAGGGCAATGAGCTGGAGGTGTTTGGGTATCACAGCAGCCAGCACCTTGAGAGCTGCGAAGGTCTAAGCTCTCAGCCCAGGGTCATAGGACCTCTTAAACTGTCCAAAAGTTGCCTTCACTGGCACAAAGTGGCATTAAAGCCAACCTGAGTAACCAGAAGAGAGTTTTCCATGTAGCCTTAGCAGTCCTCCTGGTAGGATTAATCAGTTGCTTTCCCAGGGTGGATCACCTGAAGGGAGGTTGTAGCGAGCTGGGGTTGCTCTCTTCTCCCAGGCTACCAGCAACAGAATGAGGGGACAGGGACACAGTCTCCAGTTGTGCCAGAGGAGGTTCAGGCTGGATGTTAGGAAGAAGCTATTGACAGAGAGAGTGATTGGCATTGGAATGGGCTGCTCAGGGAGGTGGTGGAGTCCCCATCCCTGGAGGTGTTCAAGCAAAGCCTGGATGGGACTGTTAGTGCCATGGTCTAGTTGATTGGCTAGGGCTGGGTGACAGGTTGGGCTGGATGAGCTTGGAGGTCTCATCCAACCTGCCTGATTCTATGATTCTCTGATCTTAAAGATCTCTTCCAGCTGCTGTGGTTCTCTGATCCTGGGAGCTGTGGGAGCTGAGGAACATAAAGGTAGCAGAAACCACTTTTACTTTCCTCAGCCTTGTTCCTCATGCTTGGCATTGTGAAGGGGAAACCCAATAAGCTTTCAGTGAATCCTCCTCTGAGTGATTTTTTTTTTTTTTTTTTGTCCTGCCTGTTGGCTTTTGGTGATTTAAAGAGTGTTGAGTGCCTGCTGTGAGCCGGCACAGCCCTAGTCTTGCTCACTGCTGTCCCTTCTCAGCTCAGGCTCTGCTCACCCAGGCACTCTCTGAAGCTGAGGGCAGTCAGGCTTGCTGCAGCCTCTGCATGTGTTTGCTGTAATCCAGAATGAACTCTGAAGAGTTGGCAGAGAGCCATGGAAATCAGAGGGTATAATCTTATAACTAGGAAATTAGGAACTATAAAATGCTTTAAGTACACAAGAGGGAATAAACATGTGTAATAAATTAGTGTTCAAATGAGGAGCACTGCCAAGGCAGCTCCTAAGCAGAGGAGTTTGCTCTCTGAGGAGGGAAGGCTGAGAGCCCTGGGGCTGGTGAGCCTGCAGAAGAGCAACTCCAGAGGGGATCTGATCAATGCTCTGCAAGAGCTGAAAGGTGAGGGGCAAGAGGATGGGGCCAGAGACTTGTCAGTGGTGCCCAGGGACAGGCCAAGGGGCAATGGACACAAACTGGAACCCAGGAGGTGCCATCTGAACAGGAGGAGGAACTTGTTTGGTGTGAGGGTGCTGGAGGCCTGGAGCAGACTGCCCAGAAAGGTTGTGGATTCTTCTCTTGCTTGCAAACCTCCCCTTGGCCATTGTGCTCCTGGGCAAGCTGCTGTGGGTGCCCTACTGGAGCAGGGAGGTTGGACTGGATGATCCCCAGGGGTCCCGTCCAACTCTACAACACTGGGCTTCTGGGGTTCCTGGGTTTGTCTAAATGTGTGCATCACTAGAGTGTCAAAAACTGATTAGATATCAACAGTCCAGACAGCATCAGAACTTAACAGGGGAGACCTCATTGCTGTCTGCAACTACCTGAAGGGACATTGTGCAGAGGCTACTGCTGGACCAGCCCTCAGAAACACTACATTTTGTTAAAATGCAACCACAGGCTCACAGGATGTCAGGGGTTGGAAGGGACACAAAGAGATCATCCAGTCCAACTCCCCTGCCACAGCAGGACCAGACAATCTAGCTAAGGGCACACAGGAACACATCCACACAGGTCAGGAAAGACTCCAGACAAGGAGACTCCACAATCTCTCTGGCCAACCTGTGCCAGTGCTCTGGGACCCTTCCAGGCAAGAAGTTGCCTCTTATGTTGAGCTGCAACCTCCTGTGCTGCAGCTTCCATCCATTGCTCCTGGTCCTATCCCAGGAAGCAGGTGAGCAGAGTCTGTCCTCCTCCTCCTGACCCCCAGCCCTCAGATATTTATAGGCATTTATCAAGTCTTCTCTAAGTCTCCTCTTCTGCAGACTAAGCATCCCCAGGTCCCTCAGCCTTTCCTCCCCAGGCAGTGCTCCAGTCCCCTCAGCACCCTCACAGGTCTCCACTGGACCCTCTGCAGCAGATCCCTGTCCCTCTTCAGCTGAAGGCAGCACTCAAGTACTCAGCAGGGCAGAGTAGAAGCGGGGGAGAACCTCCCTTGCTCTGCTGGACACATTCTGCCTCATACACCCCAGGATCCCATTGGCCTTCTTGGCCCCCAGGGCACATTGCTGTGCCATGGATGTTCTCCCGCAGCACTCTTCTTACTACACCCCAGGAGGTTAAGCTTCTCTAGTAACAGAACCACTGTGAAGGATTTAGCTCCAGCCTGGCTAAATGCTCAGTCTTTTGGGTGGAGTTTTTTATTTTTCTGGGTTGCATAAAACATGCTCCCTCTTTACGTGTTGTGCCAGTTGGCTGAGATCTCCTGGGAGGAGTGGAAATTGGTGTTTATTTCCATTCTGGCTTCTAAACAGGCAGAAAGGAGCTGCCTAAAGCAGCTTTGCTCTCTCTGGCATGAATTGAGACGTTAAAGAGAAGTAGGGAAAACGCTGCTTTAGCTTTGCTCAGTTCAGTGGCTGAGGGAATGGAGGGTGTCAGAATCCTGCTCCAGTGGTTTGTGTATAAAGAAATGATGATTTAAAAGGTTTGAGACCTCCTCAGAGAGGCAAGGAATATTCTACATATAAAACAACTGCAGACAATGCAAGGCAGGAGGGTGGAAGTTTGCTCTAGAGGAGGGGAGGCAGAGCAGGCTTGATGGGTTCTGATACTCCAGCCAAAGCTCAGACCTCCCCCACAGGGTCAGATTTGTCATTGCTGTTGAATGTCAGAAGAGTTCAAGCAGGAGATGGTCGAAGAGGGGCAGATGCAGAGGAAATGCATCACACAGCACCCAGAGAGGCAATGAAAAGAGATGTTCAGGGCCCCAAAGCATGAAAGCTTTGATCGATTGCCTTTGCTGGTGCTCATCACAGCTCAGCCTCAGGAGCAGCCAGGCAAAGCTCTCTGTGCTGGGTGAACTCATGGATTACATCTGAGCTGGCAAAGAGAGAGACAAATCAGGGTTTGTAGGGCAGTGGGCAGGATGAAATCTGGTATCTTTCACTGCAGCCAGAAAGTGCTGTCTAAGCCAAGGAATCATTCTTAGCTCCTGCACAGTCATAAAATAAAGCAGTAGTTGAGGCAGAAAATAGCAGCTGCTGAACTGGATGATCCTTGTGGTCCCTTCCAACCCAGACTGATTCTAGGATTCTAAATTGCTTCTGAGCTGTGCCAACAGCTACCAAAACTCTGCTAAGTCCAGCGCCATGAGCGCCACATCCCAAACACTGAGATTCACAGCACTGAAAGGATCTTTCCTACCCACTGTGCCAGCTGAATCCTGCATACAGCATCCCACATTTGGCATAGAATCACAGAATGTCAGGGGCTGGAAGGGACCCCCAAAGCCCAGCCAGTCCAACCTCCCTGCCAGACCAGGATCTCCCATACCTGATCACACAGCAACACATCCAGCTGGGTTTGGAATATCTCCAGAGAGGGAGACTCCACAACCCGCCTGGGCAGCCTGTGCCAGTGCTCTGTCACCCTCACAGGGAGAATAATTCCTCTTCATCTTTACATGAAACTTCCTATGCCTCAGCTTCCACCCAGTGCCCCTTGTCCTGTCCCTGGGTATCACCCAGCAGAGCCTGGCTCCAGCCTCCTGCCACTCACCTGCACATATTGAGAACGATTGCTGAGGTCACCTCTCAAGCTCCTCTCACTGGTGGTATTCAAGAATGGACTGGATGGGGCACTTAGTGCCATGGTCTGGTTGATTGGGTAGGGCTGGGTGATAGGTTGGACTGGATGAGCTTGGAGGTCTCTTCCAACCTGGCTCATTTGATTCTATTCTATTCTTCTTCTATTGTATTCTTCTTCTATTCTACTTCTATTCTATTCTATTCTACTTCTATTCTCCCAGCAGCACAGCCCCAGCTCCCTCAGGCTCTCCTCCTAAGAGAGCTGTTCCATTCCCTTCAGCATCTTTGTGGCTCTGTGCTGGACTCTCTCCAGCAGTTCTATGTCCCTCCTGAAGTGGGTGGCCCAGTTCAAGAGTGACATAGCAGGAAGCAGTCACAGAAGCATGGAATCATGGAACCACAGACTGGGTTGGGTTGGAAGGAACATTTCAAAGTCATCTAGACTAGCACCCCACAGTCAGCAGGGACATCTGCAGCTAGAGCAGGTGGCTCAGAGCCCAAACCAACTCAACCTGGAATGGTTCCAAGGCTGGGGGAATTCACCACTTCTCTGGGCAACCTGGGCTAGGGTCACACTAAGATCAGTGTAAGAACTTTCTTCCTTCTCTCCAGTCTGAATCAGTCTCCTTTGATTTCAGCCCTCACCCCTTGTCCTGTCACAGCAGACTTTGCTAAAAAGGCTGTCCCCAGCTTTTTTATAGCCTTCATTCTAATAAGATGGATCAGCCTGACCATGACTTGGATCAACCTGACCAATTCAGCACCTACAGCCTCTGAAGTGTCTCTTCTCCACTCCACCTTCCCCATGGCTTCCCCCTTTCAGCCTGCTTCTGCTGTGCACATCTGGCATAGAGCCTCATCCCCTCCCCTCCGCAGCCTACCGCAGCTGCTGCTTCTAAATGGGGGCTGGCCAAGCAACTGCTCCTAATGATTCCCCTGACAGCTCTTTTCCACTCACTGCTCCAGCTTTCCTGTTCACCACCTGCTTGATTTCCCTTCCCCAAACACCTTGCCTGTTTTCCTTCCAGATCTTGGATTCCAACTCAGCATAGTTAGAGAGAGAAGTGGAATTGCAGGTGGTTGTGTTTTTAGCCTTGTACCTGTAGTTCAGTGTCTGCCTGAGCCATGACCGTAGCAGGCTGCATCCCCCTGTGGGAAGTGATGCACAGCACAACTCCTGCAGACTCCCTCCGTGCTGTGGAGCCCTGGGCAATGCAGGTTTGTTCTTCCAAGGGGTGGTGCAGGGACTGCATCCTCCATGGAGGGACATTCTTCCCCTCTCTCCTTACTGTGACCAGTGCAGATTAGCAGTTCTAATTAATCTCTCATTATTTCTTGTCACGGTTGAGGAGCGACAGCCTCGGGAAGATGGATAACTTCTGATTTGTGTGATGGGAAAGACCAACATTTGCTAACGTGGGGCAGCACTCAGCACCAGGCCATTTCACCCTGTCAACAGCTAGGATAAATCCCAGCCAGCTGGAGTGCTCTTGGCTAACCTCCTTGAAATTCATCAGGGAGGCAGGAGGAGTGCTGATGCCTATGGTGCCTTCCAACCCAACCCATTCTGTGACTCTGAGACTGAATTTGTGAATCTTCCACCCTGCAATAGCTGACACAGAACATTTTTATAGAATGATAAAATGGTTTAGGTTGGAAGGGACCTCAAAGCTCAGCCAGTTCAAACTCCCCTGTGCCATAGGCAGGGACACCTCCCACTAGAACAGGTCGCTCAAGGACTCATCCAACCTGGCCTTGAACACCTCCAGGGAGGGAGCAGCCACAATCTCCACTGTGCCAGTTTCTCACCACCCTCCTTACAAAGAACTTCCTCCAAGCATCCAGTTTCAATCTCCCCTCTGCCAGTTTAAACCCATTCCTCCTCGTCTTGTCATAACAAGACCTTGTCAACCGTCCCTCCTGTAGGCCCCCTTCAGCTACTGGAAGGCCACTCCAAGGTCTCCTGGAAGCCTTCTCTGGTGAGCTGAATTGTTCTGGATTGCAGGTATGGCAGTGAACCTGCTCCCAGGGAGCCCCCCCAAAATGCTCATCCTCTCTTAGAGACCTGCTAAAGCAGGGTGTTGGTATCACCACAGCACTTAGCCTGTGATAGTGAGGCCCTTTTGCATCCCACTGGAATGTGAGCAGAATAAATTTGCCTCTCTCAGGTCATTCAGGCTTCTGGCTAAGTGGTTTTATCCCCTTTTACACCTCATATTCAAGACTCTCTATGAAACGATGCTGATTCCACAGATGCTGTGAGTTAAATAATCTGTTCCATAAAGTTTGGCATTAAAGCCTTCCCCTGGCTCTACCCAGCAAGGTTTTTGCTCTCAGGCTGCAGGCTCTGATCTCCTTTCCTGCTGACCAGACAGAAGAGAAAGAACACTTTGATTTCTTTGAGTCCTTCCTGGCTGTCCCAGCAAAGCAGCAGGCCTGCAGGGAGGATGTTCTTGCAGTTACTCTTTCTGGGGTGAGCTCAGCCTTTGTCTGAAAGGTGCTGGGAATGAAAAAAGAAAAGCTTCCTGCATCGTTGTGCTGCCCAGTGACAGGACAAGGGGCAACAGGCACGAAGTGTACACTAGGGAAAAGTTTGTTTTCATGGAGAGAGTGGTCAGGGACTGGAATGAGCTGCCCAGGGAAGTGGTGGAGTCACTCAGCCTGGAGGTGTTTTAGGGTCGCTTGGATGGGCAAAGGAAGGGCCATGAGGATGCTCAGAGGGCTGCAGCACCTCTGCTATGAGGACAGATTGAAAGAGTTGGGGCTGTGCAGGCTGGAGAAGAGGAGGCTCCCAGGTGAACTTATTGTGGCCTTCCAGGATCTGAAGGGGGTCTACAAAAAGGCTGGGGAGAGACTTTTGAGGCTATCAGGGAGTGATAGGACTAGGAGGAATGGAGCAAAGCTGGAGGTGGGGAGATTCAGTCTGGAGGTGAGGAGGAAGTTGTTGAGCATGAGAGTGGTGAGAGCCTGGAATGGGTTGCCCAGGGAGGTAGTTCAGGCTGAGGAATGCTCAGTGCTGAAAACTCTGGGGAGCTCTGCTAGCATTTGGCATGAAGTTCTTGCCAAGGGACAAAAGCTCCATCTGCAACCTGCTCCAGAAGGTGAGGTGGCCTGGCTGTGTTGCTCAAAGCCAAGGAACAAAAAGGAAAGCAGTGCACCTGGCTGCCTTTTCTGGAAACCCCTCAGAAATTCCTGAGCCAGATGGCCAAGGCCACTGCTCTCATTTACAGGAATCTGCCTGAGATCTCAAGACCCAGGTGGATCTCCAAAGCTTGGCTGCAGGTTCCCCAGTGGAGTCTGCAGAGATGACACATCCCATTGCCACACTGACAAGTAAATCTTGGAGGAGCCAGAGTCAGCTGCAGCTCCCTGGTGTCCCAGCTCTGTGCTTACAGCATACAAGCTCAGACAATTAACCTGTGGACAAGGACATGCCCTTTGGCAGTGCTGCTAAATATTTATCTGTGCTCACCAGGCTTAATTGGCCCCTGGTGGAGTTAGTCCAGGAGCTTTCCCTCAAACTGGATGTGAGGAGGAAGTTGTTCAGCATGAGAGTGGGGAGAACCTGAAATGGGTTGCCCAGGGAGGTGGTTGGGGCCACATCCCTGGAGGTGTCTGCAGACAGGCTGGCGGAGGCTGTGGTCAGGCTGCTCTAGGGTAGGGTGTCCCTGGGCATGGCAGGGGAGTTGGAAGTGGATGATCCTTGCGGTCCCTTCCAACCCTGACTGATTCTATGATTCTGTAAGGATAGAAAGCACATCAAGTGGCACTCTCAGAGATGCTGGTCTCCATTCCCCCTTGTCCTGTCTCTAGACACCCTGATGAAAAGTCCCTCTGCAGCCTTCCTGCAAGGATCCCTTCGGGCACTGGCAGGAAGCTCTGAGGTGCCCCTGGAGCCTTCTCTTCTCCAGGCTGCACACCCCCAGCTCCCTCAGCCTGTGCTGACAGCAGAGCTGCTCCTCAGAGAAGCCTCATCAAAATCAAGGGAATCTCTTCACTCTCTGCCTCTAGTGTGCTACTTGCTGAGGAAAAGAACCTGAAGTTTCAGAGCTGTTGCTAGAAATTTGGAGTGCTAAGGCACTCAAGTGATGCTTGTATGCATCCCCAGGTATTAAATCAGGATGGATCACCTCTGAAACACCAACCCTAGATTTTTTTATCATCATCCAGTAGCTGAAAGTACTCCAGTACCTGAAGGGGGTCTATAAGAAAGCTGGAAAGGGGCTTTTAACAGAGGTTGTAGCAACAGGATGAGAGGCAATGGATTGAATCTGGAAGAGGGCAGATTTAGACTGGAGATTAGGAAGAAATTTTTGCCAGTGAGGGTTGGGGAGACACTGGAAGAGGTTGCCCAGGGAGGTTGTGGATGCTCCCTGGATGACCAGGTTGGACAGGATATTGAGCAGCCTGGGCTGCTGGGAGGTGTCCCAGCCCATGACAGGGGAGTTGGAACTGGCTGATTTTTGGAGGTCCCTTCCAACCCAGCCCATTCTCAGGCTTTTCAGCTCTCCAGCTGTGGGGACCAGGGTCAGGGACAAGCATTTTGAACTGTTGTCATCCCTTGGCTTCAGTTCAAGCCTTTGTAGAAGAGCTGACTAGGAAATTTGAGCTGTTATCTCGCCAAGGTTCATGATCCAGCACACAGCAAACACAAAACTGTTTTAAGGTCATGGAGCAATGCTGCTCTTCAGATCCCGTCAGTAAATAACTGCTTCCCAATGGCTTTCATGGCAGACAACCCAATCAATCCTGTCCTTGTGCAACAAGACAGTGCTCCACAGCCCTCCTGCATCTGAATGATTTGCCTGGCTGAGGTTTTGTTGATTTTTTTTAGATGGAAACAAACATTTTTGAACATTTCCTCCCCCGCCCCGGCTTGGAACATTCATTATTTACCATGCAGATGTTTAAGGACATTATTCAGATCGAGTTTGCTTGGCTTGGGGTTTAACATTCAAGACAACATTCAAGATAACACCTTGGAGGAGAGGGGAAGGAAGCTGAATTGGGTGTGAATCCTAATGAGCTGCAGCAGAGAGGTGCTCACCAAAGCCTGTGTGAAGGAGCTGCGCTTCCGAGTGGTGCCCGTGGAATTGAAAGCAAATCAGACATGCTGGTAATAAAATAAACACAAAGGGAACGAAAATTGGTGCTTTTAACTCAGGTGTGGCTCATGCAAGATTCATTGTGAGCCTCAGCAGAGGGAAAAAGGTGATTTTTTTTTTCCTGGCAGGCTAGGAGCCCATGCAGGCAGTCTGATTGCACTCGCTAGGTTAAAGTCAGGGAAGCAGCCTCAGTAATGAAGGCTTCTACGTTTCAAAGGATGAGACAATGAGATCTTTTCCTCAGGTTGTCTCTAGGAAGAGAGGAAACAATTAGAGGAGGAAATAATTAGAAAAAATACACTGGGTCTCTGAGGAGATGAGGAGTGTAGTTTGAGCTGTGAGGAGCAAGAGGGAAGAGAGCAGAGTTAGACCTGGAGATCAGGAATAAATTCTTGCCAGTGAGAGTGGTGAGATGCTGGAACAGGTAGCTCAGGGAGGTTGTGGATGCTCCCTCTCTGGAGGTGTCCACAGTCAAATTTCTTTGCTGCAGGGAGTGGTCAGGAATTGGCACAGGCTGCCCAGGGAGGTGGTGGAGTGCCCATCCCTGGAAGTATTTAAGCAACATGTGGACATGGCACTTTGGGACACGACTCAATGGCCCTGGTGGTGTTGGTTTGATGCTTGGCCTTGACGCTCTTCCAGGACTTTTCCAACCAAAGCAAGTCCATGATTCCATCTCTGTTTATCTCCCACTGACACTCCAGAAACAAACCCATTCACAGGCTCACAGGATGTTAGAGGTTGGAAAGGACCCAAAGAGATCATTTAGTCCACAGCAGGACCAGACAGTCTAGCTCGGGGCACACAGCAACACACCCAGACAGGCCTTGGAAGGCTCCAGACAAGGAGACTCCACAACCTCTCCGAGCAGCCTGTGCCAGTGCTCTGGGAGCCTCACAGTCAAGAAGTTGCCCCTTGTTTTGAGCTGCAACCTCCTGTGCTGCAGCTTCCATCCATTGCTCCTTGTCCTATGGCAGGGAGGAAGTGAACAGAGCCTGTCCCCCAACTCCTGACTCCCAGCCCTCAGATATTGATAAACATTGAATAAATCCCCTCTCAGTCTTCTCTTCTGCAGACTAAGCAGCCCCAGGTCCCTCAGCCTCTCCTCCTCAGACTGTGCTGCAGTCCCCTCAGCATCCTCGCAGCCTTCTGCTGGACCTTTTCCAGCAGCTCCCTGTCCCTCTTAAATTGGTGAGCCCAAAACTGAAGGCAGTACTCAAGATGAGGTCTCAGCAGGGCAGAGTACAAGGAGAGGAGAACCTCCCTTGATCTGCTGGACACACTTTGGAAGGAAGCCACAGAACATCTCTGAAGGCGGCTGAGGAGGCAACAAGAGTTTGTTTGGTGCCAGGGCTGACCTCTGGTGTACACAAGCATCACCTGGGATAAACCCTGCCTTTTAGCACAAGCTTGAGCAAACACTGGTATGGAAATTGCATCAACCTAACAAATAGCTCTGGGAGGCTTTGTGCCTCCTACCACAAATCAGAATAATTGCCTACTGCCTTCCCCTTGCTCTTGGGGGGACAATAATCAGCTGCTTGCCACTGTCTGTATTCAAACTACTCAGCACCAGCACTGAAATCCCCAGCACAGATCTCCTCTTGCTCAGCTGCTTCGTTTAGCTCCTCAAGCTTTCCTATCACTCACTCCTGCATGCAAGTCCTCACTTTGCTTTTGGACTCTTTATCTCCCAGGGCCACACCAAGATTTAATTTTTATCTCCTTGCAGGCGCATAAAGCTGGAGCAGAGCTGCAGCCTCTCGTTGTCTGATGTGGTTTTTGTTTTGCCTCCCCCCACTTTGTGGAGTAGAGAGATAGTAAAGCTTACTCACCCTTCCAGAACCTTTAAGAAGCAGCAATTCTAAGTGCTGCGCAGTGTATAAAATGTATTTACATGGTGTCCCAGGCTATAAAGGCATGCTGGGGTAAAGCATCTTCTGACAGGGATCAGGATCAATCTCAGTGTCAACAACACTCAGTGATTTTTCCTTATGAAAGGGGTAGAGCTGAATCACAGAATGGGTTGGGCTGTGTGGTGGTCCTTCAGTGCTACAGGCTGGGGACAGAGTGGCTGGAGAGCAGCCAGGCAGAGAGGGACCTGGGGGTGCTGGCAGATAGGAGCTGAACATAAGCCAGCAGTGTGCCCAGGTGGGCAGGAGAGCCAATGCTCCTGGTCTGGAGCAGGAGCAGTGTGGCCAGCAGGACCAGGGAGGTTATTCTGTCCTTGTGTTCAGTACTGGTCAGGCCACACCTTGAGTGCTGTGTCCAGTTCTGGGCCCCTCAATTCCAATGTTGAGGTGCTGGAAGGTGTCCAGAGAAGGGCAGCAAGGCTGGGGAGGAGCCTGGAGCACAGCCCTGTGAGGAGAGGCTGAGGGAGATGGGGGTGTGCAGCCTGGAGGATAGGAGGCTCGGGGGTGACCACTTTGCAACTGCCCAGGGAGGTGGTGGAGTCCCCATCCCTGGAGGTGTTCAAGCAAAGCCTGGATGGGGCATTTAGTGCCATTGGCTAGGGCTGGGTGATAGGGTGACCGGATGATCTCTAGAGGTCCCTTCCTCGCCCCCACCATTCTCTGATTCCATGTGTAGCACTAACACAGTCCTCCTTCTGCTGATGCACTGCCAAAGGCTTGGGGAACTTTGCAAACCTTTGGGATCAGTATCCTGAATTCCAAAGGAGAAGTCTTGTACCACGGGAGTCAGTTCTGTGGCAGGGCTGCAGAGCAGCCTCTCCTTTCTCATTTGCCTGGGTGGTCTTGCTGAGCATCTCCGCGTAATTAAGGATAATTACCTGTAGCCTTGGTGTCCCTCAGGACATTCTGGTAGCCCTGCTGCTTTTCCTCGACTTGTTTGTTCTCTTCCAAGCCTTTGGAGAGAGAGCTGATGAGTTCGAGCATGCCTGCTGGCTGCCTGAGCTTAGGAATGGACAAAAGAGTTGGTGAAGGTTTGAGTGCTGGGATAGAGAGAGAGAGAAACACTGCTGAGATAATGAAGAGCTCTGCTGTGTATCACCAGCTTCTCTCTTTTTTTTTCCTAGTGTGTGCTGAACCACCAGCAGTGGAGAGCAGCAGGAATTGGGAAGCTAAAGGGAGATAATTGGTTTGCAGGAACAAGGGTAGATGGTTTGAGGGGGGAGGAATGTGGCAGGCAGCTGCTAAATCAGAGCTGTTTGTCCACCAGAGGCTGTTCAAGGCAGAGAAGGCAGAAGCTGGGGAGCCAAATGGAAGCAGCAAGACAAATGGAAGTGAGTCACTGAGAGCCGAATGATGCTCTGACCAAATCAGGCTGAGACTACTGAGATTCAACAATTTGAGCATTTATTTCTTTAAAGAGTCCCAAATGCATCAGGTGGAAGAACATTGGCACACCTTTGGGTATCAAAGTGGCCCTGAGAGGTGGTGTCTCTGCTTCTACAAGCTTGGTGTTCATCCAGGTTCATGGTTAAAGCACTTGGAGCTTCTCTGTGGGGGGCTGAGAGACCTGGGGATGAGCAGACTGAGAGGATCTTGTCAATATCTAAAAAGATGGGGGGCAAGAAGATGGGGCCAGACTCTTGCCAGAGCTGCCCAGGGGGGCAAGGGGCACCAACTGGAACCCAGGAGGTTCCATCTGAAGGTGATTAGACCAAAATGGGTTTTAAAACATGTCCCTAAGTGCTCTCTCTATGTGGACATTATCAAAGCAACAGGAGGAGCGTGGCAGGCACTGACACCAACCTGAGCATTAACACAAAATCCTTCTCCTCCCAGTTCTGCAGTGAGCCTCTCACTCATATTGCAGTGATTTTAGTGCTTCCTCTGCTCTTTCTCATTCATTCCTCCAGAGAAGCAGGAAGAGCTTGGAGAGGAAGCAGAGAAAGCTTTGTACAATATCCCCTCCTGTTGGAAGTTCTTCTCTCGATAGGCTTTGTTGATGAATTGCTTTAGATAACACCAGGTCAAAATAATTTGTCATGCTGCTGTTCAAGTCCTATTCTTCTCATTCCCTTGGTGGGAGAGGTTAGAAAAAGAGAAGGCAAAACAGTTGCCCTACTTTTTTGTTGATAGCAGCTGCCAAGAGGATGCTCCTGGGATGCTGGATGTGTATCTGGGCTGCAGGATCAGGAGTTTGATATTAAAAGAGTGGTGCTTGAAAGAGGAAAGGGCTGCAGTGCAAAGGGCATTCCGCATGGAACCCTGGGGAGTTCCCAGCCAGCTGGGTCTGTAGGATGATGGAATGGCTTGGATTGGAAGGGACCTTAAAGATCATCTAGTTCCAATCCCCCTGTGCCATAGGCAAGGATGCCTCCCACTAGAACAGGTCACTCAGGGACTCATCCAATCTGGCCTCCCAAGGAGGGAGCACTCACAACCTCCCTGGGCAACCTGTGCCAGTGTCTCACCACCGTCACTGCAAAAGACTTTGTCCTAACATCCAGTTTAAATCTCCTCTCTGCCACTTTAAACCCATTCCTCCTCGTCCTATCGTTACAAGACCTTGTCAATAGTCTCTCCCCAGCCTTCTTGTAGCCCCTTTCAGATCCTGGAAGGCCATTCCAAGGTCTCCTGGCAGCCTTCTCTTCTCCAGGCTGCAGAACCCCAACTCTCTCAGCCTGTCCTCAGAGCAGAGCTGCTGCAGCCCTCTGAGCATCTTCATGGCCCTCTTCTGGACTGGCTCAAACACTTCCATGTCCTTCTTGTGTTGGGGGCTCCAGAGCTGCAGACAGTGCTGCAGGTGTGGTGTGAGGAGAGCAGAGCCAAGGGGCAGAATCCCCTCCCTTGCCCTGCTGCCCACAGCTGCTCTTGCTGCATGGTGCAGCTGTGGCACCTTCATTGTGTGTGGAGGTGTTGATTAAGGCAGTGGAACATCTCTGTAAAATAAGTGGAAATAAAGAAGAACCAACAACCTTAGAGTGAAGAGGGTCCCAGAGCACTGGCACAGGCTCCCCAGAGAGGTTGTGAAGTCTCCTTCTCTGGAGCCTTTCAAGGCCTGTCCTGTGTGACCTGAACTAGATTGTCTGGTCCTGCTCTGGCATGGGGATTGAACTCGATGACCTCTTTGGGTCCCTTCTGACCCCTGACACTCTGTGAGCCTGTGAAGAGAATGTAGGATTTGAGGTCAGGAAGGGATACGATGGCATGGCAAATAGAAGCTTTCCTTTGGATTAAAGCCACCACACACCTAGCCTGATCTAATTACAAAGAAGTCAAATCTTTATTTCCTTTCCCCCTTTTCTCTGGGAGCTCCTGACACAGGCTTCATCATTCACGACAAGACAGAAATCCATAAAGATCTTTAACCTGTAACCATCTCTCAGCCTGCCTTTTGCTGCCTGTGTGCTGGCATTTCACTGAAACAACCAGGGGAGCATTAAATGCCAGCAGAGGCAGCTTCACTCCAGCTGTTTGCAGCAGTCTTATAGGTCAGCCAGCCAAGGGGCTCGGCTGTAGAGCTGTGGGATCAGTTCCAGCTTCACTGGAGGGGTGAAATTCAATATTAAATCAGTGTGCTGTGACGAGCTGGCACTCAGGGGGGTGGGGGAGTGGGGGTTGTTACAGTCCTTGGCTCCTTCCCTAGGATGGCTTCCCAGAGAGTGTAGCAGCTTTTGTAGTGTCTGTGTGGTCCAGATGTTGCAGCCAGCCCTGGGCACATCACACTGGCACCCCCTGGGACTCCGGGAGTTTGGGGCAGTGGGATGGCACCATTCATACCTCTGCAGTCAGGACACTCTGCAGAAGGGATATGAATGGAGTCTGCACTCCATGAGACTCCTGAATATTCTGCTGCTCACACACAATCCCAGCAGGGTGAGGTTGGAAGGGACCTCTGGAGATCATCCAGTTCAACCTCTCTGCTCAAGCAGGGCACCCACAGCAGCTTGCGCAGGAGCACAATGCCCAGGGAGGGTTGCAAGCTCTGCAGACAGGATCTCCCTGGGATCTTCTCTGGACAGCCTGCTCCAGGGCTCCAGCACCTCTCCTTGCTGTACTTTCCTTGGTGTGACCTTACACACCTCTCTTTGCTGTGACCTTACACACCTCTCCTTGCTGTGACCTTACACACCTCTCCTTGCTGTGACCTTACACACCTCTCCTTGCTTTGATCTTGTACACCTCTCCTTGCTGTGACCTTACACACCTCTCCTTGCTGTACTGTGGACCACATTCTCCTCACCAGGCATTTAGTGGTGTCTGGGTCAGAGACATGAATCCATCATATTTGCTTTCAAAAATAATTGAAGGTAGTCTTCTGCCTTCTTCCCCATCTCTTTCCTCCAGCACTTATCAAAGAGCTGCTGCTGAAGTACTGAGGAGTGACAGGTTTGAGGGTTGTTTTTTTCTGTTCTCAGAAGAGCTTTGGATTGTTTTACTGCAGTGTGCTGCTGTTCTCCCACGTGGTGTCTTCCGCAGCGTTTTTGTGTGCTCTCCTCCTCCAATGAACTCATTCACCACAGCACTTAACAGAGCCATGGGAAAACCATTGCCAGGTTCTGAATGATTTCCATAGGAGCTGAAGATTTGAATACCACTCACTGCTGGAAGGCAGCAAAGAGAATCTCTTGAGAGGAACCTTTCTATTTTTCTCTCCATGCCTGCCTTTCTGTTCTGCATTTCTATGCTTTGGCCTTCTCTAACCTTGGCCACTTCTGTTCCATGGAGCTCTTGCAGCAAATATATATATATATTTTTGTATTCTATCTTACCCAGTCTTACAGCTACTCAAGTGACAGCAAATTACCTCTTGATCTGACCAGCGCTGCAAAGGCTCTTTTCATGTTGGATCATCTGGGATTTTTTTTCTTTCTCCCTTGTCAGAAAGGAGGAGGTTTGTCTTTTGCTCCAGGAAGCTGAGCTTACCACAAACATTAGTGATTTATTCAGAGCCTTCTCTGCAACTCAGTAACCTTCATGCCACCTAATCTTGTAAAAGGATTTAGTGAGCTGCTCTATACAGTCAAAATAAACAAAGATGTTGTGGTGCTTGAAAGTGCCCAGAGAAGGGCAGCAAGGCTGGGGAGGGAGCTGGAGCACAGCCCTGTGAGGAGAGGCTGAGGCAGCTGGGGGTATGCAGTCTGGAAAAGAGGAGGCTCAGGGCATTGCTCTCTACAGCTACCTGAAGGGAGGTTGTAGACAGCTGGGGTTGGCCTCTTCTGCCAGGCAACCAGCAACAGAACAAGAGGACACAGCCTCAAACTGTGCTAGGGCAGGTTCAGGCTGGATGTTAGGAAGAAGTTCTACACAGCAAGAGTGATTGGCATTGGAATGGGCTGCCTTGGGAGGAGTTGGAGTCCCCATCCCTGGAGGTGTTTAAGAGGAGGCTGCATGAGGCACTCAGTGCCATGGGTTAGTTAATGAGAAGGGTTAGGTGATAGGTTGGACTCGATGATCTTAGAGGTCTTTTCCAACCTGGTTAATTCTTTGATTCTGTGATTCTGAGATTGGATGTGAGGAACAAGTTCTGCACCATGAGCGTGCTGGAGCACTGCAACAGGTTGCCCAGGGAGGTAGCTGAGGCCCCATCCCTGGAGATACTGAAGGTCAAGCTGAGCAAGGCTCTGAGCAAGCTGCTCTAGTGGAGAATGTCCCTCCTGAGTGCAGGGGGGTTGGATTGGATGACCTTTGGAGACTCCTTCCAACCCAACCTATTCTATTAAGAGAAGTCTGGATGAGGCACTCAGTGCCATGGTGTTAGGTGCTAGGTTGGACTTAATGATCTTGGAGGTCTCTTCCAGCCTGGTTAATTCTCTGACACTGTCTGATTCTGGGTTTGGTTGGAACAGACCTTTCAGATCATCCCAGGGCTTACCCATTCTTTCCATCATGGAATCTTTTGGAAGACCACCACAGCCATCCAACCCAAGTGCCATGGCCACAGGTTTCCTGAACACTTCCAGGGATGGGGATTTTACCACCTCCCGGTTTCAATCCCTGGCCACTCTTACAGGACAGAAATTGTTCCTAATCTCCAACCTGGCACAATTTCTTCTTCCCTTACCTTCAGTTTCCTGATAGAAAAATCTGAATTTCAGCATTTCTAATGCAATGTTGTCTTTTGGTTTTTTTTTTTTCTCTTGCAATGCTGAGGTTTTGTCCAGACTTCTTTGGCAGCTTTTTTGATATTTTGGGAGTTCTCTTTTCCCTTCAGTTAGAAGTACGATGTGAACATTGTGCATTTGCCCCAAGGTCTTCCAAACCTCTTTTCTCAGTGGAGCATCTGTCAAGAAAAAAGAAATAATAGGGCTAAAAGTGCTGGAAGGTTCAGACAGGGTTGAAGTCAGATGTGGCAACTGCTAAAAATGACCTTGGTCCAAGGTCTTCTCTATTCCAGCTGCATACCAGGACTGCAAGGGAGTGAAAGGAAAAGGGGCAACAGGCAACAAAGGGCAACAGAGCTGGGGAAGGGTCTGGAGAACAGGGCTGGGGAGGAGCAGCTGAGGGAGCCTGGGGGTGATTAGTGTGGAGAAGAGGAGGCTGAGGGGAGACCTCATTGATCTCCACACTGAAAGCAGGTTGCACTGTGGTGGGAGTTGGTCTCTTCTCCCTGATATCAGGTGATAGAAGGAGAGGAACTGACCTGAAATTGTGCCAGGGGAGGGTTAGAATCATAGAATCAGTCAGAGTTGGAAGGGACCACAAGGAGCAGCCAGTTCCAACCCCCCTGCCATGCCCAGGGACACCCTAACCTAGATCCGGCTGCCCACAGCCTCATCCAGCCTGGCTCTAAACACCTCCAGGGATATGGCCACAACCACCTCCCTGGGCAACCCGTTCCAGGCTCTCACCACTCTCATGCTCAACAGCTTCCTCCTCACCTCCACTCGGAATCTCTCCACTTCCAGCTTTGCTCCACTCCCCCTAGGCCTGTCACTCCCTGATAGCCTTAAAAGTCTCTCCACAGCTTTTTTGTAGCCTCCTTCAGATCCTGGAAGGCCACCAGAAGGTCACTTGGGAGCCTCCTCTTCTCCAGACTGAAGAGCCCAAACTCTTTCAGTCTCTCCTCATAGCAGAGGTGCCCTAGGGTGTCCCTGGGCATGGATGATCCTTGTGGTGCCTTCCAACCCTGACTGATTCTGTGATTCTATGGTGGACAGTTGACTTTGTAACCTTGCTGAGGTGTCTCATCTGAGAGGTGCTGTGTAGTGTAACAGCACCTGAGCAGGGTTTTCTCCATAGGAGACATCAGCTGAAGCCCTTGCAGCTCTCTTCAGCCCCTGCCCACACTGGCAGAGGCTCTGGACAGCAGCCAGAGTTTCAGAGCTGTGCTGGGCTTTCCTCCAGCACAACCTGGAGTGTGTCCTGCCTCAGCTGGGATTAAGCAGTGGGTGTCTGTGTGTTTTCTTGCAGCTGGCAGCACTAGAGAGGCAGATCTTTGACTTCCTGGGCTTCCAGTGGGCTCCTATCCTCGGCAATTTCCTACAGATAATCGTTGTCATTTTGGGGTTGTTTGGAACCATCCAGTTCAGACCTCGATATATAGTCGTGGTAAGTCTCATTTATGATCTCGTATTATCCTTTCTTTTTGTTCTGATGTACTAAAGCAGAATTTTCTTGGGTTCCTAATAGCAGATGGTAGTTCTGTAGGAGCTTCAGAGGTCTCCCTGACTATTTGTTTTTGTAAATTAAGGAGTGCTGACAGTTTGGAAGCTATCGAGAATAGGTAACCTAGGGGAAGTGTCCCTGCCCATGGCAGGGGGGTTGGAAATGGATGATGCTTGTGGTCCCTTCCAATCCTGACTGATTCTATGGTTCTATTCTAAGTGCTGCCAAAGTGAGGGCTGTGATACAAACTCTTGGTAAGAGCCTTCAAGGGGGCCTATGAGAAATCTGGGGAGGGACTTTTGAGGATCTCAGGGAGTGATAGGGAATGGAACCAAGCTGGAAATGGGGAGATTCAGACTGGAGGTTAGGAAGAAGTTCTTCATCATGAGGGTGATGAGAACTTGGAAGGGGTTGCCCAGGAAGGTGTTGGAACCTCATGCCTGAAGATTTTTAAGGCCAGGCTGGATGAGGCTGTGGGCAGCCTGATCTGGTGTGAGGTGTCCCTGGGCATGGCAGGGGTTTGGAACTGGATGATTCTTGTGGTCCCTTCCAACCCTGACTGATTCTATGATTCTGTGATCCTTGTGGTCTCTTCCAGCCTTAGAGCTCAGGAAGCACAGAGAGAAGGGGAGCAACAGTATTAACCCTCAAGTATCCTAATTAGTTTGAACACTATAATTATTTTTAAATAGGTCTTGTATGAATTAGTGATTTGGATCCATTTTTGTGAAGAGTTTTGTCCTGTCACTACACAGCTGTGCTATTTTCAGGTCTTGAATATTTACTTTTTTTTTTTTTTTTTTTTTTTTTCCCATGGCTTAATTAAATTAGTGCAAAATTCCC
>VWZI01001469.1:185113-199196 GCA_013396835.1 Psilopogon haemacephalus
AGTGCAAAGTCTCCAGGGGACATTTAAAAAAAAAAAAAAAAAGTGCAGAGCTGATTTCTAATTTTTTATATCTCCTATTAGCTCATTTCAAACTTACCCAAACATTTGAGGCAGCCCAGTTCTGCCTGCACTCTAACACAGCCTCACCCATCTCCAGAGCTCTGCTCTGATCCACTTTCCCCTTTTAAGCTTCCCCTTTCTGAGCAGAACTTGCTGTCACCAGCAAGATTTCCAAGCTGTTAAAATCGATTAAAGGATGATGACAGGACTCTTGTTAAAGCTGAGGGGGTTTCCCCTCTCCTGCTTCTTGATCCAGGACTTCAAAAAACCTTCTGAAGGATGAGTCATGTAGCTGGAATTGCACAAAGCTGGCCCAAAGCCCAACCTAAATGTATTAATGCAGAGTGAGAGGTGAAAATAATGCAATTAAATAAGGGGGGGGAGACGAAGTAGCAAATTCTGCTTAACTGATTGCAGCCTTTGCTTTGCTTTGCTTTTGCATTCTGAGTTCTTGTCTTGACCCCTTCTGGTCTGAGTGGCACAGGTGCTGAATGCAGAGCCACAGGGAGCTCATGAAGCACACCAGGTGCTCTGGAAATTGAATCACAGCATCACAGAATCACAGAATTAACCAGGTTGGAAAAGACCTATTGAGCGAGCTCAGGAAGTGTGGGATGGCAGAGCAGGCAGTAAGGTGGATAAGAGACTGGTTACAAGGTACAGTTCAGGGAGTGGTGATCAGTGGTGTGTAAAGGGTTAAGCTTACCTGGAACTGGTTACAAGATGGAGTTCAAAGATTGGTGATCAATGGTGCCAGGTCCAGCTGGAGAGCTGTGACCAGTGGAGTCCCCCAGGGATCAGTGCTGGGTCCAGTGCTGTTCAACATCTTCATCAATGGCAATGCTGAGGGGATAGACAGACAGACAGTCTGCTCAGCAAGTCTGCTGATGACACCAAGCTGGAAGGCTTGGCTGAGCCAGCTGCAGGCTGTGAGGCCATACAGAGAGAGCTGCACAGACAGAGCTGGGCACAGAGGAACCAAATGATGTTCAACAAGGACAAGTGCAGAGTCCTGCACCTGGGGAGGGAGAATAAACTGCAGCAGGACAGGCTGGGAGGTGACTGCTGGAGAGCAGCCCCGAGGAGAGGGACCTGGGAGTGCTGGTGGAGAACATCCATGGCACAGCAATGTGCCCTGGGGGCCAAGAGGGCCAATGGGATCCTGGGGTGTATTAGGCAGAGTGTGTCCAGCAGATCAAGGGAGGTTCTCCTCTCTCTCTACTCTGCCCTGTTGAGACCTCACCTTGAGTGCTCTGTTCAGTTTTTGGCTGCCCAGTTTCAGAAGGACAGGGATCTGCTGGAGAGGGTCCAGCAGAGGGCTACGAGGATTCTGAGGGGACTGCAGCACTGCCTGGTGAGGAGAGGCTGAGGGACCTGGGGCTGCTTAGTCTGGAGGAGAGGAGGCTGAGAGGAGATTGAATCAATGTTTATAAATCTCTGGGGCTGGGGTTCAGGAAGGTGGGTGGGGGGACAGGCTCTGCTCACTGCTCCCTGGGATAGGCCAAGGAGCAATGGATGGAAGCTGCAGCACAGGAGGTTGCAGCTCAACACAAGGGGCAACTTCCCTGGCACAGGCTACCCAGAGAGGTTGTGGAGTCTTCTTGTCTGGAGCCTTTCAAGGCCTGTCTGGATGTGTTCCTGTGTGACCTGAGCTAGATTGTCTGGTTCTGCTGTGGCAGGGAGGTTGGACTTGATGATCTCTTTGTGTCCCTTCCAACCCTTGACATCCTGTGAGCCTGGGATCATCAAGTCCAACCTGTCACCTAACCCTTCTAATTAACTAAACCATGGCACTAATTGCCTTTTCCAGCCTCCTTTTAAACACCTCCAGGGATGGTGAGGATGATGAAGCCTTAAGCACCCGAAGTTGGGTGCCTATAGGGTGTGAATAGCTCTGGATGGAATCTGTGCCTGTATCAGAGCATCATTTGCATTCTGAGAGCTGCAGCATCCCCTTACAACATAAAATAAATGAGGCAATGCTTGTGTGCATCTCTCACTCGCTACAGTGAGGAGCATCTTACAAAACCCCAAGGGGAAATTAAGATTCTGTCCTCAGAGCTGGGTCTGAGTGACAAAGAGAAAGGAGGTCTTGAGTTAACTCTTCACCAAGTGTGCTGAGGGAGGTGGAGTCTCTTAAGATAAAAAAAATATATCTATATATAGATGGGATGATTTCAGTGTCCTGCACATCCACAAAGCAGGGAAGTGAGGATGTCACAGCTAACAAAAAGCTGCTTGCCAATGGAGACAACACATTCCTTATATCTAATAATGCTATAGAACTAATTACTGAATGTGTCATCACAGAGTCCCAGAGCTGCCCAGGAGAGCTGAGCTGATGGCAGCCATGTAACAGACACAGGAACTGAATTTGGGAGCTAGTTTCTGTAACTGGATTCAGGAAGACAGGGACCAGGATGGAAAGCAGAAGGGGCAGAGAAGGGATTCTGAGATGGATTGCTTGGGGAATTAACCAAAGTCAAGCTCTCAGCTGAGCAGCCCTTCTGGTTTATTTGGTGGTGTTTATTGCTTCCTAATATTTCTCTACTCTGCCAATGCTATTTGCTTATTTAGAGGACTCTGATGATCTGGAATCTTCACTGATGGGGATAAATGATGGTTTACCCAACCCATAGTTGTCCCAAACCCAACATTTAAATCAGTGGTTTGGACACAGCTGGCAACAGCAGGATAGTCCAAAACTGCCAAGAATAAATCTGTTTCATTAGGATGAATCCAGAGCAGCCACAAATATTGAACCTTCCATCTTCTACCATTTCTTGGGGGGGTGGGGGGCACATTTCTGCAGGGAGATCTCCTTTTCTGAGCTCTCTGCAATTGTCTGCTTCCAGAAGAACAATGCTTAGTGAAGAGGTTCTTTTATTATTGATCTGCTCAGTATAAAGCCTTTTCATCTTCACATTTTATTTTTTTTCCCTGTCCTTTTCTTCTCCCTCCCCCTGCTTTCATCCTGCTTTGTGTTTAGTACACGGTGTGGACTGCCCTGTGGGTCACCTGGAATGTTTTCATTATCTGCTTCTATTTGGAAGTAGGAGGACTTTCTAAGGTAGGTCATTTCTCCCTTCTTCAGGCTCAGGGGAGGGTGTTCTAACAGCTGGGCTCTCAGATTTCAGGTGGCTGGAGTCATAAAGGGAAAATGTTGTTGCCTGAACATACAAATTGATCTTCAGGGCTCCCCTCCACTGTTTGAGCTTGTCTGATAGTCAACAGTCATGAGTTTGAAGCACATAACAGCAATGAGCCTCAATTACAGCTGCCTCCTGAAGTACCCATCTGAGGGGTGGGATGGGGGGGGAAGGATGTTCAGGGGAAGAAATCGAGGTTGGGTTTGATTGTTGCAAAGCAGGCAAAGTAGTTTTGGGTGAATTTTCAAGTGCATGGGGAAAAAAAAGAACTTGTCTGAATTTCTGAGGCTGCATTCAAAGCAGCTAAGGAAAACTACCAAGGAGGTTAACACAGGAACTTGTTGCGCAAATTGAGCTCACAGTGAGAATGTTAATTCTTTATAAGCAAAGAGAAAAGAAGGAATGGCAAAGGATGGTTTGGGTTTGGGTTTTTTTTGCATACATATAATAGAGTCAGTCAGGGTTGGAAGGCACCACAAGAATCATCCTGTTCCAACTCTCCCACCATGCCCAGGGACACCCTACCCTAGATCAGGCTGCCCACAGCTTCTGCCAGCCTGGCTGCAAACACCTCCATGGGTGAGGCTTCCACCACCACCCTGGGCAACCCATTCCAGTCTCTCACCACCCTCATGCTGAAGAGCTTCTTCCTAACCTCCAGTCTGGAATATCTCCAGAGAGGGAGACTCCACAACCCCTCTGGGCAGCCTGTGCCAGTGCTCTGTCACCCTCACAGGGAAAAAATTCCTCCTCATGTTCAAGTGAAACTTCCTATGCCTCAGCTTCCACTCAGAGCCCCTTGTCCTGTCCCTGGGCATCACCCAGCAGAGCCTGGCTCCAGCCTCCTGCCACTCACCTGCACATATTGAAAACCATTGCTGAGGTCACCTCTCAGGCTTCTCTGCTCCCAGCAGCACAGCCCCAGCTCCCTCAGGCTCTCCTCCTAACAGAGCTGTTCCATTCCCTTCAGCATCTTTGTGGCTCTGTGCTGAACTCTCTCCAGCAATTCTATGTCCCTCTTGAACTGGGGGGCCCAGAACTGGACACAGTACCCCAGATGTGGCATTCCCTTCATGATCTTAGTGGCTTTCACCAGCTTCCTTACCCTCCTCTGGACCCTCTCCAGCGACTCAGTGTTTGCCATGAGCCATCTCATCTTGACCGGGTTGGTTTTCTTTACCTATTACTGAGACATTCCCTAAGTGCTTCTTATTTTTTGCCACTTCAGAGGTGGCTGTTGGATAAAAGACTCCATTCGGTGAGGATAAGAAACCATAGTAAAAACCCCATGCACATGTTCAGCTGTGAAGAAAGCTCTTTGCACCTGATCTCTCTCTCAAATCTGCTTGTAGAGTGTTTGGATCAGAGCGATTCCTGCTGTTCTGGGACTGCTTTCATCTGCTTGCTGTCTGCCCTGAGTTGCAAGTGATGTTTGCTTCAGGGTATCCTCCTCACGCCTTGGCACATGGGCTCACTGTTCTCACTGTTGGGTCTCAGAGGCACAGGGATGCTTATGTACCCTGCAAACATTGGTACAGGAAGCCTCGAGAGTTCTCATCTGGGAACTCCCCCTTTTCTCTGCTCTCCTCACACCCCCCTGGAGTACTGTGTGCAGTTCTGGAGCCCCCAGCACAAGAAGGACATGGAACTGTTGGAGAGAGTCCAGAGGAGGCCACGAAGATGCTCAGAAGGCTGCAGCAGCTCTGCTGTGAGGACAGGCTGAAAGAGTTGGGGCTTTTCAGCCTGGAGAAGAGAAGGCTTCCAGGATGCCTTGGAGTGGCCTTCCAGGATCTGAAGGGGACTACAGGAGGGCTGGGGAGGAACTATTGACAAGGTCTTCTTATGACAGGATGAGGAGGAATGGGTTTAAACTGGCAGAGGGGAGATTGAAACTGGCTGTGCCTATAGTTGAATGGGTTTGGTTTTGCTGATCCCAGCGTTCCCAGCAGTCCAGATGGCCTCCACAGCTGCCTGCCTCTGCATTATTTACCCTCTTCCTTCCCCTGCTGTCATCTGCAAATGCATCCACCCTGAGCAGTGATTTGCTTCTGGGTCCCTGGTGGAAAAGTCAAACGACATCAGGCCTCAGAGCAACCCCCAGGGAGTGCTGCTGGGAATGTTCTGATTTGCCATTGAGAACTATGTTAATTAGCTGCTTTTCAATCTGCTTCATTTGCAGCCCATTAAAAGCTCACTGCCAGTCTCAGTTTTTCTTTAATAGGAGCCTTTTGTGAATGCTGGAGGTGGGGAGATTCAGATAGGACGTGAGGAGGAAGTTCTTCAGCATGACAGTGGTGAGAGCCTGGAATGAGTTGCCCAAGGAGGTGGTTGTGGCCACATCTCTGGAGGTGTTTGCAGCCAGGCTGGCAGAGGCTGTGGGCAGCCTGATCTAGGGTAGGGTGTCCCTGGGCATGGTAGGGGTGTTGGAACTGGCTGATCCTTGTGGTCCCTTCCAACCCTGACTGATTCTAGGATTCTATGACATTAGGACCATTAGAATTCTATGATTGGTACATCTTAGACTCACAGAATTGTTACCTTGGGGAGAAGCTCTCCAAGATCATTCAGTCCAAGCACCAACCATGTCCCACCATGGCCATCAAACCATGTCCCGAAGTACCATGGCCACAGGTTTCTTGCACACCTCCAGGGATGGGGATTCCTCCACCTCCCTGGGCAGACTGTGCCAATCCATGACCACTCTTGCAGCAAATAAATCTTTCTTTATCTCCAACCTAACCCTCCCCTGGCACAATTTCAGGCCATTTCTCCTCATTCTATCACCTGATAGCAAAGAGACCAACCCCACCTTTCATTGCAGACAGCAATGAGGTCTCCCCTCAAGCCTCTTCCAGACTAAGCACCCTCAGTCCCCTCAGCTGCTCCTCGAAAGACTCTTCTAGACCCTTCCCCAGCTTTGTTGCCCTTCTAATAGCTTAGCAAGAGCTTCCTCATCCTCCTGCTGTTCTTTACCCGACCAAGAAGAGTTATCTGCTGTTGCTGCCTCTTAAAAGATTCAATCTTCATCTCTTAGCAGGTCTAGGACATCTCTGCAGTTCCTTTTCCTCCCGATAAGCCTAATGAACATCTTTTTATTGGCTTTAACCTCACTAGCATGGATTCTACCTGACATATTTTTCCTCTCCATTATTTCCTCCACTCTCTCTGCTCTGATTTGTATTGACTGAAATCTCTTCTCCATTTTTATTCCCTTTCCTTGAGGAGCAGGCTGACACGAGCAGAGTCTCTCTGTGTTTTCCTTTCCCTGCTGTACAGATCGACTGCAGGAATCGTTACAAAGGATGAATCATAATTAATTCATTATTAAATTCTTGTATCTCTATCCCACTGTAAGTGAAAGATGTGGCTGGAGGAGGGGACAGGAAAAGCTGTGTAGTGTCCCCGAAGAGAGGAATGTTGCTGCAACCTCTCACCCAGCAGGGTCTCAGCATGATGGGGGTTGGAAGGGAGCTCTGGAGATCATCCAGTCCAACCCCCTACTGAAGCAGGGCACCCACAGCAGCTTCTCCAGGAGCACAATGGCCAGGGAGGTTGGGAGCTCTGCAGAGAAGGAGACTCCACAACCAGAATTTGTAAATTCTCCCCAAATATAGCATCAGGTGAGAGTCCAGAGAGATCAAGGAAGGATATGGGCTGGAGCACTTTGCCTGTGGGGACAGGCTGAGGGAGTTAAGGCTGTTCAGCCTGGAGAAGACTCCAGGGAGACCTTAGGCCTACATTTCAACATCTGAAGATGACCTACAGGAAAGCTGGGGAGGGACTGTCCAGAAGGGCCTGTGGGGAGAGGACAAAGGCAGTGGTTTGGAACTGGATCAGGGTAGATTGATGCTGGACATCAGGAGGAAGTTCTGCACAATGAAGTTGGTGAAACACTGAAACAGGCTGCTGAGGGATGAGGCTGAGGCTTCATCCCTGGAGACATTCAGGAGGAGACTGGATGTGGCCCAGGGCAGCCTGCTCTAGCTGGAGGTGTCCCTGCTGAGTGCAGGGTTGGGGACAAGATGACCTCTGAGGGTCCCTTCCAAAGTGATGCAACCTGTGGCTTAGGTTTGTGCAAAAGAGACTGCACAGTTTGTTTCCTTTTACGATCTGTAACCTAGCAAGGAATTATTCATTGCAGTTTGTCCTGCTCCATCACATCACCAAGCACACGAGTAGTGTCATAAATAATCTTTCTGACATCCTTTGTCTTTTAATTTACTACTTGTGTTTTGGGTCCCTTTATTAGTGTGGCAATAGAAATGTGTTCCTGTGTTCAAGTGTTTTGCCGGCAGTGAAAGGCATTGGTGTGATTGAAGAGCTGACAGGGTTGTTGTCTTCTGCCTTTTCCAGCAGAATTATCACTCTCTTTCCCTTGTGTTTCCACTTGCCTTAATAGATTATTTTTGTCAATTCTTTGAGTGGCTGCTCGAGTCAGGCTGGGCTGTAGATGGAAAGCAGCCCAGGAGGTTATGGGGTGCACTGAGAGAAGATATTGCTTGACAAAACCACACCTTGAGCTGAAGCTGAAACACAGCAGTTCAGCTGCCAATGCCTACAGGTTTTCCTGCTGCTCATGGCTGGGCTGTTGGTGTGAAAAAACATTTATTTGGTGGGGGGTGGGGTGGGGAAGGAGTAGGATTTCATTTTGTGCTGGGTTTTTTTGTGTTTCAGCATTCCATGAAATCATCATTCTTCAGCATGGGAGTGGTGAGAGCCTGGAACAGGGGGGTAGTTGGGGTCACATCCCTGGAGGTGTTTGCAGCCAGGCTGGATGAGGCTGTGGGCAGCCTGATCTAGGGTAGGGTGTCCCTGCCCATGGCAGGGGGGTTGGAACTATCCAATCAACTAGACCCCATGGTCTAGTGCTCTAAGTGCTCCACTCAGGCTTTGCTTGAACACCTCCAGGGACAGTGACTCCACCACCTCCCTGGGCAGCCCATTCCAATGCCAATCACTCTCTGCAGAACTTCCTCCTAACACCCAGCCTGTACCTACCCTGGCACAACTTGAGGCTGTGTCCTCTCCTTCTGTTGCTGGTTGCTTGGGAGAAGAGCCCAACCCCAGCTGGCTACAACTAATTCTCCCTTCTCTCCAGTCTGAATCTCTCTCTTCTAGTTTCAAACCATCATCCCTTGTCTTGTCACAGCAGATCCTGCTAAAAGGTCTTATGAAAATCCTTTAAGC
Source organism: Psilopogon haemacephalus (assembly GCA_013396835.1). Lineage (NCBI taxonomy): Eukaryota > Metazoa > Chordata > Aves > Piciformes > Megalaimidae > Psilopogon > Psilopogon haemacephalus. Next base: position 193,510 of record VWZI01001469.1, read on the forward strand.
ACTGAGAAGCCACCAGAAAGACTCTTCTCAGGGCCAAGCAACCTCAAACCTTTAATCTCTTGTGTCATAGGCATCAGCAGCCCTGAGCTCCCTGCAATGCCAATCAAAGGCAGGCTGACAACATTATTTTTATTTGATGTTTTGAGAAAAGAAACTCAAACAAAAAACACCAAACTTGGTCACTTATGTGCTTGATGATGGAGTCTTAAAATGTGTTATAGATCTTTGGTAGCAGGGTAGGCTTCCAGCCTGAACGCCGGCGAGGTAGAAGTGGAAGATTTATCTTTGTCTAGTAAAAAAAAAAAAAAAAAATCAGGCTACAGGTTCCTGAAATCAATGACTCTCCAAATTGCCCAAACACTGAATGATAAGCATGAATAATTTAAGCCTGCTTTGTTAAATGTGCAGAAGTCAACTTCTCCTTGCAGCCAGGCTCGGCGTAAATCGGCGGCAATTTACTGCGCTCCTGGAAAACCACAGGCAGCAATTTGCAGACAAGATGAGACCTGTTCCTATCCACAGCTGACATTTTCTTGATTTAAGCTGTCATTCTGAAAAGCTGCTCGCTGACAGGCCCCGTTTGGAACGAGGTTATAAAGTTTACTGAAGGGCTCCACGGCGCTTGGTGGGGCTGAGCTGTGTTTCTGCTGGGCTGCAGCACAGCACATTTAGGCATCTCACCTCCAGCAGGGTCTGGATCACAGAATCACAGAATCACAGAATGTCAGGGGCTGGAAAGGACCTCCAAAGCTCAGCCAGTCCAACCCCCCTGCCAGAGCAGGATCTTCTAAACCAGATCACAGCAACACGTCCAGGTGGGGTTGGAATATCTCCAGAGAGGGAGACTCCACAACCCCCCTGGGCAGCCTGTGCCAGTGCTCTGTCACCCTTACAGGGAAAAATAATCCTCCTCATGTTCAAGTGAAACTTCCTATGCCTCAGCTCCCACCCAGTGCCCCTTGTCCTGTCCCTGGGCATCACCCAGCAGAGCCTGGCTCCAGCCTTCTGCCACTCACCTGCACATATTGAAAACCATTGCTGAGGTCACCTCTCAGGCTCCTATGCTCCCAGCAGCACAGCCCCAGCTCCCTCAGGCTCTCCTCCTAACAGCTGTTCCATTTCCTTCAGCATCTTTGTGGCTCTGTGCTGGACTGTCTCCAGCAATTCTGTGTCCCTCTTGAACTGGGGGGCCCAGAACTGGACACAGTACTCCAGATGTGGCCTCAGCAGGGCAGAGGAGAGAGGCAGGAGAACCTCTCTCGACCTACGTACAGCCCTTCTCATCCACCCCAGAATGGCCTTGCCCCTCCTGGCCACCAGAGCACACTGCTGGCTCATGCTCAACCTCCCATCCAGTAGGACCTTTTCCCCTTTACTGCGTTCCAACAGCTCAGTCCCCAACCTATCCTGATCCCTGGGGTTGTTCTTTCCCAGGTGCCAGAGTCTACACTTGTCCTTGTTGAATTGCATTAAATTCCTTCCTGCCCGCCCCTCCAGCCTGTCCCAGTCTAACTGAATGGCAGCACAGCCTTCTGCTGTGGCAGCCACTCCAGTTTGGTGTCATCTGCAAACCTGAATGTGTGCATGAATGTGAGTGCTTGGCAGGGAAATGAGTCTCTTTCTTGGAGCAAGTCTCCTTCTTGGATTGAGTCTCCTTCTTGGATTGAGTCTCCTTCTTGGAGCAAAGCTCCTTCTTGGAGCAAGTCTCCTTCTTGAAATGGGTCTCCTTGGAGCAAATCTTCTTAAAATGAGTCTCTTTCTTAGAGCAAGTCTCCTTCTTGGAGCAAGTCTCCTTGAAATTAATCTCATTCTTGGAGCAAATCTCCTTCCTAAAGTGAGTCTCCTTCTTGGAATGAGTCTTCTTCTTGGAGCAAATCTCCTTCTTAAAATGAGTCTCCTTCTTGGAGCAAGTCTCCTCTGGAGACTCAAAACTCACCTGTATGCACTCATGTTGAACTACCCTAGGAGATCTTGCTTTGGCAGGGGGGTTAGACTCAATGATCTCTGGAGGTCCCTTCCAACCTGTAATATTCTGTGATTCTGTGATTCTTCCTTCAGAGCCACATCGGAAATTCAGAGAGCCACAGATTATGTCGCTTTGGAAGGGACTCTCAAAGATCATCTTGGCCAGCCTCCCTGCACTCAGCAGCCCTGCTACTGCTAGGACTGCAAAAGAGTGAAAAGCAGAATTTTCATTCCCCCATCTCCCTCAGCACCACTTTCCCAGCAGCCGAGCTCCCGGCACACCTCTGCGCACGGAGCACGAAGCACGAAGCGGCGCTCCTGGCAGGGCTGACATTTACATACCGGTTTTAGCTCAATGATTAGAATAATGAAAGGTGCAGGCTCTTCATCTGAGAGCCACGGGATCCATTTAGCCAAAAGGTCAGGCAGATGCAGGAGCTGAGAGCCGTGAGGTTGGGCATTAATTCCAGCGGGTTCCTGGGGTATCGATCGCGGCGATGGCGAGTGCTGGTTTGTAGGCTGGGCAGCAGGCAGCATCCCCCTCCCAAACCCATTTGTCTCCTTTTGTTTCTTGATTAATATCACAGATTGGAAAACCTGAGCTAATGAAATTGGCCTGTTCATTAGATCAGTCTTTAGCAGTAAGGTTTGGCTATCTTAAGGAGCTTTTCCAGCCCAGTGCGTGGCAGCCTTGTTAAAAATCCTGCTTATTGCCTACTTTTTGTTCTTGCAGCCTTGCTTAAAATTGAGTTGTTTTTTGGTTTTGTTTTTTTTTTAATGTGTTTGCATGAGGAAAATTTATCTGTGTGCATATATAGATAGAAATCTATACATGGTATGAGGAATGAAGACATTCTCTGCTTGCTAACTATTTTTAGTGTTAGATTGCAGAGAAAAGGAAAAGAAAAAAAAAGGAAAAAAACCCCTGATTTTACAGTTTTCATTGTTATGTGGATATCTTTAACTTACTTGATGTCTCAGATGAGGGGAAAAAAAGATCTTTTAAATTGTTATTGTTGTTGTTATCATCATCGTTATTAATTTTAAATCTAGGGCCGTAGAATGGCTCAGGTTAAAAGGGACCACAGATCAAGGGAGGTTCTCCTCCCCCTCTACTCTGCCCTGCTGAGACCTCATCTTGAGTACTTCCTTCAGTTTTGGGCTCTCTGGTTCAAGAGGGGCAGGGATCTGCTGGAGAAGGTCCAGGGGAGGGCATGAGGATGCTGAGGGGACTGCAGCACTGCCTCATGAGGAGAGGCTGAGGGACCTGGGGCTGCTTAATCTGGAGAAGAGAAGACCAAGAGGGGATTGAATCAATGTTTATAATATCTGAGGGCTGGTCAGGAGCTCACTGTTGAATTCTGACACCAGAAGAATCTTTTTGTGCTCACTGTTGAATTCTGACTCCAGAAGAATCTCTTTGTGCTCATTGTTGAATTCCAACTCCAGAAGAATCTCTTTGTGCTCATTGTTGAATTCCGACTCCAGCAGAATCTCTTTGTACTCATTGTTGAATTCTGACTCCAGCAGAATCTTTGTACTCATTGTTGAATTCTGACTCCAGAAAAATCTTTTTGTGCTCACCATTGAATTTTGACTCCAGAAGAATCTCTTTGTGCTCCCTGCTGAATTCTGACTCCAGCAGTATCTCATTTTGCTCCGTGTTGAATTCTGGAGAAGTTATTACTAGAGAACAATTCTGCAATCCCACCTAGGTGCCATCTCCTCCTATGCCCTGTGTGCAGCCCTCGTGGTTGCCAGACTCACTCACACAACCTCCTTCCATTTGCATCATTCAGGTCAGTAAAGCAAGAGCAGTTTTCCTTTAGCACATCTCCTGTGGTGTGAATTCTGCTCCTAGCAGACAGATGAGAAGCTGGAAACCAGGGTCGGATTTATTAAGCAGTGATCCCTCTGTTGTGTTAAGGTCAGCAAATGTTTCCAGGTGATGGAATATTATTGCCCATTTTGGATCTCCCCTGGGAGAGGTGGATGCAGGCAGGTGCTACAGGCATCACTGTTCACACACAGGACAAATGAACACTTAAACTGTCTCATTTTTTTTTTCTTCCCCCGTGGTGAGCTATTGTGGTCTTCCTTCAGGAGCTCTCCAGGCTTGCTGTGTTATTTTAAGGTAGCTTGGGAGGGGAGGAAAATATTGCTGGGCCCTGAACATCTTCTAAATACACTGCTCAAGAATAAAGGCAGCTGTTGGAAAATGCTTTTGTGCAGCCTTGTGGATAACCTCACACAGCCTTTGGCCTCAGCCGTACTCCAAGCTCAGTATTACACCTATCAACTGCAGGGATGAAATAAGCTCCTTACAACTACAGAATGAGTTGCTCTACTTTTCTCCCATTTTCTGAGCAACAGAGATTCAGAGATTCATGGAATGGTTTAGGTTGGAAGGGGCCTTAAAATCAGCCAGTTTCAGCCTCCCTGCAATGGGCTGGGTACACCTCCCACCAGCCCAAGGTGCTCAAGGACTCAGCCAGCCTGGCCTTGAACACACTCAGGGAAGGGACATCCACAACCTCCCTGGGCAACCTGTGCCAGTGTCTCCCCCCCTGACTGTCAAGAATTTCTTCCTAACCTCCAGTCTAAATCTGCCCTCCTCAAGCTTCAATCCATTCCCTCTTGCTCCATCAGTCCCAGCCCTTGTCAAAAGTCCCTCCTCAGCTCTCCTGGAGCCCACTTCAGATACTGGAAGGCTGCTCTAAGGTCTCTCCCTGAAACCTTCTCTCCTCCAGGCTGCACAACCCCAGCTCTCAACTGTCTCAGCCTCAACCTTCTGTCTTCTCTCCTCCAGACTGCACAGCCTCAACTGTTTCGGTCTGTCTCTATCAGGGAGGATCTCCAGCCCCCTGATCATTTTCATGGGCTACTCTGGACCCTCTCCACTGCTCCACACTGCTGTGGGCATTCTGTGCCTGGAATCATTGAAGTAGGAATGTGGCAAACAGAGATCAGTACTTTCTGTGTCTAAAAGCTGAAGCTGAAAGCCAGCAGGTGCTGCAAGGAGCTGGCTGCAGGCACAATGCTAAATAAACCTGGGACAAAAGCAACACGGGGCTCAACTCTGCCAGCAAACATTTCCTCCTCTAATCAGAGCCTTGAATAAGAAATTGCTGACCCCACAGCACTGAGTGTCGTGGAAGTGAAAGCTTAACTCAGCCAGGTCCTGTACCTGGGTGGAGGCAATCCCAAGCACCAATATAGGCTGGGCAGGGACTGAGGAGAGGAACTTAGAACCAGTGAAGTAGGAATGTGGCAAACAGAGGTCAGTACCTTCTGTGTCTAATAGGAAGCTGAAAGCCAGCAGGTGCTGCATGGAGCTGGCTGCAGGCACAATGCTAAGTAAACCTGGGATGAATGCAACACGAGGCTCAACTCTGCCAGCAAACATTTCCCCCTCTAATCATCCAACCTGGCCACATCCACAGCTTCCCTGGGCAACCTTTGCCAGTGTCTCCCCACCCTCACTGCCAACAATTTCTTCCTGACCTCCAGCCTAAACCTCCCTCCCTCAAGCCTCAAGCCCCCTTCTTATCCTCTTCATTGAGCCTTTGAACCACAGTCAGGAAAAAGCCCCCAGCCAGCACAGCACCCAATCAGTTGGATATATATTTTTTTTAATTCATCTCCATTTGAATACCTTCTCTGATTTCCCACCAGCACCTGCTAAAGAAAAGGGAATTAAAAGAAAAAAAAAAAAAAAAAAA
>VWZI01001469.1:209034-222760 GCA_013396835.1 Psilopogon haemacephalus
ATGAAAGAATAGAATAGAATAGAATAGAATAGAATAGAATAGAATAGAATAGAATAGAATAGAGTAGAATAGAATAGAATAGAATAGAATAGAATAGAATAGAATAGAATAGAATAGAATAGAATAGAATAGAATAGAAATAAAAATAGAAATAGAATAGAATAGAAGGGAATGGAATGGAATGGAATGGAATATAATAGAAGAGAATGGAATGGAATAGATTGCTCTTTCCTCCCGAGTCCCATCATTAGCTTCCTTTTGATACCCTCTACAAGGAGCCCTGTTGAAACTCTGCATGGGCTGCCTGGCTCTACAAATGAGATCCATCTAATGAGTAGTAAAAACTGGTAAAATGAAATGTAAGCTTTAGCTAATTAACTGATAAAGAGAGACAAAGATTCTCTTTTTTTATCTCTCCTGCCTCTCAGATGCCCAAGATTCTTGCCTTGCCCCTCTGCTTGCTGTTAATTGCCTCAGGAATTGTTATCCCCCTCTTAAAAATCTCTCCCTTTCCTTTATTTAAAGCAAGTGATGGTTATCAAGGGAAAATAATGGCAGTCTGCATCACTTCATCCTGCCATTTAAATATTAATTTAGACCTTTACATAAAGGCAATTTGTTTGAAGTGCAGTAATTGGGAAGTCTGAGTGGGGGACATGGAACAGCGACTCTAGCTCCTGCTTGCCTGTTGTCACCAAACTGGGTACCTGGGGGACACCTGCTAATTGGAGAAGACAAAGCTACCAGCCCAGCTGATTGTTTTGGTGGCAAATTCTATTAAGCAACCATCAATGCCTTGCTCCCAGGTCATTGGCTCAAGCAGCTCTTTCCGACCCCTCCTGGAGCACTGTGTGCAGTTCCGCAGCCCCCAACACAAGAAGGACATGGAGCTGTTGGAACCAGTCCAGAGGAGGCCACCAAGATGCTCAGAGCGCTGCAGCAGCTCTGCTATGAGGACAGGCTGAGAGAGTTGGGGCTCTGCAGCCTGGAGAAGAGAAGGCTTCCAGGAGACCTTGGAGTGGCCTTCCAGTATCTGAAGGGGACTACAGGAGGGCTGGGGAGGGACTATTGACAAGGTCTTGTAAAGACAGGATGAGGAGGAATGGGTTTGAACTGGCGGAGGGTTTAAGGTGAATCTTGTGGAGTAGGGTTCTAAGTTGGACTTGGTGATCCTGAGTATTATCCCATCTAAATCTCCCCATTTCCAACTGGGGGTAACCATTCCCCGCCAGTCCTGTCACTCCCTGACATCCTCAAAAGTCCCTCCCCAGCTTTCTTGTAGCCCCCTTCAGATACTGAAAGGCCACAACAAGGTCACCTGGAAGCCTTCTCCTTTCCAGACTGAACAGCCCCAGCCAGTACTAACATGAAAGAAAAAGATAATAATTTAATTAAATAAATTAAAATAAAATTTTTAAAAAGCAGGACAAGAGACTTCTCTGAACATGACAGGGACTGCATATTAACAAGATAATATTAGCATCACTCTGTACTTTTCCAGTCAGACAGCTGGAATTATTCATGGCAATAGAAAATGCTGTAAAATCTGATGGTGGTGGCTGTTTGACTGTAAGTCTTAAACGTGCAACAGTAAACCTCAGCCTCAGGAGAGTTTCAGACTTCCAATAATTACTCTATGGCTGTAAATGATTATGGCATTAATGCCTGAATTGCTGCTGCTCCTGCTGCAGTGACTAATTACCCAGGTGATGCTGTCAGCACTTGTAACTGTTGGTGTTTCTTCTTCTCCTGCTCTTGGCTTCTCCAACATTAAGATGCTGAGGGGACCTGAAGCAGCTCTGTGAGGAGTAGAGACTGGGGATGGTGAGGCTGGAGAAGAGCGGCCCCAGAGGGGATCTGAGCAATGCTCAGCAATACCTAAAGGGTGGGGGGCAAGAGGATGGGGTCAGACTCTTCTCCATGGTGCCCATGGACAGGACAAGGAGCAATGGGCACAACCTGGAACCCAGGAGGTTCTATCTGAACAGGAGGAGAAGCAATCTTGGTATGAAGGTGCTGGAGCCCCAGAGCAGGCTGTCCAGAGAGGATCTCAGGGAGATGCTCTTTGGAGAGCTTGCAACCCCCCTGGCCATTGTGCTCCTGGGCAAGCTGCTGTGGGTGCCCTGCTTGAGCAGGGGGTTGGACTGGATGATCTCCAGAGGTCCCTTCCAACCCCTACCATGCTGGGATTCAGGGATAGCTTTTGAAAAGATCCAAGTGTTGCAGGTGAGTGTCTGTGTATGATAGGAGCTGCTCCATGCTGCCACAGCCTCTTGTCCTGCTCTGGAGTGGTAATTCCCATCCTTGTGTGTTTTGTTTGCATTGTACCACAGCAGGAAATAAAATTCTCTGCTTTATTTACAGCAGAACATTTTTTTTTTCCTAAAACACTGCCAGCCCTAGCAGAGAACAGTTTGTTTAATTTATCCTCATTGACTTCTTTAGGCATTAAAAATGCACAGAAAAAAAAAAAAAAAAAGCTTTGACAAAATTTAGAGGACTAAAGAGTGTGGTAGGAATTGCAATGCAGAGAGGTGGCTGAGCTGGGGGTGAGGAAGGTGACCTCATTGCTGTCTACAACTACCTAAAGGGAGGTTGTGGCCAGCTGGGGTTGGGCTTTCCTCCCAGGCAACCAGCAACAGAAGGAGGGGACACAGCCTCAAGCTGTGCCAGGGCAGGTATAGGCTGGATATGAGGAGGAAGTTGTGCACAGTGATTGGCATTGGAATGCAAATCACTCTCATGCTGAAGAACTTCTTCTCATGTCCAATCTGAATCTCCCCACCTCCAGCTTTGCTCCATTCCCCCTAGTCCTGTCACTCCCTGATAGCCTCAAAAGTCCCTTCCCAGCTTTTTTGTAGCCCACTTCAGATTCTGGAAGGCCACAAGAAGGTCACCTGGGAGCCTCCTCTTCTCCAGGCTGCACAGCCCCAACTCTTTCAGTCTGTTCTCATAGCAGAGCTGCTGCAGCCCTCTGAGCATCCTCCTGACCCTTCTCTGGACACCTCCACCATGTCCACATCCCTCTTCTGTGATTCTAAACTCCTGCAGGGACAGAAGGCAAAGAGTTGCAGCTGGAGTGAAAGTTTAGCTCCAGTGGAAGGAAGAGAAGAAGCAGATGCTGGTTTCAGGAGTGGGCATTGCAGCAGCTGGGATTCGTCTGGTGGCTGCAGCTGCTTTCTGTGCACATCAAAGCAGGCAAAAAAAAAAAAAAAAAAAAAAAAGGATCACATTATAAAAATAGAGCAGTAAAGAATAATTGATCCTTATCTGCTGAAGTAACAGCCAGAACAGGGCATCAGTCTAGAAAAAAAAAATCTAATGGCACACGAGTCTCAGATGGTTTCTTAGTGTCATACCTGGGGCCTTAACTAGACATAATGGTGAGGAATTGAAGGTGATGATACTGAAAGTGAGGATTGGGAAGTGTTGCTGGGAGTTAGAATGGGAACTGTGCTCTTATGGCTTCACAGCAGCTGCATCTCAGTGTCTGAAGGGGACCTACAGGGAGGCTTTTGAAGGGCTTGGAGTGAGGGGCAGTGGTTTTAAGCTGGAGCAGGAGACGTTTAGATTGGACATCAGGAGGAAGTTCTGCATGGTGAAGGTGGTGAAGCACTGGAGCATGTTGCCCAGGGATGCAACTGAGGCCCCATCCCTGGAGATATTAAAATCAGACACTTGGTCTGGTCTGCTCTGGCTGGAGATGTCCCTGCTGGCTGTAGGGAGTTTGGCCAAGATGACCTTTGAGGGTCACTGATTGCACTAAGCCAATGCAATCAGTGTTTGCTGTGGAGCTCAGTGAGGTTAGTCCTAAGCCCTTCCATATTCTTGTACCCATCCTCTTTCTCCTCTCTCAGCAGTCCCTCCTGGCTGTGGCAGAGCAGAAATGTGGTGGAGCCTTTGTCAGACTTTTTAAAGGCCTTGTCTCACACCTGCAGTGTCTGTTTTTAATCCTACTAGGAAACTTTATTTTTACATCCTCACCTTTAAGTTACTCACCCTGGAGGATGACAACCATTGCTCACAGCTCCACCAGGTCATCGTTCTGCTCTTTGCCTGCTAATTTGACCTCAGCTTGGACAGTGAAATGGAAGAACATCATTTCAGTTCTCAACTGGTTCTTTCCCCTGCAACAGTCTCATTTTTGCTCTTATTTATTAGAGCAGGATATGTTAAAGATTGCATGATGAAGAGTTACAGTCAAGTCCATGATGGTAAAGAGGGAACGGCTCATTAGGCTTCTCTGTGGCTTCAGCCATCTCCTAAAGGGACCAGATTTATATAACATCTATTAACAGGACCATTAAGTGATCCTCCTAGACTTGAAGTTCTTAACAGAGCCTTTTACAGTTCCCTCCTGACTTAAAAATGCATTTCTGGGGAACATATTCAACCACATTGATTAGAGGGACTTTTGTGAGAAATTTCTTCAGAATTAAGACAGAAAAAAAAACCCCCAACACAAACAAAAAAACCCCACAACCTGAGTAGAGTGAGCAGCTCATTGATTTCCTTTGGCATGGCAAAGATGAACTGGCCCACAAGGTAGTGGCCACCATCATCTCCTGCTGACTAATCTCATCCAAAGTGCTTGAGAAGTCTGAATGTGATGAGTGCATGGCAGAGAAAAAGGGCTCCTTGTTCCTGACACACGGAATGCCTGCAGAGGAGAGAGGGAATGGCTGGAGAGAAGAGAGGGAATGGTTGCAGAGGAGAGAGGAAATGGTGCAGAGGAGAGAGGGAATGGTGCAGAGGAGAGAGGGAATGGCTGGAGAGGAGAGAGGGAATGGTTGCAGAGGAGAGAGGAAATGGTGCAGAGGAGAGAGGGAATGGTGCAGAGGAGAGAGGGAATGGTTGCAGAGGAGAGAGGGAATGGCTGCAGAGGAGAGAGGGAATGGTGCAGAGGAGAGAGGGAATGGTTGCAGAGGAGAGAGGGAATGGCTGCAGAGGAGAGAGGGAATGGCTGCAGAGGAGAGTCTCCTGGGAGCCTTCTCTTCTCCAGGCTGCAGAGCCCCAACTCTTCTCTAAGATCTTCTCTAAGATCTTCAAGGTCTCTTCCCACTGAAGCCTCTCTGTGATATCATAGAAAGAGAGGACACGAGATGGTCTTCAAAGACCCCTTCCAACCTAAGGCATTCCATGAAGCTCTCGACAACAGTTCTCTCGTGACGCCCTGAGTTGGTTTCCCTTCCAACTCAAGCCTCTCTTTATGCTCCTGTGCCTCTGCCTTTCCACGATGTTATTTCCTTCCAATAACACCGAATCAGGGTGTTGGGTTTTTTTTTTCACACTTTCTCCCCTCCCCTGTCTCCTAGGAGAGCGACCTGATGACCTTCAACATCTCGATGCACCGCTCGTGGTGGCGGGAGCACGGGCCGGGCTGTGTGCGCCGCGTGGTGCGGCCCTCGGCCCCCGGCATCCTGGAGGACTACTCCTACGTGTCGGTGACAGGCTGCCTCATCGACTTCCAGTACCTGGAGGTCATTCACAGTGCCATCCAGATACTCCTCTCGGTAAGCTCTCCTTGCACAGAGTCACACACAATCAACCTCTGAGACGGTCGAGTCCATCCACTCACCCAACGCCTTCTGATTAACTAACCCAGCACAGGCTCACAGGAGGTCAGGACTTGGAAGGGACCCAAAGAGATCATAGAATGGTTCAGGTTGGAATGATGTGCAAAATGAATCCCAAAACTCACACAGAGTTCTGCAGCGCTGGGTGCAGGCAGGATCACTCCATCAATCCTGCACACCCCATGCTGGCATCAGCCACAATTTCTGTTACAAGAGCAGACATATTCATAATAAAGGGCAGGGTTATTAAAATTATTTCTTAAAGTTGATTAACATAGAGATTTTCCCATTCTTGCAGCCCAGAGAGCCAACCAGATCCTGGGCTGCATCAGAAGTGTGGCCAGCAGGTCAAGGGAGGTGATTCTCTCCCTCTACTCTGCTCTGGTGAGACTCCACGTGGAGTACTGCATCCAGTTCTGGAGCCACTATTACAAAAGGGATGTGGACATGCTGGAGTGTGCTGGAGTGTGTCCAGAGAAGGGCCATGAGGATGCTCAGAGGACTGCAGGATCCTTGTGATCTCTTCCAATGCAGACTGATTCTATGATTCTGATTCTATGAATTTCAGTTGTTAATTACAAACTCATTTAGGTCATCTCCTTGCTGACAGATTGTGGCTCATAACATCCTCCTTTCCTTCTTCCCCTAGTAGCTAGTCCTAAAAGTAGCCAACTCCTTTTTGGACCTCACAACCTCCTTCATTTCCATTCCAGCTTTATGGAGCGGCAGTAGCCTAACAGACCATTTTACAGCCTAACAAAAGGCTTTATTGGCATAACAAATCATTTCCTCCTGCTCACCTTTGTCCATAAGGAGCAGCAAGGTGAGAACTTCCATTCGGTAGGAACTTAGAAAGCCTCCAGCAGGAGAAGAACCTCCAGGGGTCAATATTGGATACCTGTCGAGATACATTACACACTGGCAGCAGCTCTCTGCTTTGGAAAGGTGACTTTTTAGTGAAACCTTCTCATTTTTCTTGCTGCTCAGTGCCATAAAATCTGTTTTATATGCAGCTGTGCTTCAGGGAGCAGATTCCAGGGTGGTTTGGTTAATTGTAACAGAGTGAGGCTCTCTTTCTGTTTGCTTTATAGTCCTTTCTTTTAAGAAACAGATAGTGTGTTTTATGGGGGAAACCATCACTTTGTGTCTCCTGCTGAGTCTGAAGGGATTGGGAGTTGAAGGGGTTTAAGGATTTATGTAAGGAGGGGGTGAAAATCAGGACAAATATGGTAGTGTGTGTGGGAAATTAATGGTAGATCTATGTAGTGTCTGTTTGAAATCTACATTCGTTGGAAGTCTGAAAGCCCTGGGGCTGGTGAGACTGGAGAAGAGCAGCATGAGAAGGGATCTGCTCAATGCTCAGTAATACCTAAAGGGTAGAGGACAAGAGGATGGGGCCAGACTCTTCTCAGTGGTGCCCAGGGACAGGCCAAGGGGCAATGGGCACAAACTGGATCCCAGGAGGTTCCATCTGAACAGAGGAGAAACTTCTTAGGTGTGAGGTGGGGAGCTGGCTGCCCAGAGAGGCTGTGGAGTCTTCTCTGCAGAGCTTCCAACACCCCCTGGGCATTCTGGTGCTGGGCAAGCTGCTGTTGGTGCTGTTGGACTGGATGATCTCCAGAGGTCCCTTCCAACCCAGCCATGCTGGAATTCTGTGGGTGACTGCTGGACCTACAGAGGAGGAAAACTCCCAGAAGAAGGAGGTGGTTGAGTACCCATCACTGGAGGTGTTTTCAGCCAGGCTGGCAGAGGCTGTGGGCAGCCTGATCTAGGGTAGGGTGTCCCTGGGTATGGCAGGGGGGTTGGAACTGGCTGATCCTTGTGGTCCCATCCAACCCTGACTGATTCTATTCTATAAGGAAGAAAATTCTTACACTGGGAGTGCTGAGACCCTGTCCCAGGTTGCCCAGAGAGGCAGGAGCTGCCCCATCCCTGGAACCATTCCAGATCAGGTTGGATGGAGCTCTGAGCAACCTGCTGGAGCTGCATATTCTACATCAGAGCTGGCTAAAGGCAAGGGGATAGGGGAGAGCAATTTGAGCCCAAGCAATGTAGCTGTGCCTTTTATTTTGTCAACCAATCAATAAGACAACCAAATTGTTGTAGACATTTTTCAGTCCCTGGCATCGATTTGTTTTCCATTTCACATGAAAATTACCAGGGCAGGTTTTTTTTTTTTTTTAATATTTCAAAAAAAAAAAACACCCAAAACTAAAAACAATAAATAAACAAATAAATAACCACCAAAAAAACCCACAAATAAACAAAAAAACCCCCAAGAAACTCCATGCAATCGTTTGTGGGCAGTAAGAAGTATTTTTTATGTACATGAAAAAAATATTTGGAGTAACAAATTTTCTTTTTTAAAAAGGCAGTTCCTGTTTGGGGGTGTGATGATCTGTGTGGCTTTGAAGCAGCAGCTGGAGCTCAGCCATCCTTATGATCCAACATATTCCAAAACAATAAAAGATGAAAGCAGTGCTTTAGGTGGAGCATCATCTGGGCCCTTTAGCATATGCAAAGGCTGTGCACGGTCCCAGGGTGAATTAAATCCCTCCCTCGTTGTTGTTGTTGTTGTTGTTGTTGTTGTTGCTGCTGTTGGAATTCCTTTCCTTTGAGGAAAGAGAGGCTCTCCAGAATGAAAGTGCAGCTGCACTTCCCCGCTCCTTTCATCTCTTCTTTTTCAGTTCCTAATTTGTGGCTGAGTTCAGCATTTCAAGTCTCTGGCTCAGATGGTGATTTTATGATAAAAGAGGAACTTGCAGCAGCAAATAAACTGAATAGAGGGAAGGAAGCAGAGGAGATGCAAGAAAACAGCCTTCGTTTAGGGCTGAGTCTCTTTCCACCTGTCAGAGACAGCAAACCTTGCTAATGGCCCCACTCATGAGGATTTAAATTGACATTTCTGCAGGCTGAGAAGGCTCCAGGGAGACCTTAGAGCAGCCTTCCACTATCTGAGGGGGCCTACAGGAGAGCTGGGAAAAGGCTTCTGATAAGGCTGAGAGGGAATGGGTTGAAGCTTGAGGAGGGCAGATTGAGACTGGAAACCAGTGATGGTGGTGAGTTACTGGCACAGGTTGCCCAAGGAGGTTGTAGATGTCCCATGTCCACACAATAACACCTCCCACTGGACCATGTAGCATCATAGAATAGAGTCAGAGAATGGTTTAGGTTGGAAGGGAGCTCAAAGTTCACCCAGTTCCAACCCCCCTGTGCCATGGACAGGGACACCTCCCACTAGAACAGGTCGCTCAAGGCCTCATCCAGTGTGATCCTGGATGCCTCCAGGGAGGTTGTGGGGCACAGAATCACCCAATATGATCAAACCTGTGCCAGTGTCTCACCACCCTCACTGCAAAGAACTTCCTCCAGCAGCACAGGAGCAGGCTGCCTGAGATCAGAATGCATTTGGCTGTTGAGGACACAATGGGCTGAGTAATCCTCTCCATATTTATGAGGCAACCCCAGAGGATTTACTCTTCCTGCCAGCATGTGGAGATTTTATACTGCACACCAGGGCAGTTCAAAGCAAACCCCAAGTGCTCTAGGGGTGCTGCTTCCCCCATCTGACAGCCTGGCTCTGGGGCACAGATGCCTGCTCTCTAGACCCACAGGCAGGATTTTGGGGGCACCACTGGGGAGGAACTGGCCTGTGCTCACCTGATTTTCAAAGCCAGTGCACACAGCATGTGTTGGGGTTGGAGAGGATGCAAGGCAGGAGCTGCTCTGCACTTTGACCTGAGGCAGCATCAGCTGGGCCCTGTGGATTAGCAGTTTTTAAATGAGGGGTTCAGACAGAGCAATAATCCTAGTGGAAAGGAATGGAGACAAATAACAAACCCCAGGAGAAGCAAATCAGACTTTGTGGGTGGGATTTTGGCAGGTACAGTGACTTTAAGGGTGCCAGCTGCCAACTGGCTGAGTCAGCCTGATGGTCTGGCAGAGCTGCCCTGGTCCTGCAATGGGGAATTGGTTTGATTTCTGCTGGTCTCACATGATCCAGGCAATGCTCCCTTCAAATTTCATATCAGTGTCTTTCAGCTTCATGCTTCCCTCACCTGCCCCTTCCATGATTTAATCATGTCATGGTTGGACTAAATCATCTTAAAGGTCTTTTCCAACCAAAATGATTCTGTGGTTCACCTTTAATCATAAACCAGATAGAAATCTCCTCTCTTTGTGGAGCTCCCCTCCCACTTTTCTCTTACCTCTCAACAAACCCTGGAAGGGGTTGCCCAGGGAGGTGTTTGGAGCCACATCCCTGGAGGTGTTTTTGGCCAGGCTGGCAGAGGCTGTGGGCAGCCTGATCTAGGGTAGGGTGTCCCTGCCCACGGCAGGGGGGTTGGAACTGGCTGATCCTTGTGGTCCCTTCCAGCCCTGACTGATTCTATGATACTATGAACTTCATTTGTCAGTTGCTCTAAACTGAGGGCTGGGTCCATTTTTGCTCCTGCTTTGGCTTCTTTCTCTGCTGCTGATCAATCATGTCAGGGTAACAAAGCTGGTGAGGGGTTTGGAGAGCAGGTTTTATGAGGAAAGGCTGAGAGAGTTGGGATCAGTTAGCCTGAGGGAGAGTGGTGAGAGCGTGGCACAGGTTGCCCAGGGAGGTTGTGGCTGCTCCCTCCCTGGAGGTGTTCAAGGCCAGGCTGGATGAGGCCTTGAGGGACCTGTTCTAGGAGGTGTCCCTGCACAGGGGTGTGCCATAGCACAGGGGGTTGGAACTGATTGAGCTTTGAGCTCCCTTCCAACCTAAACCATTCTGATTCTATGATTCTGAAAGAGTGGATGTAGGCAAAGGTCCCTGCCCATGGCAGGGGGGTTGGAAGCAGCTGATCTTGAAGGTCCCTTGCAAGCCAAACCATTGTGATTCTATGACTCTAAGCAGTCCATTCCCACCCCACAGGGCAGCCCAGATGCTGTGCTTCTCACTGCCATTCTGCTCCACCCTCCCCAGTCAGTGCTGAGAACCTTCCCATGCCAGCACCTGCAGTGCCCTGCACACCTAATGCAGCCTGACAGTTCTGGGTTAGGAGTTTGCTGCAGCTGCTGTGGCTGAGCTCAAGTGAAGGAGCACTGCTAATTAAGGACCCACTTTGAAGCACCCCCAGCCCCCTAACTTTACTCTTCTATGCATTTCTGGAGACAGTAATTGACACTTGGCTACTCCAGACCTGCTCATGTTAGGGCTGATTGCTGTTTACTCTTGTTTTTTTCTTTTCTTCTCAATGAAAAAAGAGGCTGCAAAGTTCCCCAATTGCTTGTTGCTGCTCAGGTGATGTGCTGGGAAATCCAGGGCAAATTTATGCTCTCCTTATTATCCTTTCATTTTGTTTTTGTAGTGTCTTTGGTGAGTTTTCTCTCATCAGTCTGATTCTGGGGGGAGGAAAAAACCCCACAAAAACCCAAACAATCTGAAGATCTTCAGAAGGTGATGAGCACCTCCTAGATCAGGCTCTTTGATGTCACTGTGTTGGCTGAGTGATTCTGTTTGTACCTGTCCACACAGCGCTGGTGCTTAGCAGAGAGGAACATCATCACCTGCCAGAGGCAGGCAGCTGTGCAGGGAGGGAGCTCAGTGTGGCAGTGCTCAGCACAAGACATCATAAGGTGACTCTTCCCATGGGCTCTTTCTTCTCTCCTTTGCTGTGGTGAGCAATTGGCTGAGTGCTGGACTTGAGCTTTAGCCAGTGATAGGCATTTGAGAATAGTCTGCCTAAAGCATAAGGCTGGGCAGAAGCAGCTGAGGGAGGAGCTGGACACTAGGAAGAAGTCTTTTACTGTCACCATATGAGCATGGTGAGACAGTGGAACAGGTTGCCCAGAGAAGCTGTGGAGGCCTCATCCCTGCAAGTGTTAAGAGCAAGGCTGGATGAAGCCATGAGCAGGGCAAGGGAGGGGATTCTGTCCCTTTGCTCTGCTCTCCTCACACCCCACCTGCAGCACTGTCTGTGCCCCCAGCACAACCAGGACATGGAACTATTGGAGGCAGTCCAGAGGAGGCCACCAAGATGGTCAGAGGGTTGCAGCACCTCTGCTATGAGGACAGGGTAAGAGAGCTGGGGCTCTGCAGACTGGAGAAGAGGAAGCTTCCAGGAGACCTTGGAGTGGCCTTCCAGTATCTGAAGAGGGCTACAGGAGGGCTGGGGAGGGACTATTGACAAGGTCTGGTAATGGCAGGAGGAGGAGGAATGGGTTTAAGAGGGCAGAGGGGAGACTGAAAGTGGATGTTAGGAGGAAGTTGTTTGCAGTGAGGGTGGTGAGACACTGGCACAGGTTGCCTAGGGAGGTTGTGGAGTCTCCCTCTCTGGAGACTCCAAACTCACCTGGATGTGTTCCTGTGTGATCTGATCTAGATCCTGCTCTGGCAGGGGGTTGGACTGGCTGAGCTTTGGAGGTCCCTTCCAGCCTCTGACATTCTGTGGTTCTGTGTCTCTGTTCTGGCAACTGTGAAGCTCTTTCCCAGCCACCTCCAAAGCTTGCATGGAGCTCAGGTGACAGGAATCAGAGCCATGCTTGTAGCTGCTGAGAACAAACAAGGTTCCAGGTGTGTAAGCCCTTCCTGGTGTCTGAAAGCTGATCTGCTAGCAGACATCATCTCGCTTCACCATGCTATTTTGCTGCTGAGGGAAGGACTAGAAGTTACTTTCTCCCTTCAGAGACCCCTTAGCAGCGAAGGAGCATTGTGCAACACTGGCAGAAAATGCTTCCCCTGTTCTGAAGAGCAGCCAGAGGCAAAGCCATTTGTCACTTACTCTTGCTACAGATGAAATATGCAGAAGGTAGAGATTCCCTCCTGGGGAGCTCAGCGTGGGAACAGAAAGAGTCATGAGCCTGTAAGAGAGATGTGGAGGTGGCAGTGCTACTCCCTTGGTTATCCTGTAGTAAATGCCTGTGTGCAGAGCACTCTGCTGGAGCCTGCAGTTGCACTGTGGCTTACAACCAGAGGGCAGCTCTCGGGGTCTGCCTGCTTATTTCTGCTGCAGCCTTGGGGCAGATAGGCTGGGAACTGCCTGCTGGAAAAGAACCTGGGGAGATGTGGGGGTTGGTTGACAGCCACCTGAAGCTGAGGCAGTGTGTGCCCAAGTGGGCAAGAAGGCCACCATCAGCCTGGCCTGGATCTGCAATGGTGTGGCCAGCAGGAGCAGGGCAGGGATTGTGCCCCTGGACTCAGCACTGATGAGCCTCAGCATCATCAGATGCCAACTCAGTTTTGGGCCACTCACTCCAGAAAGACAGCGAGGGGCTGGAGCAGGTCCAGAGGAGACAAAGAAGGTGGTGAAGGGTCATTAATATGTTCCTTACACCCACTCAGCTCACAGAGGGGGTTTAATTCAGTCTCAATCACCCTTTCCCACCTAGACCACACTTAGTGATGCACCAAGAGCCATAAATGGCAGGTGTAGTCTTGCCATTCCAATAAATATTAATGCATTTTTATTAATCTAACTCCCTCCTCAATTCATCCTCGGTGGTGTAACCCAAGGAGAAAAGCCTGGTCAGAGACTGCCAGCAGAATGAATGAGGAGCAGAGGAGCAAATGGCATTTGTTTAACTGCAGAGCTGAAAAGCTCTCTCTGGACCCAGGAGATTAAAGGTCTCATTTGCTGCCACTAAAAGACATTTCTCTCTTTGCAGAGAGCTGGAGGATCTCATGGGCTTTATTCAGCACTGCTGCAGGACTTGGTTGGGATCTGTTTTCTGAGAAGTCCCAGCTTGGCCTCAAATTGTGCCAGGGGAGTTTAGGTTGGAGATGAGAAAAAAACAATTCTCTGCTGCAAGGGTGGTCAAGGAGTGGCACAGGCTGCCCAGGGAGGTGGTGGAGTCACCATCCATGGAGGTGTGCAAGAAACCTGTGCCTGTGGCACCTGGGGACATGGTTTAGTGGCCATGGTGGTGCTGGCTTAATGGTTTGATGATCTTGGAAGTCTTTTTCCAGCTGAAGCAATTCTATGATTCTACCCGGGAAAGGCTGCAGCAGGCACTGCTGAAGGAATTAACCTGCATGCCCTCGCTTCACTCCCGTGTCCATCCTGCCACAGACAACTCTCTTCACTCTCTGCCCTTCCACTCCCTGCCCTCCAGTTTTGTTGCTATAAATAGTGATCAGTTCACTTTTTATTTTTTTGAAAGCAGAGAAGTCCAAGGAGGGT
>VWZI01001469.1:222799-299089 GCA_013396835.1 Psilopogon haemacephalus
AAAAAAAAAAAAAAAAGAAAAGATGATTTTGTTGTTCTGATAGCACACAAAGGGAAACTAAACCCATAGTTGTGACATGGGTTTGGAGAACAGTGGAGGAGAACAGAGGAATTTAGGGCAGTTATAAGGGCAGGAGTAAGAAGATTATTTTGTGTGCAAGAATAGTGAGAGGAACATAAAAGGAAACTTAATCAAAACCAACTTTAATATTTTATATCAAATTCACTGAGATTATATGGAAGACAAAAAAAAAAAAAAAGGGAGGAGATGTAAAAGTAGCTCCTGCAGAAGAGGGGAAGCAGTTTTGCTTTTGGTGGTGTCAACATCCCTGAAAACAGAGAGAGAGAAACATAAAATAGAATCATTTAATCATAAAATCATAGAATCAGCCAGGGTTGGAAGAGATTATCTAGCTCCAACCCCCTGCCATGCCCAGGGACACCCTACCCTAGATCAGGCTGCCCACAGCCTCATCCAGTTTGGCTTTAAACACCTCCAGGGATGAGGCTGGTAGCCTCAAAAGTCCCTCTCCAGCTTTTTTGTAGGCTCCCTTCAGATACTGGAAGGCCACAGTAAGGTCACCTTGGACAACAGCACAGACAGGAGGTCAGAGCATATATGCCAAGCCCTGGCCCAGGCTGCTCAGGGGAGCTGTGGTGCAGTCCTTATCCCTGCTGTGGAGATGTGGTGCTGAGGGCTGTGGTGCAGTGGTAGGAGCTGGCAGCGCTGGGTTAAGGATTGGACCTGGTCTGCTCCAGCCTAAACAATTCTGTGGTTCTGTGAAGAGATGTGTTTGAGAGCTCTGCTTGTGGACAGCATGCAGGAGACTACAGGAGCTGGAGGGGAAGGGTGATGAAGGGAAAAGCTGTGAGGACAGAGGGAGACTGAGAGAAGAGCAAGTGGAAGGACTGGGGTGGTGCAGAATGGAGACACCAAGCCCAGCCCACAGCAGCAGCCTCACTCTAAAAGATGTCTCCTTTCTACCCGGGCTCAGCCTCCCTCTTTTAGCTTCAACACATCACCCCTTGTCCTGTCACAGCAGGTCCTGCTCAAGAGCCTGTCCCCAGCTGCTATCTGGCCAGGCTCAGTGGCCATGGCTCTCTGCATCCTCTGCTGGAAGTTGTTAGCATCTTCTAAAAGCCTCTGCTAAAGACTGATGAGGCAGAGTCTTGCTAAAAGCTTAAGACAGGGAGTCCAGAGGCAGGCATAGAACAGCTGCAGAACGAGTTAAAGCATCACAAACATCAAGTGAGGACGCAGGGAAGTGGAAATGATTTTGTCACCTTCAGCAGGTCCTTCAGAATGCTTCATCCTTGCTCTCATTACTTGGTAGTGGCTGTGAACAGCCTGCCCCATTTTTTCTGACAGGCAGTGTGTATTTAAATATTAAAATTGGCATCTCCACAATCAAATCCTTACAGCTGCTTTCTTTTTTTTTTTTTCTCCAGTGCTCCTCGTGCTGTCTCCTTTTCTTTTTTTTCAGGGAGCTCTGAGATGATTTCCTTGTTAAGAAATGTCTAACTCCCATTAAATCCCAGTGTCCATCTCTTCTCTCATGAAAATCCAATTGCTCTGTGACTCTTTACACATCATTTACACATCCATTACACATCCAGGGGCTGGAGCACCTCTGCTGCTAGGACAGGCTGAGGGAGCTGGGGGTATGCAGCCTGGAGAAGGCAAAAACTGGAGGGACCTTAGAGCTGCCTGCCAGTAGCTGAAGGGATCCTGCAGGAAGGCTGCAGAGACTCACCATGAGAATGGTGAGAGCCTGGAATGGGCTGCCCAGGGAAGTGGTTGGGGCCAGATTCCTGGAGGTGTTTGCAGCCAGCCTGGATGAGGCTGTGGGCAGGCTGATCTAGGGTAGAGTGTCCCTGGGCATGGCAGGGGGGTTGGAACTGGCTGCTCCTCGTGGTCCCTTCCAACCCTGATTCTATGAGAGATTTCTCTCTCATCTCTTCTTTCTTTTTTTTTGTGTCCATCTGTCTCTGCTAAATGCCTGTCCAGTGACTCCTCTCTCTGTTCCAGGAGCACTGGATGCTCAAGAACAGAATGTGCTGTGCTCTGACACTGTTACTGCACTCAGGCTTCTGACACATATTTTAGATATCCTTAAGGTACCTTGGTGCTAATGGTCACTGCTCCCTCCCTGGAAGTGTTCAAGGCCAGGCTGGATGAGACCTTGAGCGACCTGTTCTAGTGGGAGGTGTCCCTGCCTATGGCACAGGGGGGTTGGAGCTGGATAAGCTCTGAGCTCCTTTCCAACCTAAACCATTCTATGGAGACAATCATCTGTGGTGTGCGGGTGAAGCCTGCTGGTGCAGGTCACTCCTGTCCCCACCCACCCACACACTGCCTTTGATTCCATTGCTTTGGGGGTAAGCTGAATAGATTCCATTTTCCAGCTCCGAGGCTCTCCACACATTTCCAGCCTTGTGAAGAAGACATCTGATTAATTTTTTTTTCCATTGAAGTTGGGCAATTTTGAGCTTTCTTCTATTTGCTATTAACAACAGGGGGAAAAAAGATGTAGATGACTGGAGAGATAAAGTGGGGTCGATTTAGAAAGATGAGATGTAAAGGGGCTGATGTAAAAGGTCTTTTTATCTGGTGTAATGCAGGCACTTCTGGAGCAAATGGAGCCTTTTAGTCACCATATGGCACTTTTAGAGCCCACATCGTTGTCACTGCATCCTAGAACCTGTGCTCTACCCAACCACTCACTTTGTTATGTGCCATTCACATTTTCCATTTGACCACTGGTGCAGATTGGAAGGAGGGAAATGATTCCTCTGCTAAGGATGTTGGTGGAGGCAGCAGCAATAAAACTCAGCAGCTGTTTCCTCCTCCTTTTTCTTTTTTTTTTTTTTTTTCTTTTATGGACAAGAAAAATCCAAACTGCTTTTATGCAGTAGCTAAAGCTATGAAGCAAAGTCTGCTTCTTTGCAGAGTGGGGCAACTTCCCTCCCCAGCACACACCACCTTAGGTACTGGAGGGTTGGTTTGAACCCATAAGCTGAATTAAAAGCTGAATTAAAAGCAGCTAAAATAGGTAGAGAGTACATTTTAAGTGCATTAAGGCATTGAGGTGTTGGAGTGTGTCCAGAGAGGGCAATGAAGCTGGGGAAGGGACTGGAGAACAGGGCTGGGGAGGAGCAGCTGAGGGGAGCCTGGAGATAAGAATGCTGAGGGGAGACCTCATTGCTCTCTGCAGCTCCCTGAGAGGAGGTTGCAGGGAGGTGAGGGTTGGGCTCTGCTCCCCAGTAGCAATGTCAGAACAGGAACTGGCCTGAAATGGTGCCAGGGAAGGGTTAGGTTGGAGATGAGGAAAATTTTCCTTGCTGCAGGAAAGGTCAGGGATTGGCACAGGCTGCCCAGGGAAGTGGTGGAGTCCCCATCCCTGGAGGTGTGCAAGAAGCTTGTGGCCATGGCACTTGGGGACACGGTTTGATGGCCGTGGGGGTGTTGGGGCTGCTGGTTGGACTCAACCTCTGCCAGCAGTAACAATTCTGTGATGCTATAAACACCTAACTAGAGAGCTGAAGAAGATTAGAGGACAAATAATGGCTGACCTGAGGAGCTGTGAAAGAAATGTGAGTGTTTCCTCCTGCTTGCAAACAGACCCTCGGTCAGCTCTCCATGCATGTGACTGATGAGAAGTTTGTCATTATTCGAGTATCTGTTGGAAAATGAAGAGAGTCATTTATTTCCTGGCAAAGTTTCACACTCAGTCAAAGTCAGGATGAAAGAGCAGCAGAGGAAAATATGATTTTGATCCATATTTTAATAAATAGAAAGAGAGAGGGGTGGGGAGGAGAACTGAAGGCTGAGGAGCGTTTGAGATCAGAGGTCATTTATTTGGAAGGAAAGCTCTATTAAGAGAGTTAAAGGAATAATAAAACCCTTTACAGAAGGAGTTTCAGAGGTTCTGTCTCTCCTGCAGGTTATTAATTCAGAGTAAAGGTACTCAGGGTTCCATATCCCACAGATTAAGCTGTCAGCAGAGAAATAATGGATGTGAAAGAAATGGGAGGAGGAAAATGGTTGTGTTTTGTCACTAACGAAGGGATGGATCTGGCCGACAGGATGAGAAAAAGAAGCAAGCACTGAAACCCCTCAGGACCCACAGGGGACAGCAAGGAGGATTCACAGAATCACTGAGGTTGGACAAGTCCTCTAAGCTCCAAGCAGCAACCCAACACCACCACAGACACTCAGCCCTGTCCCACAGTGCCATGGCCACAGATTTCTTGCACACCTCCAGGGATGGGCACTCCACCTCCTCCCTGGGCAGCCTGTGCCAATCCCTGACCACTCCTGCAGCAAAGAAATGGATCCAGAGGAGACTCAGGGGGCTGGAGCAGCTCTGCTGTGAGGACAGGCTGAGAGAGCTGGGACTGTTCAGCCTGGAGAAGAGAAGGCTCTGTCCAAAGTGGATATTTAAAGCTGCTCAGATAAATCTACACAAACTCTGCAATAGGATAGGGTAGAATAGAATAGAATAGAATAGAATAGAATAGAATAGAATAGAATAGAATAGAATAGAATAGAATAGAATAGAATAGAATAGAAATCAGGCAGGTTGGAAGAGACCTCCAAGCTCATCCAGTCCAACGTATCCCCCAGCCCTATCCAATGGCACTCAGTGCCCCATCCAGTCCTTTCTGCTATAACCTGAGTAGGTGTTGCAGCTGAGAGGAGCCATTGCTCCACGAGTCGAAGCTGGCCCTCAACTGGCATTTATTGGGTTATAAAGATGGCAGCATTCAGAGAGGGCTTTATTGAAACATTATTTTAATGCTGTTTAAGATTAAATGATTCCAGATGGTTAATCTGGAATCCCCACAGCTAGGCTTGTCAGACATACTGAAAGTTTAATCAGACTTTTAACACACCAATGGGCTTTGAACAGCCTGGATCCTCAGGAAAAAAAGAAATCCCCCAAAACCTTCCTTCGGAACAATGCTGAGGAGATTGATGAAGACATCTGAACAGGCAGCAGCAGTTATGAAGAGCAGAAGAGTGCTGGAGTGCCCTGGGTTTGGGCAGAAGGGGACAGCAAGAGAAAGCACAGCAGCTGTAGCCAGGGATGATCATAGAATGGTTGGGGTGGAAGAGATCTCAAAGCTTACCCAGTTCTAAGCCCCTGCCATGGGCAGGGACACCTCCCACCAGCCCAGGCTGCTCAAAGGCTTCATTCATTCTGGCTTTGAACACCTCCAGGGAGGAGGCAGCCACAACCACTCTGGGCAACCTATGCCAGTGTCTGCCCACCGTCACTGGCTGTGTCCTCTTGTCCTGTCCCTGGGTGCCTGGGAGAAAAGCCCAACCCCACCTGGCTACAACCTCCCTTCAGGTAGCTGTAGAGAGCAATGAGCTCTGCCCTGATCCTCCTCTTCTCCAGGCTGCAGACCCCCAGCTCCCTCAGCCTCTCCTCCCAGGGCTGTGCTTCAGGCCCCTCCCCTGCCTTGCTGTCCTTCTCTGGACACCTTCCAGCACCTCAACATCTTTTTTAAACTGAGGGGCCCAGATCTTACTCTAAGATTCTGGGATTCTGTCAGCACTGGAACAGGTAGCTGTAGAGAGCAGCAAGCTTTGCCCTAACAGATGCAAGATGTCTACAAAACTTTGAGCAGCAGCTTAGCAGTGATGTGTCCTGCTGCATCTGACTCTGAAGATGAACCTGACAGCCTTGGGCACTGCTTGGTGTGGTCCTAACCACCCAGAGGACATTCTGGGTGCCTCTGAAGTGGTGGCAGGCAGGAGAAGCATTGGCAGGCTGTAAGACTGTGCTCAGAGGTCACAAGGTGATTGCTGACAAGGCCAAGCAGCAAGACTGAAATCAGAATTACCTCAATCATCCACTTTGATGGGAAATATTTCAGCCTGCTGTCCCCATTCAGATGACCAGTTCCCACTGTCTTTTGCATCTGGCCTTGTTTTCCTAAGGAGAGGTCAATCCCCAGGGACTGGCAACTATTAGAAGCCATTCATCTGCCATTCATTTGCAAGGCAATGCACATTTGACACCCAGTTTGGTCCTTGGTTTTAATGGGACCTATGGCAGCCCTGTTCATTTGTTAAAGCAGCTCTCTCTCTCCCAGCACACATTTGCTCAGCTGACTGGGCTTGGCGGGAGGGGTTAATTCCTTCCATGTTTCCATTGCTTCCCACAGTTTAACTATGGGCAAGGATATAATCCAATTTCACTTCTGTTAAACCAGGCATTTATATTTCATGCAGATGTCCATAGCTTAAGCTTAGAGGTTTTAGTTGGACTAAAGTGTTTAGAGCCTCCTGGGACCTCTCTGACTGTGCAGAAGGGAGAAAAGAAAAAATAACATACCAGAGACTGCTGCCTCACTTCTACCTGAGGCTATCAGCAGAGCATAAAATATGCATCAAAGGCCTTGATAACAGAATCATGTGAAGGTGTCCCTGTCCCACTAACCAGAGGAGCCCTGGTGCACTCCACTTCTGCCAGCTCAGCCCAGACAGACACTTGATGGTCTCCAGAGGCCAATCCAAACCCTGTGACAGTTGTTTCCCTCCTCTGAGCCTGCTCATTGCTATGAGTTGGAGGATCTGAGCCACGTTTGTCAGCTGGGCACTGAAGGACTAAGGGCTTCAGTGCTTCTGAGAGTCCTGAGTGGCCACCACGAAGGAGTCAGGGCTTAATGTCCAAATGGGAAGCAGTCATCAGTGGTGTCCCCATTTGGGTGGCTTCCACCAAGGAGTTAAGGCTCAGTGTCCAAATGGGAAGCAGTAATCTGTGGTGCCCCCATTCATGGAGTCAGAGTCATAGAAGGAGTTGGCCTGGAAGGGACCTTTAAATATCATCCAGTTCCAACCCCCTGGTCCCTTTGAGTGACTGATGAAAGCCAAGGTGAGCAAGTGAGGAACTGCCAAGCTGAGCTGCTGTAGTCATCAGGGAACACACACTGAAGGCTGTCACTTGGTGCCAAGAACATTCCCAACATCACCAATGCAGGCAGTCCCCACCAGTCACTCAGTGCAAAATTAGCAATTAACATGATGGCTGGGGTGGGTTCACAGCAGCAGAGCATTATTAATTAAGCAGCAGCTGGGTTAATCAAGATAGCAGAAGTAATTTGTTGGAATAAATATTTTATTAGCGTGTCCATCAATAACAGCCAAAGAAGAGGCTTTCATTCATTCATTCATTCAGAAAGCTGGGATGTGGGGAACTCTCTTGAAGGATCTGGAAAGGTCTCATCTGTAGAAGGCTTCATGTTCATTGTGCTGTAGATGTCACAGAGGTACAGAATGGCCTGAGTTGGAAGGGACCTTGGAGATCATCTAGTTCCAGCCCCTCTGACACGGAGCCAGCCCCACCATGGCTTGAGGCCCCATCCAGCTGCAGGCACCATGACGCTAGGCACAGCTTGGTCCCAGCCATCTCCAGCCTCCTCCAGAGCTGGTTTGCATTTAGCTGGCTCAGAACAGCAGGGCCACAAAGTGGTGTCCAGCTGCTAGAGGCTGTGGCAATGGATTGGTGTGATGATCTCAAAGATCTCTTCCAACCATGGCAGTTCTGATTCTGTGAACACCAGCCCAGTAAAGTGGACCCCAGGAAAAGGCAGGGAAGCTGGGAAACAGAATCATACAATGTCAGGGGCTGGAAGGCACCTCCAAAGCTCAGCCAGTCCAACCCCACTGCCAGAGCAGGATCTCCTAGAACAGATCACACAGGAACACATCCAGGTGGGTTTGGAATATCTCCAGAGAGGGAGACTCCACAACCCCCCTGGGCAGCCTGTGCCAGGGCTCTGGCTTCCACCCAGTGCCCCTTGTCCTGGCATGGGCATCACCCAGCAGAGCCTGGCTCCAGCCTCTTGCCACTCACCTGCACATATTGAGAACCATTGCTGAGGTCACCTCTCAGGCTCCTCTGCTCCCAGCAGCACAGCCCCAGCTCCCTCAGGCTCTCCTCCTAACAGAGCTGTTCCATTCCCTTCAGCATTTCTGTGGCTCTGTTCTGGACTCTCTCCAGCAGTTCTATGTCCCTCTTGAACTGGGGGGCCCAGAACTGGACACAGTACTCCAGATGCAGCCTCCGCAGGGCAGAGTTGAGGGGCAGAAGAACCTCTCTCGACCTACTAACCACAGCCCTTCTATTCCAGACCAGAATGGCATTGGCCATCCTGGCCACCAGAGCACACTGCTGGCTCATGCTCAACCTTCCTCCCACCAGGACCCCCAAATCCTTTTCTCCTTCACTGCCTTCCAGCAGCTCAGTCTGCTCAGAGAGAGGAGCTGATGAACCCCACACTGCTGGAACCCCAGCGAGGTGAGAGCCCTGGAGAGAGATCTCCCCCAGGACTGTGCTGAAGCCTGGTGACAACTCCCATTCACAACTACCTCAGCTTTAGCCTCCTGTAGCTTAATTCCCCGTGGGGAAGATTAATCCCTTGGAAAAGGATTAAGCTCCAGTGCACTAGAGCCAGGTTCTTTCTGAATGGGCAGGGCCCCACAGAGATTTAATGCACTTTATCTTCCGTGCATTGATTTCACAGCTTCACTTAATTCATCTTAACTCCCCCAAATTCCCTTCTGTGGCCAAGATATTTTTTTTTTTTGTCTGCAGAGAAGCCCCTTGGAGCTGCTTGGGAAGTTCAACCAGAAAGCAGGCTGGAATGATCTGTGGTGGCTCTGAAGGAGCTTATAGCTGTCCAGATACTATTAAATTACCTACTTCTCGGACGGTTGATGCGTGACACCCTCAGAAGAGCTGCTTTAATTAGATTTCTTGAATGGACCAGAGAAAAAGGAGTTTTCTTAACACTAATCTCCAGGCTATTTTAGGAGTCTGCCAGGAGCAGGCTTTGCAGGGCTCTCAGGTAGCAGCAGTTGTGTCCAGCTGCACAAACAGTGTTTCCTCAAGCATGGCCAGGTCTGGGCAGTGCAGCTGAAGAGGTTTCCTTGTCCACTGGGGTTATCTTTTTCTTTGGTGTCCATATGGAAAGCAAAGGAGCAGCATTTCCATCCCCTGATCCCATCAGGGCACGAGTGACACAAACCCAGGTGGAGGAGGATGTTTTTGTAGACATCACAGAATCATAGAATGGCTCAGGTTGGAAGGGACCTCAGAGGTCATCTACTCCAATCTCCCCACTATGGGCACCACTGAAAAGAGTCTGGGCCCATCCTCCTGCCCTTCACTCCCCTCTAGGGCTGCTCTTCTCCATGCTCAGCAGCCCCAGGGCTCTCAGCCTTTGCTCCTTACACAGATGCTGCAGGCCCCTCAGCATCTTCAGAGCCTCCCCTGCACTCTCTCCAGCAATTGCCTGTCTCTCCTGAACTGGGGAGTCCAGAACTGGACCCAGTACTCCAGATGTATCCTGACTAGGGCAGAGTAGAGGAGGAGGAAGAGAACCTCGCTTGACCTGCTGGCCATGCTCTCTTTAATGCACCTCAGACCATTGCCCTTCTGGGCCACAAGGACACATTGCTGGCTCCTGGTGAACTTGCTGCCCCACCAGCACTCCCAGCTCCTTCTCCTTGGAGCTGCTTCCCAGCAGCTCTCCCCTCCCTTGTACTGGTGCAGGGGGTTCTTGCTTCCCAGGTGCAGAAGGAGCCTACAGCTGCCCTTGTGGAACTTCATTCAGCATTGAGCTAAAGCTTGCAGTGTTTGATGTGTTCTGATGCCTGCTTCTCCTCTCCTCTCTCGCAGCTGGTGGGGTTTGTCTATGCCTGCTACGTGATCAGCATCTTCATGGAGGAGGAGGACAGCTGTAAGTACTGACACCCACCTCTGCAGCTCCTGGGGGCACACTTGGTCTGGCATCAACTGCCAAGCCCAGGAACAGAGCCTGAAAGCTGGCAGGAGCTGGCAAACCAACTGTGCTCAAAGATGGACTTGCTTAGGTGCTGCCACCTTGCTCTAGGTGTCAGCACTGTACTTGGTAAAGTGGCACAGGTTGCCCAGGGAGGTTGTGGATGTGGAGGTGTTCAAGGATGAGGCCTTGAGCAATCTGATCTAGTGAGAAGTGTCCCTGCCCATGGCAAGAGGGTTGGAACTGGCTAAGCTTTAAAGGTCACTTCCAACCCAACCCATTCTATGACTCCCATGAGCCACACTTCACATGGACATTTCACTCTTGCTGTACCTACATTTAAATCTAACTCAAAGCTCCCAAAGCCATCGAGTCTGTGGCTCCAAATCAGCAGTGGAGATAGGAAATGAAGCCATGGCCCAGGTGCAGAGGCACAGTGGCAGAGAAGGAGACACTTAGAGCTAACCAAATGGCATCTAATATGCTTATCCCAGCTTCTCAGCCTGCCTTTGCCCAGCAAAGCCTTGTCCAGAATTTCTCACAGTGTCACCTCTGATGGGCAGAAATGTGGGTCAAAAGCCACTGAATGGGCAGTGGAAAGTTAAGAGTCATGGAATCATAGGATCATGGAATCACAAGGCATGGAATCACGGAATTGAATCATAGAATCAGGGAATCATAGATTCATTAAATCATGGAATCATTGAGTCACAGAACCATGGAAGCATAGAATTGTGGAATGACAGAACTACAGAATCATTGAGTCTCAGAATCATAGAATGATTGATTCATTAAATCATAGAATAATAGAATCATGGAATCATTGGATCAAATCAGAATTGTGGGATCATTGAGTCATAGAAATATGGCATCAAAGAATCATGGAATCACTGGGTCATAGAATCATAGAATCATAGAATTACAGGATCATAGAATCATGGAATCATAGAATATGGAATCATAGGATCATGAAATAATTGGATCACTGAGTCATAGAATCATACAATAATTGAATCATTAAATCATAGAATAATAGAATCATGGAATCATAGGGTCATGGAATCACTGGATCACAGAATTGTGGAATCATGGAATCAAAGAATCATGGAATCAAAAAATCATGGAATCACTGGGTCATAGAATCATAGATTTATTAAATCATGGGATCATTCAGTCTTAGAACCATGAAATGATTGAATCATTAAAGCATAGAATCGTGGAATTATAGAATTAAAGAATCACTGACCCATGGAATCATAGAATGACAGAATGGTATGGGGTTGGAAGGGCCCTCTAGAGATAAAAGGCCAAGAAGCTGAGAGAAAAGGGCAACTGAATGCATTTTGCCATGAGGCAGCAGCTTCTTTCCTCAGGTGGCTGCAGCTATTCTCTCCTATTTCTGCACCAGTTGGCAGGGAATAGCTCCTCAGCCAGCTGGGAGGCAAAGCCTCCCTAATTAAATATACTCTGCAATATTCAGTGCATCAACTTAACCCCAACCCTTGGTCTGAAACCCATCAGGCAGGCTTAAAAATTAATACCAGCTCTCTGGTTAGGCTCTGTGCAGTGCTCATGGCTCTGCAGCCTGGCATTTCAGCTGCTGGGCACCTCTGAACAGGGGTAATGCTGGAGGAAACACTTCCTCCCACCTACTGCTTTCCTTCCCTGGGCTGCAGACCTGCAGTTAACTTTTACTTAGGAGGAAGACGACAGCAGGTCAGGAGGAATGAAAAAGGAGCCATGTAAAAGGCAGGCTTCTGTAGTGAGGTTAATCCCCTTCCATCATTCACCCTAATGAAAACCTCTCTTTATATCCCTTCATTTTGTCATCTCTTGCTCTGGAGATCCATCAGCCTCTCTAAACCCTTTTCCAAAGGACAGAAGATGTGGAATCAGTAATCACAAAACCCTGTCACTGTCCTGACTGGGAATCATTTTCTCCTAAAAATGAACTCAGAAGCTTGTGGCTGCTTTGTTGGAGCTGCTGAATGGGTTTAATAAGGCAGAGTCTGGAGAGCAGGCAAAATAACATTGTTATAAAAGCGGCATTCAACTTCTGAACAGCTTCTGGACTGCCTGGAGAAAGAGTTGATGGCAGCACTGCTGCTGAATACTGGGTGGCAAATAAGGCACTGACCTGTGGCAGAAGTGAACCTGTGGAGTGGGAGCTGAGCTGCACACAAACTGCACAAGGAAAAGGCAAGAATGAAACTAGAGGGGAGAGGTCTGCCATAAAACCACAACTGAGAGTTCAGCAGTGTAAAAACATGACTGAAACACCAAGAGGTCACAGAACCCCTCAATCCCAGCACGGCTGGGCTTGGAAGGAAGCTCTGGAGATCATCCAGTCCAACCCCCCTTGCTCAAGCAGGGCACCCACAGCAGCTTGCCCAGGAGCAAAATGGCCAAGTGGGGTTGGAAGCTCTTGAGAGAAGGAGACTCCACAATCTCTCTGGGCAGCCTGCTCCAGGGCTCCAGCACCCTCACACCAAAGAAGTTTATCCTCCTGTTCAGGTGGAACCTCCTGGGTTCCAGTTTGTGCCCAAAGAGATATCATTTAGTCACTTGTAAACATCTAACTCTTGGTCCTTAAAGTAAGGATCAGACCTTCACTATATTTTTTCTCTACTACTGTAATAAATACTATCCTAATTAATCTGGGATGATGATTTAGAGGGGATATATTATTTTCATTGAGAGCTCCTTGGCATCTCTTAGCTCCAAGCATTGCTGCTCTCCCACTCCCAAATATTCACTGTGCCTTTTTGGTTTTGTGTTTTTTAACCAGGAGATTCAATTCAAGCTTCTATTTAGCTAATTTAATATTGATTTTTGCTTTAGTCTCCACCTTTTCCACCTGCTTGGCCTTTCCCTTTGAATTAAATCTGCTTTTAACTGGCTGCTGTCCCAGCCCCCAGCTGCCAGCACCTCAGCCTTTTCACTTCAATTGCAGCTATTGTTAGATCAATCTCACTCCAGCATCCAGCAGCCCTCTCCTGAGCTTTCCACTTGACATCACCTCCAGAACCACAGAAAGGTAGACTTGGAAAGGACCTCTGGAGATCATCTCCAGGCCTAAATGGTGCCCATTCCTCTCACCCAGCTCCTCCATGCAAATGAAACCTCTTTACAAACCCATTTGTCACTCCCAGTACCAATCTCCTTGCTCCTCCATCGCCACACAGCAGCAGCTTTGTGTCACTTTTCATTTGTGGAGCTTGAAAAGAAACTTCTCAGGCTTCTGCTCTGCTGTGCACATGCCCTCTCCCCTCAGCCCCAGCTGCCATGCAGATGAGTTCTGCTCAGGTAATATCCCTTGCATTGTTGGTGCTGCTTGAGTGATGATCCCCCAGTTTGCACATCACACCCAAGGGCTCTGCCTTGGTGAGAAGAGCTGCTGGTGGGGTGAGAAGGGTAAGCCTGCAGTGTGGGGAGCCAGGGAGGGGTCAGTCAGGCTCTGCACAGAATCCCAGCATGGTGAGGGCTGGAAAGGAGCTCTGCAGGTCCCAATTTCCTGCTAAAGCAGGGCACCCACAGCAGCTTCCCCAGGAGCATGATGCCCAGGGGGTGTGGAAGCTCTGCAGAGGAGGAGACTCCACAGCCTCTCTGGGCAGCCTGCTCCAGGCCTCCAGCCTCACACCGAAGAAGTCTCTCCTGTTCAGATGGAACCTCCTGGGTTCCAGTTTGTGCCCACTGCTCCTTGTCCTCTCACTGGGCAGCACTGAAGATTCTGGCCCCATCCTCTTGCCCCTACCCTTTAGCATTGACCAGATCTCCTCTGGGGCTGCTCTTTAACACCAGTCCTGGGACAGAATGGCTGCAAGCAGCTCTCAGAGACATGGCACAGAGCACATTTTTTTGCAAAGGCATTTTCGTATTTGAATGATTTGAAGATCTGGGATGAGAGGCTCTGAGCCACTTCCTAACAGCTTTGATCCTCCTTCATCACACTGGCAGCCATGCCCTGGGAAAAGAATGGTTCTTGAATGTCTGATGTTATTAACATTTTGGACATTACAAAAAGTGAGAGAGTTGAATAGCAAAAAAAAAACCAAGTGAAAATTTCTGCAGCAGTGCCCTTTTGAAGGCAGCTGGTGAGAGGATGAGTTCCTTCAGCACAGCCCTGCAGAGAAGTGTGGTGCTCAGGAGTCAGGGCAGCTTTTAAAGCCACCATCTATCTCCATAGATGAAGCCTGGAAAAAAAAATCCTTAATAATTACTGTGGAACCCTGAAATATTCCCCTTCTAGCTTCTAGTAATGACAGTTTAAGTAAAAGGTTGTCTCTTAGTAATTTTCTCCCACTTTATCCTGGTCTAACCTGATTACCATCTGCTCACATTTTAGATAAGAGACAGAGCAGCAGTCCCAGTGCCACACCATTACTGAGGGCTCTGCAGCTCTTTTGACTCCTTTGGTCCTCAGCATAAAGGAGAAGCTGCTGCTGGGATCCTGCAAAGACCTGGTAGTGATAGGACAAAGGGGAACAGACTGGAGCTGAGGAGAGCAGATTAAGACTGGAGATAGGAAGGAATTCTTTGCAGTGAGGGTGGGGAGCGACTGGCACAGGTTGCCCAGGGAGGCTGTGGATGCCTCCTGCCTGCAGGTGTTCAAGGCCAGGCTGGATGAGGCAGTGCTGGGTTAATGGTTGGACTCAGTGATCTCAAATTCTACCAGACAAGCCTAAATGCCTCTGTCCTTGGTGTGCCCAGGAGCAAGGCTGAGGCAGAGGCTTTGTGCAGCACAGCCCTTGTGGCAGCAACTGTCCTCAGCAGCTTCTCCCTGATAGCAGCAGCCCCTGGCTGAGCAAAGCTGCCCTGAGCTTGAGAGAGTGCCTGAGGGAGCAGAGGCTGAGCTGGGAAGGGTCAGCAGCGAGCAGGACTGGGGCTGTACTGGCTCACAGCAGGACACCCACTCAGTTTCTCTCCTGTGTGCAATCCTGTGTGTGCATTGCTATTTTCTTTTTTTTTAACACAGTCTGTCCATATTTCTTTTTCAGTTGACCTCCTTCCATTCCCATTTGCTCATTGCTGGCACTCTTGTTGTATTTTCAGTTGATTTCATAGGTGGACTTGACTCATACTCCTACCGCCAGCCCCCCCAGGAACATGTTGAGTTAAAGCCTGTAAAGCCTGTAGGTAAGGTTCTGGTCCTGTGGACCACATTAATCCTTCTAACTGGACTGCAAGCTAACCTTCTCCTGAAATAATCTGGGCATCAGGTTACTAATAATTCAATTGCCTTTTAATTAGCACTCAATTAAATATTAATCCACCTCAAACAT
Organism: Psilopogon haemacephalus; assembly: GCA_013396835.1. NCBI lineage: Eukaryota > Metazoa > Chordata > Aves > Piciformes > Megalaimidae > Psilopogon > Psilopogon haemacephalus. Next base: position 237,879 of record VWZI01001469.1, read on the forward strand.
GTGAGTGAGGGCACTCTGGCATCGAGGACCTAGCTGCTAAAGCAAGGATTAAGAGATCTCAGCCTTGGTGCCTGAGCTAACACCAGGAGAGGCTCCCAGGGAAGGAAGGGATTGTTTCCCTGCTGACTTTTAAGGGAGAAAAGAGCTGAGGTTTGACTGCTACTGCACAAACCTTAGTGAGATGAGCCCCCTGATGGAAGAGACTTCCACATTTGACTAAATCCTGGCTGGAAAACTGGTAGCTTTTCCACCAGTTGCTTAAAATCCATCTGTAGAGCTTCACTAGAAGTTCATCATCTCTTTGTCATCACTCAGGTGGTCCCTAGACTTGCCCTACTCTGCAACCTAACAAATAAGTTTGGTTGCATCTCAGTTCTTTTTATTTGGTATAAACTGAGGGTTGGATTTGATGACCTTTGGAGGTCACTTACAACCCAACTCATTCTGTGACCTTGGAGATCTTTTCCAAGCTAAACATTCTATGATTCTGTGCTGCAGCTGAGCTGTGGAGACACCAGCAGTAGATCAATTTTGCAGAGGCTCAGGTAAGTTCAGACAGATACTGTCTCAAAGGCAAAACAGAAGATGTTCATCTAGAAACTCTGCCCAGGGAGGTCGTGGATGTCTCCTCCCTGGGAGGTGCTCAAGGCCAGGCTGGATGAAGCCTGGAGCAACCTGGGCTGGTGGGAGGTGTCCCTGCCAATGGCAAGGGGCTGGAACTGGCTGAGCTTTAAGGTCCCTTCCAAGTTAACCCATTCTATGAATCTATGAAAGTGTTCTCAGATGCCTGAAGTGGCTGTAGCCCTGATGCTCCATCATTAAACTTCTATTTCAAAATCTTAGTGGCAAAGCAGAGGATGGTCACTTGGAAACTCCTCTCAGATGCCTGGCAGTGGCTGCCCTGCTGCTTTCTCTTTCAGCCTCTCCCTAGAGGTGTTCAAGGCCAGGCTGGATTAGGCCTTGAGCAACCTGTTCTTGTCCCTGCCTATAGCACAGGAGGTTGGAACTGGATGAGCTTCGAGGTCTCTTCCAACATAAACCATTCTATGATTCATTCTACCTTAACTTCAGGCCTTTCATGCTTCTCAAAAGCAACACAAAACCCACCCCTGAAACTGATTTAATGGCTTCTACTCCCTCAATAGCAGAACCAAAATGCAGTTGAAGGTTTGGGTTTTCCCCCCTCGCCCCTGATGTAGTGAAATCAAATCAGCTCCTGGGAGTTAATTTGAAGTGGACAACTGCTAACCAAATCTACTCAGCTTGCCCTTGACACCTGAGCTTTGCTTCTGACTTCATTCCTTTTTTCCCCCCCCCATGTTTTTAAGACTGTTATTCATGCTGCAGCTTTCAGTTGGTAGAAATGACAAAAGTAATTAATTCAGATTTGGTGAGTAAATACTGTGGGATTATGAAGGCTCAAAAAAAAAAAAAGAGGGAAAAGCTCTTTCTCAGTGTTAGAACAGGAAAAAAGTATGACATTATGGCAACAGAATGAAGGAGTGAACAGTCTGCCACAGCTTTCAGTCCACCCTCTGCATGGCAATCTGTATTTGTCACTAAAATTTCACTAAATGCCTCTTCTGTGGCATTTTCTAGAGGGAAGATGACAGTAAAATGGGGGCTTGACCATTCTGAATGAGCTGGGAAAGTGAAACTGGCATCAAATTGGTATCCAGGAGGAAGAAAGCCACAGCTGCAACATTTAAACCTCTCCATTTTAAGCTCTCAAACCTGCACTTGGGTTAATTTTTAAAGTATTGAGTGAATAATGTTTAGAGCTTTCTTAGCATACTTGTTATAATTAAAAGAGAGAGGGAAGAAAAGATATTCTCACACCAGACTAATAAATCAGAAGAATCCCAGACTCTGAGAGCTTGTTCTTTGGCAGCAGACTGGTTCAGCAGCTCAAAGGCTGTGGGGGTTGTTGGTGAGCTTGCAGTGCTGGAGCAGAAATGGCATCTTCCATTTGTCCTCCACTCTCCCCTGCTGAGGCCACACCTGGAATATCATGGCCACTTTTGGGCCCCCTCAGTTCAAGCAGGGCCTCGGGGAACTGCTTGGGAGACTCCAGCACAGAGGCACAAAGCTGCTGGAGGCAGTGGAACATCCCCTGGGAGGCCAGGCTGAGGGAGCTGGGGCTTGGAGCAGAGGAGCCTGAGGGCTTCCTTCGTTGCTGTACTAAAGATGTGCGGGGCTGGAGCCAGGCTCTGCTCAGGGATGTCCAGAGACAGGATCAGTGGCACTGGGGGCAGGATGGAGCAGAGGAGGTTCCATATGAACAGGAGGGAAAACTTTGTCACTGTGAGGGTGCTGGAGCCTGGAGCAGGCTGCCCAGAGAGGCTGTGGAGTCTCCTTCTGTGGAGGCATTCCAAACCCACCTGGATGTGTTCCTGTGTGCCCTGCTCTGGCAGGGGTGTGGTTGGACTGCATAAGCTTTTAAGATCCCTTCCAAACCCTAACAGTTTGTGATGCTGTGATTTCCTTGTGCAGCTGGAAGGACCTTCTGTGGCCTCTTCATTACTGCTGTAAGTTTAAATGTGGAAGACAAATGGTAGAGACAGAGAGGGGATCTTTATCCAAACAGGGAGGAAAAACACTCTCAGTGCTCCAAGTCTGAATTCAAAGTCAAGACTGGTAGCAACAATTGCTCTGGTCACTGGATTGTGCCACAGATTTGCAGGTGCTTATCTCTTTTCAGCCTCCTTGACTTCCTTTGATAATTGCTGTTTGGAGCAGTTATACACAGTGTGAGTGTTTTTTATCCCTTCTGCTGTCCAGGCTGTGAAATACTCCCACTTCTGTGGCTCTAGGATTGAAGATGAGTAACATTTGTTAAATACATCCCAAGCCTTAATCAAGGTTACAGACCTGCCAGCACTTCAATCCCAGGGAAAATGAGCACAATGCTTTCCACAGATAAAAGCTTGGCTGCAGTTCCCTTCTCCTCACCCCCTTTTGATTGCCCTTATTTAGGTTCATAAATTAACTAAACACAGTTCAGGGTTCTGTGGCCTCATCCAAGCTGTACAGAAGACAATCTGGTGGTATCAAATGCTCCTCTTATCTCTGCTTAGTGCTGCCATCATTGCTAACTGTTAGCAAGTCTAAGCTTGTTTTTTTCCCTTTTTCACTCCCCAGAAGAGCATCAATTTAAACTTGTTCTCAGGGGATATTTTTAAATGCAGAGATGAGTGATCATAACTGCTCTCTTTGCTCTTCCTTCTGCTTGCAACTCCATCAGGGGACCAGGCAAGGAGAAGCAGGATCCGTGCCCTGGAGCAGGCAGTTTGAGATGTGTAATGCAGGAGATAGGAGAGGGAGTGGGAAAACAATCATCATGAACTCTTTCAGAATAAAGCAGCTGGATGAGGGTTGAGAGAGGGGATCATACCCCTCTGGTGAGGCCTTACCTGCAGTGGTGTGTCCAGCTCTGGAGCCCTGCACACAGAAAGGACATGGACCTGATGGAGTGCATCCAGAGCAAGCCACAAAGAAGCTGGGAAGAGTGGAACACTTCTGCTATGAGGACAGGGTGAGGGAGCTGAGGTTGTTGAGCCTGGAGACCTTAGAGCTGCATTTCAGTACCTGAAAGGGATCTACAGGAAGGCTGAGGAGGGACTGTTCAGAAGTGGCACTTGGTGAGGCCACTCTGAGTCGTGGATTCAACTTTGGGCCTCTCACTCAAAGGAGGACACAGAGGCTGGAACAGGTCCAGAGGAGGGCAACAAAGCTGAGAAAGGGGCTGGAGAAGAAGGCTGGGGAGAAACAGCTGAGGGAGCTGGAGGTGTTTATTAGCCCAGAAAAGAGGAAGCTGAGAGGAGACTTCATTGCTCTCTACAGCTCCCTGAAAGAAGGCTGGAGCCAGGTGGGAGTTGTCTCTTCTCTCAAGGAACAAGTGCTAGGACATAAAGAAACAGCCTCAGGTCGTGCTGGGGTGGGGGTTAGGTTGGATATTAGGAAAAGCTTTCTTCCCTGTAAGGGCTGTCATTGATCTTTGACCTTTCATCTGGGGCTTCCAGAGGTGATTCATCCACTGGTCCCTCAGCACCCTACTAGAGGTGCAAACTGACACCTCCCAGCTCCCAGATTTCCCTTTGTTCATTCATTCATCCCTTCTGCTTTTTAGGTCGAAGTAAATAAGAAGCACAGCTGAAGAAAGACCTTGGAGAAGACAAAAGCCCAACCTTGTGACTCAGCCTGCTGGAGGGGACCCAGCGTCCGTTTCTCCCTGGGTGGTTCCTGCCAGCAGCTCGGAGTCATCATCAGCCTGGTTAAGTCATAGCTCCTTATAGGGAAGAGCTTGAAAGTTTTGGAATAGTTTATTTCCATGGACAGCTGTAAATTGTAAATTTAATTTTTTTCCCTTCTATTTTAATTTCAGTATTTTTACAACATATAGTGGTTAAGGCATGAAAATGAAAACAACCTGTGGGACCTGGGAGAGGGCCAGCTCCTTCTCCAGCAAGCCAGGTTGTGTTGTTGCCTGATAGAATCATCCTGTGCCTGGTTGAGATTGTGTCAGTAAAGAGGCAGTTTGGCTCCAGGAGTCAAACCTTGGCAGTGTACAAGGGCTCATTTTGGTGTTCAGGGCTCAGAGAGTCCACCCCCAGCGTTGCTGCACCTGCTGTGTGCAGCAGGGAGTGCTCTGTGGCACCTGCTGTGTGATTCATACTTGGCTCCTTCTCCTTTGCTCAGCTCTCCTTCCCTAAGCCCACCAGCAGCAGCTGGTAGTGAGCTGAAGAGAAGCAGGACAGCTGCTCCCTGGCTCTCCAGGAACCCATCCACCACCCAGGGCTCTTTCCCTGGCTGGGATTTGCACATTTCTCAACCCTTTTCCTCCCTCCTCCCAGGAAGAAGCCAAGCATGACTGTACAAGTCCAAGGCACCAACTGAAGCCTTAGAAGCCTCTGGGGGACTCATTTTGGGCTTGGTTTCACAGTAAAGCTGGCAAAAAACAAATCTGTGTAAAAACTTGTAAAGTTCTCTGTAAATAATTCTGGAGAAAGAAGCTGCAGCGTGACTGTGGTGCTTTGTTTGCTCTCCTGTCACCACCAGCAGCAGCAGACACCCAAAACTGCTGTCTCTGGGGACATGGCAGTGTTTTTAACAGAACTCTGCATTTCTTGCCTCTTAATTACTCTGTCAAGTGCTGTGCACGGTTGGACACCCCAGAGAAGGGGCACAGGCTCTGCTCACTGCTCCCTGGGATAGGACAGGGAGCAATGGATGGAAGCTGCAGCACAGAGAGGTTGTAGAGTCCCCTTGTCTGGAGCCTTTGCAGGCCTGTCTGGATGTGTTCCTGTGTGACCTGAGCTAGATTATCTGGTCCTGCTCTGGCAGGGGGGTTGGACTCAGTCTCTTTGTGTTCCTTCCAACCCCTGACATCCTGTGAGCCTGTGCAAGGCTGAGAGCTCTGGGGCTGCTGCTGTTGAGCCTGGAGAACAGCAGCCCCAGAGGGGAGCTTAGCAATGATATCAACTGCTAAAGGGTGGTGGGCAGGAGGGATGGGGCCAGACTCTTGTCAACAGTGCCCAGTGACAGGACAATGGACACAAAATGGAGGTTCCACCTAAACATAAGGAAAAATCCTGGGAAGATGCTGGAGCCCTGGAGCAGGCTGCCCAGAGAGGCTGTGGAGCAGTGCAGAGGGTAAGCAGAAGATGACCTTTACCAGTGTTACTAAGGGTACCATAGTCTGGTTGGTAGGTAGCATGCACCAAAACTACTTTTTCTTCTTTAAAACCTGAGAACACACAATGAAGACACCCAAAAGCCTTCACCCCAGAGCCTCACCTCTCCATCCAGCTGTCTCCAGCTCCAGTGCTGCAGCAGCATCGTAACCGAGCACCACGCTGGCAGGTGAAGCCTTTCTTCAGGGTGGTTGTCTGCAGCCAGCTGCCTGCCTGCCTCTCTTTCAGGGGGGGCTTATCTGGGTGAAAAAGCCAAGCCAGCCATCTAAGGAGCTGCTTTAACAGTGGCAAACAGAAACTGACACCCCAAACTAATTGGCTTTGCCTCCTTCCTACTATCAGCCTCATCTACTTTAATTGTAGCAAATTACAGCTTGGGAGCTCCTTTTACACACTGAGGAAGTTCCCAGCTAGGAAAAGCTTCCTGCCAGGTAAAGCTCCAACATTAGGCAAGCAAATTCAGCTCTAAGCTGAGTGTTTGAAAGAGAAGCTTGTCCTTCAGTCCCAACAGAGTTATGGGGCCATGCCACTGCCTGGCACAATGGGGCTAGGTGGTTGTGACAGAGGTTTGATGGGTTACAGAGTCACAGACTGCATCAGGAAGGGACCTTCAAAAGTCACTTTGCCCAGCACCCCGTGCAGGAGGAAGTTCTTCACATTAGGAGTGGTGAAACACTGGAACAGGTTGCCTAGAGATGTGTTTGAGGTCCCATCCCTGGAGCCATCCACCAGTTTTCCAGCCTGGCTTTCACCTTTAAAACAGATCTTGCCAAGAAAGGGGAGGTGGAAAGCAGCACCAATTGAAGGTTGGCTGCTGCTGAGCTGTGCCTGTTCTGCCACCTTATGGTTGGCAGCAGAAATTGAGCCACCCTCAGCTGGCTCTAGAATACAGCAGATGAAAAAGGGGAACACTAGGACCTCTCACTGGAGAACCTCCCCTGTGGGGACAGGCTAAGAGAGTTGGGGCTGTTCAGCCTCCAGCTGAGCAAAAGCCTCATCTCCAGGTGGAGATTTCTGCAATATGCTGAAGAAATGACGAGGTGAAGTGGCCCAAATCTGTTGAGGAGGACCCAGCCTGGCTGCTGTCACTTGCAGGAGACTGGACCACGCTCAGAGCTGTCTAGAAAGCAGCAGCTGCTTCTGCTGGAAACTGTCACAAGCAGATTTCCACAGGTAGTGGCATCAAACAGAAATGCTCTGCAAATGACTAAGCCAGCAAGTGAATAGGAGGCCAGCAGATGGCTTTTATACATCTGAGGAGCTTTCTAATGCTAAACAAATAAATGAAGACTGCAGAGGAGTGTCACTCGTGCATCTTGCTGGCTGTTTGATCAGGCAGCTGAGCCACCCCATGTTTTAATTGCCTCTATTTTTTTTTGTGCTCCAGTCTCATCTCACATAGCATAAATGAGGCTCCTCAGTTTTTCTTGCCTGGTTTGAAGTGCTGCTGTCTACATTAGACTTTATCAGCGAGTTCTGCAGGACAAAGACAGCAAGACAACTGCCCCAAAAGCTTGCTGATCATCAAAGGATGAGATCATGTTTCTTTGTAATTACCTCTCATGTAATCCATCATCCATCTGGATTCTGTGCTTCAGTACTGCAGCCAGGAGCGAGGAAAATGCAATGAATTGATGGGAAGCTCAGGTGGAGAGAAGAGTCGCTGAAGGAATGGAAATAATGGATGGGAGTGAGCTAGAGGCTGCAGCAAATACCTCTTTGCCTTTTCAGTGACTTTTGTCTTTGTCCTGCTGTGAGCCAGCTCAGCCCCAGCCCTGCTCACTGCTGACCCTTCCCAGCTCAGCCTCTGCTCTCTCAGGCACTCTCTCAAGCTCAAGGCAGCTTTGCTCAGCCAGGGGCTGCTGCTGGGGACAGTTCCTGCCAAAAGTTGTGCTACACAAAGCCTCTGCCTCAGACTTACTCCTCTGCACACCAAGGGCACTGCCCCACCTTAGGGCACAGGAAGCAAGGCAGAGGTGGCAGCTGTGGGGTGACCAGAGGTCAGGGACTTCAGACTCACCACAAAGCCGCAGAGACCCTGGTTCTTGTTGGCCATCTGGTGGCGAGGGCAGAATGGTGCGAAGAGAAAACCTCTGCAGAACTCCTTCTGGAAGGTGCTTTCCCATCACCTGCAAGACACAGAGGGTCACACCTTGCTGATCAGTGCCTGGGCTCTCCACACAGCAGCAGGCAAGGTGGTTAGGCTCATAAGCCATACTCTGAGTAAGAGGAGAGCATGGCCACAGGCTCCTTCTACTTAATCCTAAAAATTACACTAGAAGTTCTGTCTCAGCAATGAAAAAATCAGAGCAGAGAGAGCAGCCAGAAGCTCTCATGGCACTGAAAACAGTACAAAAAGTTACTTTGCTTACAGCTCTGAGCCCCACCAGCTCTGCACCCCCTCCCCACCCTCACACGGCTCTGACAGCTGTGTGCAACCTCTGATTCTATAGCTGCTGTGACCAGGAAGAGCTGTGGGCAGCCTTGCTAAGAGCTTCTGCCCTATGGCTCACCAGCCACATTGGGGTGCATCTGGGCACAGGTCCCTGCCTGAACTGTGCTGTGGCCATGGAGCTCACCCTGACTTGCTGACAAGACCACACCAAGTGGGCAGAGGTTGCAGCAGCCTGCGACTGTCACGGATGAAAATACAGAAGAGAACAAAAATCCTGCTGCTTGAATCAAAGTTTATTTCATGTATCATAGAAAAATCATGGACACCATCAAATAAGGCAAAATCAAAGACACAAATCCATTTAAAAATCCTCTGTGCTCTCACCGTGTTACACACAACAACAGAGTTACACACTTGGAACTCATCACTACCACTGCACCTAGCAGACATTTCACTTAAGTGGTGGATCCCTGTTTTTCAGGCTAAATCCTGCCCTCATCAGGCAAATTCTTAAAGAGTTATTCCCAAGAACTCAGCCTGAACACAAAGCAGAAGACAGGACTTAGTTTGTGTCTTAGCAGCTCCGTTTATGTGCAGCTGTGGAGTGTAATCCTCTTTTTAGGCTTGGCTCTACTCAGGAGTCAGCTAATAAATAAACCTGAGTTCTGTTTCCTGAATGGGGCTGATCTGACAGATGTGGCCATGATCTGCAGCATCACCTCCTGAAGCCTGTCATGACCTGGTGGTGTCATTCTGGTACTCACAGTTACTGTATTCCATGTTCTCTTCTGCAGCTGCTTCCTGAGGAAGAGCAAGTCAGAGGCTCTTGGCTTGAAAGCCCTGAGAAATGGACCAGCTTTGTTCAGCTTTTTTGTACCTGAGAGGGTAAAGTACTGCCAAAGAGGGCTGAGGCATGCACTTGAACTCTTCCCCAAATCCCTACTGATGCAGGGATGTGATTTTTAGGCTAAAATGTCTCTCAGCTACCATCTGGGTCAATCTGTCAAAAGACAAAACATCCCTGCCAAGAGCTTGGCTCCATTCACACACTGATGGCAAAGTCAAGAATCCCCCTGGTGAAATCCTCTGGGAAGGGCAGGACTTTACTAAGCAATGGATCTAAGCCCAGAGTGTGTAACAAAGAGAACTCTCAGGTCTTAAATACATTTCAAGTGGTTTGTCCTTTGCCTAAACATGATCACTTCCAAGTCTACAAGCAGGACCAAAGCTTATTCCCTAGGAAAAAAAATAATGTTTTTTTTTTCCTCTAATTTGCCTCTAAGTGGGATCCAAGTGATCATTTTGTGGCCAAGAGGCCAACAGCAACTTGGCCTGGATCAGGAATAGCTGCACCAGCAGGATCAAGGGGTTGACTGTCCCCCTGTGTTCTGCACTGGTGTTGTCACACCCTGAGAACTGGCCTTGGTTTTGGGGACCCTTTCTCCAAAAACGACACTGAAGGACTGGAGCAGGTTCAGAGATGGGCAACAAAGCTGGTAAAGGGCCTGGAGAACAGGGCTGAGGAGGAGCAGCTGAGGGGCCTTGGGATGTTCAGCCTGAAAAAAAGGAGGCTGAGGGGAGAGCTTCTTGCTCTCTACAGCTCCCTGAAAGGAGGCTGGAACCAAGTGGGGGTTGGTCCCTTCTCCCTAGCAGCAAGTGACAGGACAAGAGGAAACAGCCTCAAGTTGCACCAGGAGAGGTTTAGGTTGGTCATCAGAAGAAACTTCTTCCCTGAAAGGGTTCTTAAAGATTGGAACAGGGTCCCCAACAAGGTGGCTGGACCCCCATCCTTGGAGGTGTTTAAAAGACAGAGAGGTGGTGCTGAGGACCACAGTTTAGCACCAGCCTTGGTTGATTCAGAGAATGGTTGAATTTGATCTGAAAGGTCTGCTCCAAATAAACCAATTCTATGATTCTGTGACCCAAGAAAATTACTGAGTGTAAACATATGTCTTAATGATCAGGCAGGATGAACAGAGGCTAAATGATTGCAAAGGAAGAGATCCTGGGGCACATACAGCACACAACATCAACCTTCAGCTCACAACACTGGCAAGTAATTCCACTTATAACCATCCAGAGAGCACCTGGCACGTGGCATTCAATCAAAAAAATAGATCTGCTGGAAGGAGGAAAAGGTTCCAGTATAGATGGGAGTGTAATTATAGATCAGTGCCTTTGTTTCCTCCTCTTCACTGGGGAAACGGTGCAGGCTCTTCCGGGCTGCAAAAGATGGCAAAAGGACAAATCACTGCACTGATCCCTGCCCTGCAAGTGCCTTCCCTGGCAAAGCTGTTCTGTGTGGAACAACAGAGTGCTAATCACTGGGACTTGGGAGTGAAGAGCTGGGATTTGAAAATGAGAGCTCAGCAGAGTGGCTTAAAGTGGGCACAGAGGAGCACTGCATTTACTGCCTTGCCCAGAGCAAGCTCCTGCCAACCACCTCTGGCTGTCTACCCTCAACTCCTAAACCAGATCTGAGCTGTTCTCCCCAGTCTGGCTGATCAACACCTCAAGGGTGGAGGGCAAGAGGATGGGGCCAGACTCCTGCCAGTGGTGGCCAGGAACAGGACAAGGGGCACTGGGCAAAAACTGAAACCCAGGAGGTTCTACCAGCACTGGCAGAGAAACTTGTTTGGTGTGAGGGTGCTGGAGGCCTGGAGCAGGCTGCCCAGAGAGGTTGTGGAGTCTCCTTCTCTGCAGAGATTCCAACCTCACTTGGGCATTGTGCCCTGCTTTAGCAGGGGAGTTGAAGTGTATGATCTGCAGAGGTCCTTTCCAAACCTCACCATGCTGGGATTCCAGGACAGTTTTGGGTTCATTGTCTCTATGCAAGGCAGGGTAAAATGGCAGAGTGAGCACTGGACATGATCAAAGTCCACAGAGCCACTCTTCTGAGAAGAGCTGGTGAAATGCCTGTCCTCCTGATGTCACTTTTACTAAGCCATTCTATTTTGAGCACCCTTTGGGTTTTTGCCTAAGCCTATAAAGCTTGCAGAGTAATCCTGTGAGAAAGCAGCAAGAGGTAGTGAACTCTGGCAGCTGCAGAAGAGCTCTGCTACCTTCAAAGACATCCTCTAATGCTTCGCTTCAAGAAAGGGTCATTGTGGATAATAAACTTTTACCTTCGTTAATGAAGAAGTCAGCTACATAATATGCTGCTCTGACAGCTGATGGGGAATGTGGAATGCCTGGAGAATTCTTCCACTCAAAAGGATTTTTCTCTGGATGCCACTGGACACCATAAATTGGGTATTTGTATGCTGCAACAAACACAAAGCACCTAAGCGAGGTCTCTGCCTTAATTAAGCGCTGAAGTCTTACTGCAGAAAAAGCCTCAGTGGATAGGCTGCAAACACCTCCCATCAGGAGTGTCAAAGAAGCTTCAGCAGCAAGCTGAAAGTCTGTCCAAGCCTCAGCAGAGCTGAAGGAGAAAATGGCTGCTGTAAAAGAAGGACTCAGTCCATGGCAGGAAGAGTTTTGTGCATCACTTCTGGATTATCTGCAAGTTTGTGGCTGAAGGACACATTGAGGTGCAGGAGCAGGTCCAGAGGGAGCAACAAAGCTGGGGAAGGGACTGGAGAACAGGGCTGGTAAGGAGCAGCTGAGAGAAGTGGGGGTGTTCAGGCTAGAGAGGAAGATGAGGGGAGGCCCTCTGGCTCTCTACAGCTCCCTGAAAGGAGGCTGGAACCAGGTGGGGGTTGGCCTCTTCTCCCAAGAAACAAATGACATAACAAGGGGAGGTTTAGGGTGGACATGATGACTTTTCTTCTCTGAAAGGGTTGTCAAGGCCCGGAACAGACTGCCCAGGGCAGCCCCCATCCATGGATAGGTTTCCAAGCTGTGTAGATGTGGTGCTGAGGGCCATGGTGCAGTGGTGACCTGGCAGAGCTGGGAGTGATGACCTGAGAGGTCTCTTCCAGCCAAAATGATTCTATGAGAGCCGCTGCAGTTTGCTCAGTGCCCTGAGTTGCTCTGCTTGTACAGCACTTGAGAGCACCACAGGCAGAGAAGCAGAAGCAAAGACACAGAAAGGAGGTGTCACAGGGGTGTGCTGCACTGCAGAGGGATTACAGCACTGCAGGATGAGTGCTACACACCTCACACCACAGCACTCCAACATTCCTGTGCTGAAGAGTGATATCACAGCTGGAAGGGGATCAGCGGATGAGAGAAGGAATTAGGCTCAGAGATAAGTATTCAAAAGATACAATACCCCTGCAAACTGAGTCTGTTCCTCCCAGCCAGAGCACCAACAGGGCTGATGCTCCCTCTGGTGCTCAAACTGCAAGTTTGGAGGGCTTAATTTGTAACATCAACGCCACAACATCTCTGAAGAATTAGTTTGCTGCAAAGTTCACAAAAACTCCTCTCCTTACCTTCCATGGTAGATATGAACTCCACTTCCCCATCCATGTTGGTGGTCAGAACATTATAGAAATCATGAAGCTTTTCACTCTTGGTGAAATTCTGTGGTAAGGACAAGGGGGAACATAGGAGGTGTCAACTCCTCACCAGACTCTAGAGCAGATGGAGCTGTGCTCAGGAAAGCAAATCAATCAAATACCTCCATGGAGAGGCTCCACATATGAAAGTTTGAGGTCAGTGGCTCAGTAGCAAACGCATGTAGGACATCATCAGGGAAGTTCTTGAAGAGTCTGCTGTCTTTGGCAGCTGGCACAAAGTAAAGAGGAAATGGAAGCTGCCCATGAGCAGTACTGAACCCACCTAAACTCTTGACCTGATGCTGTGTCTTGAGGAGTCTTGACCCACCTTGCTAGCCAAGTCCTCAGTAAAACAAACACTGCTTTTTGCCACTCATTTCTGTAACCTTTCCATTCATAAAGAGCACAAACTGGGCTTGTTCAGCCTTAAGAAGGCTTAAGGGAGACCTTATTGCCACACACACCAGGACATAAGAGTGGCTGCCAAGAGGATGGAGACTTACTTTATACAGGGAATCCCATGGAAAAGGCAATGAGTGATGGGGACAAATTACTGCTGGGGAGATTCCCAATGTGCCTCCAGGAGAACAGCTGGACATTAGGATCACCTCCCAAGAGAAGCGGTCAAGTCTGCTCCAATGGGCAGTTCTAAGACTCAGCTTGCCAGCTGGGCCAGCTCACTGCAACTCCAGCTCCAACCTCTCTAGGTGATGATGATCCTTGGGGTCCCTTCTGTGAGCCATAAGACTCTTGAGTGCTCCATGGTCCCCAGATGATCACTGACCAATGAAAGGCTAAAGTAACAACAGTAAGTTGTAACTGGACCTGTGCTGCTGAGTGGCAGAGCTGTATCTTAAGGGACCTCCCTGATGCCAGTGCTGTACAAGTGGGACAGCAGTGTTAAAATTCATCACTTAGAAAGATGCAATTTGAAAGATGGAGCATTTAGATCCAAACATTTTATTCAACCTGGTGACAAAAAGGGGCCTCAGCCCACATTATATTTGTAGGTCCAAATGATGAAGTGAGTCAGAGAGCCACACCCATGGGCTCTGCTGAGTGCTGGTGGTTTCAGGTTGTTTGTGCTCTGCTTCACAGTGATAAGAATTGCACTGACTTGATAAAAACAGTCCTGGCAACTTAATACGAAAGACTTCAACAAGACAATCATCAGAAACCTCCCAAAGGTTCATCCCTGTGCATTTCTCAGAAACAAAGCTCTCAGCAAAACTCAGGCATGACAATCATGGATTGCTCACCTGGAGTGAAGTTCAGAGGGAGTGCAGAACCTTCTGTCTTGGTCTTAGTGAGTAAAATTTCCCCACTTGTGAGGTAAGTGAGCTCTTCGTGCCCCAGACACGTTCCCCATACTGGGAAATAATCTCCTTTGTCATTTGCCTTCAAAACAAGAGACAACACAAAGAGTTACAGAAAGAAGACTGAAGAAAGCTTCATGTCCTGCTCACTTTCTCCTGGGTATATGAGAAGTGGAAGTAGTACAGGAGTACCGACCTGGTTTTGTGAAATCTGAACAGTCTGTCTTGTTTCTGAACAGCTCTGCATTCCCACCACCACCAGCTGCTGCTCAGAAAGCCACTTCTAAGAAGGAAGGAATTGCACTGCACTGCTGCTAGGGTGGAACTGCTGCTGCTCAGAGCAAAGCAGAGAAGCGTTACAGAAAGGCAGATGCAGTCTTCAGGACCACCTGGGATGTGTGCATGCAACTCCAAAGGTGAAAGTCCTCTGCTCTGAGGCCAGGCTGACAGAGTTAGGGTTGATCAGCCTACAGAAGGCTCCAGAGAGACCTTCTGGTAGCCTTTCAGTAATTGAAGGGGACAGACCTTTTAGCAGGACCTGCAGAGACAGGACAAGGGTGATGCTCTGAAACTAAAGTAGGGAGATTTAGATCAGATATAAAGAACTGTTCTGAACTGAGGGTAGTGAAACACTGGCACAGGTTGCTCAGAAAGGTGGGTGATGCCCCAACCTTTTTTTGGAATGGTTCCAGGGACGTTTGGGACTCTGAGCTACCTTCTCTAGTTGCAGACGTCCCTGCTGACTGCAGCAGGGTTGGACCGGATGAGCTTTAATGGTCCCTTCCAACACATGGTCAGTAAATTCCATAACCCCACTGGAAACCCCAGGAAACCCTTGTCCCAGCAGCAGGGCACAGCCTGCATTTCACACAGGGAAGGGTTTCAAAGAAACTCAAAAAGATTTGAGTTTAAGGTGACAGACAAACACCAGCAACAAAGACAGACAAGAGAAGAACGATGTTGGTGCTGTGAGGATAGAAGAAAGCTTCATTATGAAGTTTCATCACTGATGGTGCTGTGATGCCACCACCTGTGCTTCCTGCCTGCTGCAGAGCTGGCAGTGAGGGTGGAGAGAAAATCCTCTTCCTCACTGCCAAAGAATGCTTCTGCTATAGTAACAGCTTAAGCACTACTGCTAACTGCCTCTGGAGTTGGGCAAAGCTTTCCAAAGAATGACTTCTGTGACCTTTTAAATCAATGTGAGCTGTGATGGGGGAAAAAGGAAGACAATTTACAGTTTTACAGTACAGATCCCTAACAAGTACCAAGAACAGGCTGCCCAGGGAGGTGGAGGAGTCACCACCCCAGAGGCATTCAGGAAACGTGTGGGCATGGCACGTGGGATCATGGTTCAATGGCCATGATGGTGCTGGGTTGAGGCTTGGACTCTTATGATTTTGGAGGTCTTTTCCAACCAAAGCACTTGTCTGACTCCTTTGCATTGCATGTGAAGCTCAGTGAATCTCCACACCTTCCCACACTGCACATTTTACTTCAAAATACGATTATCATCTAAAAAAAAAAAACAACAAACCCCTACTTCTGCTCTAAAAGAATTAAATCTGCAGTAAAAGGATTCAGAGCTCTGCTGATGCTCTTCGAACAGAACAACTTCCTCAAATTCCACCTTCAAGCTAATGAGCATGTAAATATTCATTAGTAATTAACCAAACCTTTCAAGTGTTCTTTCCACCTTTTGTTGTTACAAATCAACTCAGTGTTTATTTACAGAGTATTTACAGTTACCAAAGCAAAGGAACAGCTAAAATGGGTTCCTCTGCTCACCTCCAGCCCTCATTTGCACTTCCAAAGATAAAGCTACTTGCAGATAAGTGAGAATAAAAGGTGCTTGCAAGCTGTAACAATAGGCAAGGAGAGGAATTCATGTCACATCATTGTAAATTGCTTTATGAGTCACTCTAGAATCCACAGAATGGTTTAGATTGGAAGGGACCTCAAAGATCATCGAGTTCCAACAGACAGGAGAGACACCTACTACTATCAGTTAGTTCTAAGGCTTCTACAGGTGATTAAGAATAGAACACAGTGGAATAGAATAGAATAGAGCAGAATAGAATAGAGCAGAATAGAATAGAGCAGAATAGAATAGAGCAGAATAGAATAGAGCAGAATAGAATAGAGCAGAATAGAATAGAGCAGAATAGAATAGAGCAGAATAGAATAGAGCAGAATAGAATAGAGCAGAATAGAATAGAGCAGAATAGAATAGAGCAGAATAGAATAGAATAGAGCAGAATAGAATAGAGCAGAATAGAATAGAGCAGAATAGAATAGAGCAGAATAGAATAGAGCAGAATAGAATAGAGCAGAATAGAACAGAACAGAACAAGCCAGTTTGGAAGAGACCTCCAAGCTCAACCAGTCCAACCTATGACCCAGCCCTATCCAATGGCACTAAGTGCTTCATCCAGGCTTTTCTTGAACACCTCCAGGGATGGCGACTCCACTACCTTCCTGGGCAGCCCATTCCAACGGCAGTTCTGTTTATCTTTGATCAATAATTAATGCCACCAGATATTCTGTGGTTTTGGAACATGCCATTGCTTCAGCACAAGCCCCACAAAGCCATAAAGCCTCAGGTACAAGGAACAAATGAGCGTTTTCACCTGGAGAACTTGAGGGTTGAAGCTTATGTAAAAGAAAAAGGTTGACAGAAATCCAAAGCTCAAGGTATGAAATGAGTTTTGAAGGCAGAAGCCAGCAATGAGCTCCTCAATATGAGGCTTACAGTTAACACACTGGATGGCAACACAAAATGAGCCTCCCTGTGGTTTTGCTCTCTGAGAAGTGACAGTAACAAGAACAGACTGTGCCTTAGTCATTACCTCTAATGCCTTGTGGTAAAATATCTTAGCAACCCTGGAATATTCTGAGGTCTTAAGATCCACACCACCTCCTGGAAAAAGTACCCTGAAAGGCAACATCCAAGAATCTCATTAGCAATCTGATCAAGCTAACAGCTGGACAATGCACACAGAAAGGCTGAGAGTGCTTCTGAGGGGAGCTTTCAGGGCTAGCCTAAGGCATCTCTCAAATCTATAGAGAGGTACCTAAGCTCCCACTGTGGACAGCAGGAATCTAGCCAGAGAAATGACTGGAGACTCAAAGAGGTCTTCTAGAGCAGGTATCTAACTAGTGGGCAGGTTGCAGAGCCCTATAAGGGCTGTACTGGCCAGCACTCCATTAATTAGGTGAGTTGAAGAAGTTGGTGTACATGCAGACAGCTCTGTTTAGCGTCACAGTCATTAACTGAATCATATCCTAAATCTTAGTGCTCTTCTGCTGAAGAATGGCTGCTAACAAAGCAGTGACTGACAAGAGAAATACAATGGCTGGACTCAATGTTAAAGGTCTCCTCCAGCCTGAACAATTCTGTAAGGAAGTGAAGAGTCAAGAGAAAATACCTAAAATACAGATTTCAGCAATGATCATAGCTTGATCCTGTCAAACAGAATGAAATGCAGCTACTTGTGCTCCAGCATCTCTTACTGCTCAGAGCTGATGATATCCACTGTGAATTTCAAAGGCTCTCAGCAGTCTGCTACTATAGCCATAAAATTCTGTCTCTACTACAGCAGAGCTGGCATTGAACAATAAACAAGCTCCAAACGCTGTGAGAACTGAGGCTGTTCAGCCTGGAGATAAAAAAGGCTCCAGGGAGACCTTATGGCAGCCTTCCTGTACCTGAAGGGAGAAAGAAGAAAGCTAAGGCGGGATTGTTTACAAGGGCTTGTAGCCACTGGACATGGGGCAATGCATTGAAGCCAGAGCAGGGCAGATTCAGCCTGAAGATTAGGAAAAAATTCTCTACAGTGAGGGGGAGGAGACTCTGGTACAGTTTGCCCAGGGAGGCTGCAGATGCCCCCTTCCTGGAGGTGTTCAAGGCCAGGCTGGATGAGGCTTTGAGCAACCTGGGCTGGTGGGAGGTGTCCCTGCCCATGGCAGGGGCTTGGAACTGGCTGAGCTTTAAGGTCCCTTTCAATCCAAGCCATTCTATGAATGCATGAACTGCAAAGAACCTGGGACTAAGCTCTTACCACACAGAAGACCAACACATCTCTTGCTTCTAAGTTTCCACAGAACAGAAAGCTCCTCCCTCCAGATCTGTTGTTTGCACACAGCTATTTGCAATTTACACACTGTGGAAGCTGCTGGCTGACTGCAGAGTGCAACATGAGGAAACTGAAGTCATCCTCACTCACCTGCCCAGCACAAACCCAACTGCCAGTCACAGCAGGATAAGGGAACTGGATCTACCTGCCTAACACCCTTCTGCACTGAGGCAGGAAGGATACAAAACCTCACTGGTGAAAGTCCTTCTGTCAACCCACAGACACTTGCAGTCATCAGAAAGAGATGAAATGATTCATTTTGTCCCCAGCACTAGTAGCCACAGGGCGGAAAGTGTCACCATTTTACACCTGCTTATACCACAAGACCCACAGCTCAGTGTGCAAGGCATGTTGTGGAGCACAGGACAATGCTCTGCCCAGGCAAGTTCTCCTAAATCTGCAAGTTCTTCACATGCTGATTCCCATTTTAGTACCAGCAGGAGCTCAACATGAATATCTGCTCACAGATGCTCATGACTACAAATGGCCCAGCGACAGGCCACAGGCTCACACACCAAGTGTCTGGTCTAATACCTCCAAAGGGCACTTTCAGTACAAGGCAAACATTTTGCCTTTGTTCAGTCTACAATCAAAATGTGGTCAATTAGACCACATTGTCCTACATTTAAAATGTTGGAAGAACACATGGGTGGACCCTGGAGGTGTTCAAAAGCCACACAGAAGTGGTGCTGAGGGACATGGTTTAGCTCTATGCTTGGCAGTTACGAGAATGGTTGGACCTGATCTGAAAGTCCTTTTCCAACCAAAACAATTCTGTGATTCTATGAACAACTGCCACAAGCCAGCTGCAAAGTTGGAGGTTTGTCTACTAAAGACCTAAGCCACAGCATCATTACAGGCAAGAACAGACCATTCAAGGTCAAAAAGAGAAAGCAGCCAAAGGGGCAGAAGAGAGTGGAAGTCAGGAACTTTTATGACAAGGGAGATCTGGAGAGGGAAGAAAGGATAGAACAGTGAGGAAACACCCAGCTATTAAGTGTCAAAACTAAGGTGAGGAAGTCAGAGCTCTAGAGAACACAGCACAGGACTCAGTGCTCAAAACTTACCCATTAATTGAGTGGAACGTTCTATCATATTCGTCATCCGAGAGATTTAATCTGAAACACCAAGGAAAATGGTTACAGAACATATCAAATGCACAACATTTAATCAGAAAAACGTCAATGCTACTGAAGAGGAAGATGAGGCACAAAATTATGCAGACAGCATGTTTTTAACAGAGTAAAATAGTAAAAAAATCAAAGGAAATACTTCACTTGGGACAGCTCAGTAGAGACTGAGAATTCCCAAGATGGTAAATAGAGGCCTTACAGGTACAGCTCAGCATGAGGTACCCTGAGACCCATTTGCAGACACTGGTTAAGCCTAACCCTTAGAGACATGCCCTGGTGGTTATTTCCTGCAGAGACCCTCAGACAGACCCCTTTGCAGGCATTGGTTAGGCCTCACCCTTAGAGGCATGCCCTGGTGATTACTTCCTGCAGACTGGCAGCTCCAGTTACTGAGGGATTCCGAGAAGGGCAGAGCTGCAAACACTGGGTCACACCCTTCTTCAGAAAAGATAAAGCTGAGAGGTGGAAGGTCGAAATAGACCTCAGCAGCAGCAAAACGCCAACTAACCATTGTGATAACTGCACTCGTGCAGAAATGGGATTTCACAGGCTAACACCCCAGTATTTTCCCCAAATAAAAGCTATCACCAGAAAAAGGAACAGCAAAAATTGGATGCTTTGGCTCTGCTTCTCTTCTAACTTCTAAAACATCTCACAAACTGTGGCATCTTCAGCCTCTGAGGAGCTCCAGGCACTCAGAACAGCAGCACAACTCTCTCTCCGTGCCTTGAGGATGATGCTCTTACACTAAACCATCACTATCCACATTGTAAGGACAAAAAAAAAAACCCTACCTTATTGGCACAACCCGGGCACCAGCAGACTCCAAAAACTTCACGTAAGAAGCTGCAATGTAGGAGCTTCCGAATTTGTGGAACTTGTCATAGTGACATTCCTGTGCCAATATCCCTGGAGGGTGCAAGAGAAAAGAATCACCACTAGAACAGCAGAAAATGCTACAGAGAGAGAGATTAAAAGGGAATCCCAGTTTCCTACATGCTAGGATGCAGTGTTTTAGTTACCTCCTAAAAGGATCACAAACATTGAGGCAAGGAGGCATTAATTAGGATGCCTAATCACAAGCTACCAAATAAATACAAATTATCTGACTAAGACTGAGCCTCCCAGCTCTGGGCTCACTGCTACAAGGCCATGGAGGGGCCGGAGTATATCCAGAGAAGGACAACAAAACTGGTGAAGGGTCTGGAGAGCAGGGCTGGTGAGAAGCCGCTGAGGGGTCTGGGGGCGATTAGCCTCGAGAAAAGGATGCTGGGGGGAGACCTCATTGCTCTCCACAACTCCCGGAAAGGAGGCTGGAGCCAGGCTGGGTTCAGTCTTTTTGTCCCAAGCAGCAAGGGACAGGACAAGGCGGCACAGCCTCGAGCTGCATCAAGAAAAGTTTAGACTGGGCCTAAATACAATTTCCTCTCCAAAAGGGTTGCCAAGCTCCAGCACAGGCTGCCCGGCCCGGCGGTGGAGCTCCCATCCCTAGGAGGCTCCGCAAGCCGCGGAGATGTGGCGCCGAGGGACATGGCTTAGCGGTGACCTGGCGGTGCGGAGCTAACGGTTGGGCCGAAAGGTCTCTCCCAAACAAAGCGCCTCTCGATCTCGCTCTATGATTTACCGCTAAAATTCCTCTTAAATAACATTTCTGAAGGCAGCATGAACGGCACAGCCCGATCTAGAAAAGCTTTTCCCTCCACACAGATGGGCAGGCTCCATCCCCGTTGCAGGAGCTGTTTCCAACCCCCGGCCGCCGAAGGCTGAGAAACAGCCCCGGGCCGTGACTTTAGCCTGGGCCTAGCGGTGACCCCCGGGGAGCCAAAGGCCTCCCTCCCGCGGCACCTTACCTATGATCGGTCTCTCGTTAGCGCCCGACCGCCCGCCGCGCTGCGCCACGGAGGCTGCAGCGGCGGAGCCCAGTACGAGGAGGAGGACGGCGGCCAAGGTTCGAGGAAGCTGAGGGAGGATCCCCATGGCCGCAGAGGAACCGAGGAGCTCCCCTCAGACACCGCACCCAGAGCGCCGGACCTGACAGGACCGGACCGCGCCGCGGGGCACGCCGGGAAACACCCACCCGGGATGCGTCACGCTGCGCACGACCCACCCGCGCCGCGGGGCACGCCGGGAAACGCTGCGGCCGGCCTCGCGTCACGCTGCGCCCGGCCCTTCGTCACGTCGCGTCACGCTGCGCCCGGCCCGCCCGCGCCGCGGGGCACCTTGGGAAATGGCGGCAGGGACTGCCTGAGGCTTGGACTGTGAGGAGAGAGGATGGGAATGGGCTCGGACCTGCTTTCGTGTCGGGAAGGTGAGCGGGTCCTAACCCTGTACATTGTGTGCTAGTCTGAAAGCAGGCTGAAAGGCACTAAGGCTAAAAGCAGAGCGACCTCAGCGGTTCAAAGAACCGGAAACAAAACACAGCTACTAAGAGCAGTACCCGAAGGGGACAAAATCCTTTTTGAGTGATGCCTCCTTAGGCCTTTTTCACATGAGCCAGAGGCAAACTTTGGCAAAGACCAAAATAAGGCGCAGCCCCTGCCCAACCTGTGGCATTTTACATGCTAAAAATGGCAACTCTAGGAGGAAAAGGTAAATGCTGCAATGAATTAGGTAATAGTGCAATGTGATGTGAGGTAATAGTGCAATGAATTAGGTATGTGATGGAGCACGTCTACAAAAGTTTATGTAATGCAAAATCATGTACCCCAATAGGTATTTGTACTCTATATATACACTTGAACTAAGAGATGAATTATCTATCACCCAGGACCACCTGCTGTAAAACTCAAATATCTTGATCCTGGCATTGCACAGCGAGTAAATGATTCTTTCTTAGGACTACACCAGGAAAATTGAACTTCTAGCACTAAAAAATAAAAAAAAAAAAAAAGAAAAATTACAAAGGAGGCTAGTTCAAGTAGAAAATGTTTATTAATGTGTTACTACGTTAAAAAAATTAAATTGTGTATTGCATTGTGCTTATTATTAATAGAAAGTTACATTTGCATCATTGTTTAACAGCAACTCTGAGGCGCTCCTGATGCCCTTAAATGCACTCCAGAGATGGTTTGTTTAGTTGACTGCAGCTCCGAGCTGCCACACCACCACAACTCATACAAGACTGCAACTCTTAGGTGCTCCTGATGCCCTTAAATGCACTCCAGAGATGGTTTGTTTTGCAGACTCTGCAGCTCAAGAGCTGCCACACCACCACAACTCATACCCATGCTTCTTCAATTCGTTACTCAAATTATCTCGTGCCCCTATTAGCAGCAACCACAATTGCCCCTTACATTGAGTTCCTAACTACTACATAATGTGTAAACATTTAAAAATTAATTAACAGTTCGTGGGAAAAAGAAAAACAGCTGCAGTCAGTGCTCTAAGTGTGGTTAGGTGTACATGTTACCATGGGATAACAGTCAGGGTATATTTAGAATCACAGAATGGTTTAGGGTGGGAGGGACCCTAATGGTTAGGGTGGAAGAGAACAGGTTGCTCAAGGCCTCCTCCAATCTGGCCTTGAACATCTTCAAGCAGGGAGCAGCCACAACCTCCCTGGGCAACCTGTGCCAGTGTCTCCCCACCCTCACTGTATATATTTGAAGGCATTTTAGGGCTTTAAATCCATAGAGCTGGCACAGTTCAACTGAAGATTGTTTGAAACCAGCTAAATCTTGTCCACGAGCATCTCTGCGGCAATCAAACAACATAAAATCTCTGCTACATAAAGCAGCAAGGATTAGCTTGGGTTTCATAGGAATTTTCCTGTTCACTGACACGTAGCTCATTCCTTCATGCACTTCACATTCAAGGATTAAAACTGGAGAGGGAGGAAATGAAAGCTTCAGGGAGCAAAAATCAAGAGCTTCAGTTCACTTTACAAAATCATTTGGAACTTGAGTGACACACTTGAGGAACTGCCAGATGCCCCACTACTGAAAGTTTGTTTTCTTATAAAGAAGAATTAGCACTTCACTGAACTCCTCTATTTAAGGAGCTTTTATATCACAGAACAGTTTGAGAAAAAAAGATTTACGAGATACAGGAAAATGGAGCTGAAATTGTTGCCTTCAATTTAGGCTCCAGATCACAGTGACCCTGTAAGAATGAGAAGTGCACTTAAGGAAATTGTAATTAAAAAAAAAAAAAAAAAAAAAATTAGATTAGATTAGAAAAAAACAACAAAAACACAAAAAGTCCTTAGGATTTTGTACCTGGCATTGAACTTAGCAGAGCAGAAGAAACCACAACCAGCACCCATCTTCTGGGCCTTTCACAGTGGTCATGATAATCTGAAAGAAGCCATTTCTGATTTGAGAGAATAATCTCATTTCTCTCCATTAATGTAACATCCCAACGCTCTCAAGACTCCAAACTGAAGTTAGCTTCCCAGCTACCTGAGCCACAAAGAATTCACTGAGAGAAAAATGAATCTGGAATGCTTCTGCAACGAGCCCCTGGCTTAGCACAGAGCAGAGTCACCAACTGGGCAAATGAACTCTTGTGCAGAGCAGAGTTACAAACTGGGTAAGTGAACTCTAGCAATTGGTTTGCTAACAAAGAGCTGAGTGAAAAGGTAAATAATGGTTTAGATAATTAAAATCTGGGGAATTCAGGATGGCACTGCCATGTAACGTGAGGGCTTCTGCACATGCAGTGTTCAGACCTAAGAAATGTCCCTTAAAAGAATGTTTCTCACTAAGTGAAATATTATTTTTTTCATTACCTCTAAAAAAAAGAAAGGAGAGAACCCAAGAGAAATTAAAATCCACTCCTTCCAGTGCCTAAGAAAAGACACAGACTTTATGTTCTGAATAATAAAATTAAAGATATCCAGCAGCTCCCGTGCCAAGGTCCAAAGTGATCTACAAGCACCCTTAAAACCACACAACTGACATTTCTGAAGGTCAGGTCCACAAAGGATCATCTACTTCACATTCCAGAAGAGATACTGTAAAGATCTAAGAGCTCTCAACCCCTGCAGTGCTCTACAGTATGAATTAAAAGTGATCATCATCTGAGCTTCTTCAGAGCTTTTCCACAGACAGTATTGTTTGAAGAAAATGAGAATTTTGAAGGTTTTTACTCTCCTTCCAGTTCCTACTGTCTTTTGAAGAACAAGTCCATGGTGGTTTCCCACTCTTCCTGTCTCAGATTACTGCTAATTACACAAAAAGAGAAGCTGCAGGAGCAGCAGGAAGGTTGACACCAACATCTTACTACTACTACTGATTAAGCTGCATTTTGCCACAAACTCACAAAACAGCCTTTTCCCTTCCCAAAAGCAGCCTCCTTTCACCCTGCAGTCACACTTCCAGTACAAACCAGTCTACCCTGTCCAGCTTCTCTTCTTTTTTTATATCCTGTTATCTTGACAAGGCACAAGAGCTAAGGCACTGGACTGCACAGTGACAGATGAGCTGTCTCCATAGACTCCCCAGGAACAGTATCAGTCTCTGATAGCAAGCACAATTTTTTTGGCACACATGTTAATTACAAGCCCCATTGCAAAAATGCAGAATTCCTCAACCTCCTGAACTCTTCATCCTGCTGGACTCCAGTTAGAAGTGCAGTCACTGCACTTACCCAGTGCTCTGCAGAGACTTACTGCTTTCATGTACAACAATTTCAAGTTCACATTCAAGGATTGATAGAATACTGTGAGAAGCTTATTCCTGGGCAACCAGAGAAATGCTCTGCAGGTAATCTGCAGATTCCATTATAAAGTCAGTCCATTCCTTGGCCAGCTCTTCCATGGAGACTTCCTCCCCACCATATTCCTGTGGGAGAATGCTGGCTGGGAAGTGCTCGCTCAGGCTCTGTGTGTAGTTACTTCCATGCATATAGACCTACAAGAGAATGGGAGAAGCATTTCCTTGGGTATGAAAACTAGACTGCAAGGGCTGAAGGCACCAGCTCGGTTTGATTAAATGAGCTCACAGAATCACAGTGCATGGGGTTGGAAGGGACCTTTAGAAGTCATCTTGTTCAGCCTGCAGTCAGCAGAGACATCTTTCACTACATCAGGTTGCTCAGGTTCCCATCTAGTTTGACTTTGAATGCCTCCAGGGATGGGGCCTCCACCTCTTCAGGCAACCTGTTCCAGAATTTCACTATCCTCATTATAAAGATCTTCCTAATGAGCTCCTTACATGAAGAAGGAAGTACCACACAAGTGACTATCCCACAGGTACTCAAACTCTGTCCTGTTCAGGATCTACAGCTTGGTGAAGCTTGGACTACAACTTGAGACCTGCATTTTAGGCAACTGCCAGCACTGGAACTAAAAGTGCCTGCATGCTTTTTGCACAGCAGGTTAGGTACCCTCATCAGTGTCACTCTTACACCTGACCACCTGAAGTAACCTAAGCTATAGGAAGTCCTGAGCTTAGTTTTGTCATCAGAGTCCTTGCTTTGCAGCCATTTCCAGGACAAGAACAGTGTCTGGCTCCTGGCCTTGGGTTGGAGAAAGGTGGGCATGGCTCTCTTCTCCCAAGAAACAAGGACAGGACAAGAGGAACTGGCCTCAAGTTGGACATGAGGAACAGGCTTCCCAGGGCAGTGGTGGAATAACCATCCCTGGAAGGGTTCAAACATCCTGTAGATGTGGTGTTGAGTGATGCCCTGGCAGTGCTGGTTTAGGGTTGGACTTGATGAACTTGGATTCTAAGATATTCTGCTGAGTCCTGCTGTTAACACACCACAGTATTTTTATGCCAGCTGAAGCCTCCAGTATTCTTCCTAGGCTACAATAAACCAGAACCCTTGACATGCTTTTGCATCCAAACACAAAGAAGGCTTTCAAATTGAAAACTGCAAAGCAACTTAAACCATCTCCAAAGCTATTTGGAAAGAAACTGAGTTTAATCCTGCCCAGTGTTTGATCCACAAATGCCTCTGCACTTCTTTCAGGACTTAAAAGTCATCTTGAATTCTGCACAACCTGGAGCACAGCATCACTGCTCAGAACAATTTCTCACTGTTGTTTGTAGGCAGAGCACTGGGAGATTGCAGGATTCCTTCCTGGTTGTGCAGAAGAATTGCTTTGTGACCTCAGACAAATTATTTAACCTTTGTGTGTCACAGTGGGGTTTTTATCTCTAGAGCGGTGATAACGGCAACCGCTTGCAACTCTTGCACCCCTGATAACTGCAAACACTTCACAATCAGATTCTGCAGGCTAGCACCACAGTGATTTATGCTCTCCAGTGCTCAGGAATACCAGGTCCTAAAGGAAAGTGCTACAGATTGTCATGGAAGGGCTTCGGTGCAGAAAGAAGTATTTGTGTGCACTCACCCGTTGCTTTATTTTTTCAGTGAGAAAAGGCTTAATTAGAGCGAAGACTGGGTGGAAGAATAAAGGCTCATTAATCAAGTGGATACCTCGAACTTTTAGTGGAAAGGAATCCTGTCAAACAAATGTGAAAAACAAAGGGGAAAAAAAAAATTATTGAAAACATTCTGCTGCTTAAGACAAGCCTGTGAAAACTACCTATAGGCCAAAGCTTAAGACTGTTCCTCCCACCCTTGCCAGTTCCTGCGCTTTGGAGTGCTCCAACACCTAGGAAAGTCTCCTCTCCTTCCTCCTGTTTGAAGCAAAAAAATATCAAATTTGTATGGGAACTGACTACTAAAACCCAACTAAATAACCAGCCAACCAAAACACAAACCAAGAAGAAAGCCTTCACAGGAACCATGTACACAAAGCTTGCACTCCGCCTTGCCTCAGAGGTGCGAGATTCTGAAAGCACCCAGCCCTGTGCTTTCACTGGCAATTCACAGCTTGAAGGATATGTAGATACATATAAATATAAATCACTGAAGCCATTGCCTGGCTCTCTTAGCACATTTCCCATCTTCTGAGTCTTAGGGGAAAGAAAAAAGCTTTGAATGATGGCTTGATGCATGAAAGAATGGAAGAGAGGAGATGAGATAGGATAATGAAGACAGATCCTTACAAACCTGGGCTGCATCTGCACTAACACTCATGAAATTCTTGTGTTCTAAGTGGTTGGTCTTCAAAAACGTCAGAGGTTAAACACCTACTGATCTACGAGAACATGCTTTTAAGTCAAATCAAGCACAACTTTGTTGTTTTTAATGGACAGATGATTTTGTTCTTTAAAGCTGCGCAGGCTGTCAGAAGGTCTAAGGAAGGAAAATTTAACCCAGAAGAGATGAAACACAGGGAGGCAGAGCAGTGAAGCAGCACAAAGCAGTGTGTCATGCTTACTGTGAGCACAGCAGCAATTTTCTTGGCCACTGCTGGACTGATTTGAAATGCATGAGCAATTCTCCAGCCTTGAAGATCAAAGATAGCCTTGACTCCATTCCGCTGAGTCTCGATCTCCTTGACAATGAGCTCGGATGTGATGAGGCTTACACGGAACACGTCGTAGGCTGTAAACAGCTTTGGATCCCATTGTCCTGAAGAGTAAATAGATTACACTGCATTACCACCATCACCTCTGCTTCTGATGTGCTCCTCAGGAAGTAGAAGTAGCCAGCAGCATCAACGGTCCTGCACTAAACCCATCTGCCAATGCAGAGCTTACTTTGTGTGCTGTTACTCACCTTTTCTGTAGCTGGTACCTTCAAGCTCATCCAGTCCAACCTATCACCCATCCCTAGCCAATCAACTAGACCATGGCACTAAGTGCTCCATCCAGCCTCCTCTTAAACACCTCCAGGGATGGTGACCCCACCACCTCCCTGGGCAGCCCATTCCAATGCCAATCACTCTATGAAGAACTTCCTCCTAATACCCAGCCCATACCTCCCCTGGCACAACCTGAGGCTGCCCCCCCTCATTCTGTTGCTAGCTGCCTGGGAGCAGAGCCCAACCCCACCTGGCTACAACCTCCCTTTAGGTAGTTGTAGACAACAATGAGGTCTGCCCTGAGCCTCCTCTTCTCCAGGCTGCACACCCTCAGCCTCTCCTCACAGGGCTGTGCTCCAGGCCCCTCCCCAGCCTTGGTGCCCTTCTCTGGACACCTTCCAGTATCTCAACATCTCTCTTGAACTGAGAGGACCAGAATAGTATTATCCAATTTTATCAACCCCCAGTGTTGTACCCATAAGATACATTTATTTTGCTGCTGAAGTCATTATGATGATAACAAAAAAACAACAGAAGCAAAATGCCACCAAACCAAACCATCGGTGCCAAAGCTGAGTGTGAGAACAGGTCCAAGCAGTTTTGTCCCTCACCAATTCTGTAGATTAGAACTTTGCTTCCATGAGGATCCCTCTGTCTCAGAACTCCATGATAGCCAGCTTGCAAAAGACCAAGAATACAAGATGGTTGTAAATCTGCACTTATTTCTGGGCATTCAATTCTCCACTTCTGGTAATTCTTCAGTAACTGGAAAATGAAAGAAAGAAAAAGTGGCTGTCAGGTAAGCGTCAGGTATTGTATGAAAAGAACAGTTAGCCCTGATGAGGCAACATCTGGAGTAGTCTGTCCAGTTCTTCCCAGTTCAAGAGAGGCTAGGAGCTGCTGGAGAGAGTCCAGCAGAGACTACAAAGATGCTGAGAGCATCTCTGTGAAGAGGAAAGTCTGAGAAACCTGGGGCTGTTGAGCCTGAGTTAGAGAGTTCCAGAGAGCATCTTCTCAATGCTGATCAGCTGCTAAAGGGTCACTCAGGAAGGGGCCAGACACTTTTCAGTGGTGCCCAGCAACAGGACAAAAGGCAATGGGCACATAGTGGAATCCAAGAGGTTCCACTTGAACACAGGAAAAAAACTTCACTTTGAGGGTGCTGGAGCACTCTGATGATCTCACTCTCTTAGTGCTTGACTCTCTACAAAGGGCACTGCTTGAGCAACCCCAGCTGCTTTGTGCCAGCCAGACACCACCGTCAATACACTGTGTCCTTGGCCTGAAACAGCAGCAAGACACAAACACACCCTCCAAACAACTACTTGTAGCTTTGCCATTTCTCC
The DNA here is from genome assembly GCA_013396835.1 of Psilopogon haemacephalus. Classification (NCBI taxonomy): domain Eukaryota; kingdom Metazoa; phylum Chordata; class Aves; order Piciformes; family Megalaimidae; genus Psilopogon; species Psilopogon haemacephalus. The sequence goes on from VWZI01001469.1 coordinate 266,942, forward strand.
TTTTCCTTCTAAAGATCTGTGGTACCACAACTTCATGAACCTAATGAACAAGCTCAGAAGTATTTTAAAGATCTCTTGGAAGAGCTGCTGGCCCAAACCAAGATGAGAATAAATATGATACACTCATTCCATACCCTAATCAATCCTATCTTGTCAGTGCAGTTAGTCTCCTGTTTTCATAAATATTTACGCTTTCCAAGTTGGAAACAAGCTCTGAACACTGGGATAAAAGGAATGGTGTTGAAGTATGGCTATAGAAGAGCAACCCAGTGTCAGAAAAACCAGGAGCATACACTATCAGGTATAAAAAAGTGGCTCCTGTCCTTGTAACTCAAGGAAAATATCTCAGTGTATAATGATCTGTGTTTACAAACTGAATAACCTACTTAGCATCTGCAAGTAGATGGAAGATAACTTGATAAATGGGGGAGGGTGGATGAAAAACTCCAGTTTCTGGAGTTAAGCATTAATTAAGAGGTTTCTTCCTGAGGTCTGCTGGGGATAGGTTCAGATATCTGAGCATCAGAGATTATGAAGTTACTGATTAACCCAAGATTCATGTGCTATTCATCAAAGAAAAGTGAACTTAGTACTTTACTTAGAATTAAAAGAATTAGAAAACAGTTTGCTTGCTGGGAACAACCAATGCATTTGTGTATGTAAATTCTTTTTTTTCTTGATTAGATTTTTTTTTACCTGGACTAGATATGATCTCCAGAGGTCACTTCCAACCCCTACCATTCATTCTATAATTAATAACTATTTATTCCTATCAGCTTGAAAGAATGAGGCCTCTCATCTCAGCAGTTGTACCAGGCCACAACTAAACCAGGACCCTCAGCACCACATCTCCACATCTTGGAAACCCCTCCAAGGATGGGGACTCCACCACTGCCCTGGGCAGCTTGTTCCAGAGCTTGACAGCCCCTGGGGAAAGAAACTTTCCTAATACCCAACCTAAACCTCTCCTAGAGGAACATCTCATAATCACAAGGTGCAGAAACTTGTGGACCAAGTTCTGAAGGGCCACTGTCCCAGCTGCAACTGATTGTTACTGACAATCCTGTAATGCAATCAGGAGTGGGTATTTAGGAGCGTACTGAAAGCAAGGTTTGGGGAACACGGCTCTGATGTAAACCATCTCATGAACTTCAAGCAAAAATAGGAGGCATAAATATCCATCTGAGGAATCTGAGGAACTTGGCTAGTTCTGCTGAGGAGAAAAGTTTCCAAGCTATGCTGCAAATCTCATGAGCCAGGTGAAGAATACAATTTATTTTTTTATACGTGTTTACGAGGGGCATCATCCAATTCCTCACATTATTTTTCAGTTGCCTTGATCCTTCAGTATTTCTGTTTGCTGACTAAACTTGGAAAAATCTACAGGACCTGAGAGGTGAGAAACTAAAAGGTGAGGTCTGTTGGGCAATGTTATGTGTCATCAACATCAGATTCCACCGAAACACAAATTCCAGTTGGCACAAGTGAGTAAATGCATGTGCCCTGGGAAGATTCGGACATACTTACTGTTCAGAAGGGTTAGTGCTTGTTAATCCTTCTATAAACCAGAAACAATGAATAACAACTTGTACCTTTGGGTATTAAGAACATGTACACAACATCTGCATGGCAAAGAGCCACATGAACAGTGGGGAAGGCACCAGAACTTACCAAAACCTGAAAGGGGTGTTGTAAATGACAGAACTCCGTGAGAAATGAAGTTGTTACTCAGAGCTTTATGTTAGAGCACTTACAAATCTGTAGTAGGACTAGTAGCACTACTAGTAACAAGGAACCTGAGCCTGCTAAGCATAAGGATGTCCTCTAAAGGATTCTGTTTCCTGATGAGAGCGATGACCTTACCACACTTACGGTAACCTCTGTGCCTGTAGCAGTTACTGTACAAAACCTTTACGTTACCCCATCGGGACCGCACAAAGCCGGCCACAGGATCAGCGCTGACAAGCAATTAGTTACACCCTGAAACGCCCTACTTAGCCTCGGCCGACCTAAACAGCGCTCCTCAGCCACCCACCGCCCGCAGCCCCTGCCTCCATCCACCCCTCGCCTGCTTCTGGATCCCCGAACCCACCCTCCCACTCACCACCCATGCCGGCGCATCCCCCCAGCCCTGCTCCGCCTGCCCATGAGGCGGAGCCCCTCGGGAGCGGCAGGACCGCGGGGTGCTAGGGACACCCCCGGGCTGGCTGACAGGAGACTCACAGCGAGGAAGAGTCCGGAGCCTCCTCCCCACCCTTACCAGACTGCCGGAGCCCCTCAGCCCCGCGGCTCGCATCCCTCAAACCCCGCAGCCGGAGCCCCCCAGCCCCGCAGGAAAGCACCGGCGCCTCCCGCTCCCTCGGTCCCTCCTTACCCTCCAGGCCAGGTCCAGGTCGAAGTCTCTGGCCCGCAGGAACCTCAGCAGGAAGGAATCTTCGAGGGGCTGCGGCCAGCGCTGGTCGGGCTCTGCCTCCGCCCGCCGGCGCAGCTCGGCCACGGCGCTGCGCACCAGCGGCGAGTGGTCGGGCAGGTCGTTGAGCTGTCCCCCGCCCGGCGGCCCCTGCGACATCGCCGCCACCGGCCGGCTCCCAGGCGACGGCCGCTGCTCAGCCCCGCCGCCCCGCTCGTCCCTTTGGAAACCGGGACGCGCCGGGCCGCCCCCGCCCCGCCGCGGGGTTAACCCCTGAGCAGCCGCCCGGGCCCAGGGCAAACGGGAAGGAGGAGGGAGCTGTGCCCGGCCCGCCCGGCCCGCCCGGCCTCCGAGAGCGGAAAGTGACCCTGCTAAAGGTGCTCAGCGGCGGAAAGCTGCAGCTGGGAGCGGAGCGGAGCAGGGTGTGGGTAGGAACCGGCCTCGGAGCACCGAGTCACTAGAGGCAATAAGCAGGAGTCATACATCACAGCAGCGTTTGGGCAGAAAGAAACCTTTCAGACGAAGTCCAACCCTGCCGGGTCACCACTCTGCCATGTCCCTCAGCACCACAGCTACATGGCTTTGAAACCACTCCAGGGATGGGGATTCCACCACCGTCCTGGGCAGCCTGGTCCAGGGCTTGACAACCCATTGAGGGAAGACTTTTTTCCTAATATCCAACCTAAACCTTCTCTGCTGCAACTTGAGGCAATTCTTTCTTGTCCTATCTCTTGTTCCTTGGGAGAAGAGGCTTTACCTCCACCTGGCTCCAGCCTCCTTTCAGGGAGGTTGTAGAGAGCCAGGTCTTCTCCTCCGAGCCTCCTTATCTCCAGGCTAAGCGACCCCAGATCACTCAGGTTGTGATTCTGGCTTTGTATTTGACCAGCATTAGTTTTAGGAGGGGTTTCAGACATTTCCCTCAAGGCTGTGGGACTGTGTGTTCCAGAAGTACCTCTACATTTAGGATTTCTCTTAAAAACTCTGCAAGCCAGACTGCATTTGTAACACTGGGAGCTCCTCTCCCTGACAGCCATGCGACATCATCAGGGCTTTGTTCAGAGGAGGCAACCTGTCGAATGCTTGACCCCTCACCAGAGCAATGAAGACCTGTTGCAAGATGAGGCTCATCGGTAAAGATTTTGTTTTGCTGAAATACATCCGGAAAAGAGCTGAGGTGCCCGAAAGCTCTGTCTCCATAAAACAGACCTGTTTGTCAACTTCGCCTTCTTTGTGTCCTTGGACCATGATGATAACCTGCAGCACAGACCTGAAATTGGGGCAGTCTCTCTTAGATGTCCCATTTGGGTGTGTTCCTGTGACAAATTGGCTGTACCAAGTCAGCTGGAGTTTGCACTCCTGCAGCGGCAGCTTTCTGCCGTGCGGGGCCCGTGCGGGGCCCACACGGTGCTTTACCAGAGCATCTGTGGAAAGGGTTTGGTAGCTGTTGCCTCTATCTGAATCCATCCTGTAGAGACACCTCAGCAGAGCAGTGCAGAAGGTATCAGCCTCTCAGTGCAACTCCAACCCTAAGGCAGAGCAGCTTTGCATCTGTGGCAAGTTCTCAAGAGCTGTGTAGGCAACTACCTCTGTCTGCAAAATGTGCATGCTCCTGTGCTCCTTGCTTTTACAGACCACTGGAAAAATCATAACAGGGATTTGGGCTTCAGCTCTAGGGTGGTAGTTGTGTGTCGTTTCTGTGAGTGGTGTGGATCAATGAAAGGACCTTTAAAGTGTTTGATAGCTGTTGCCTCTATTTGAATCAATCCTGTAGGGACACCTCAGCAGAGCAGTGCAGAAGGTATCAGCCTCTAAGTGCAACTCCAACCCTAAGGCAGGGCAGGTTTGGTTGTTGCAGTGAAGCCTCTGATTTTTTTTTTTCTGAATTTTTCCATGATCCCTCCTCACAGGTGCTGATAGCATTGCTCACAACTCTAGCAAACCTCCGCCTGTTCTCCTAGACCTAAAAGCTTTATGATATAGTACCTGGCAGGGGTGGTGACTCAGCAGGCTCAGCAATAGCCTTTAAAAGTCTGACTCTGTGATATAATGCAGCAATCTCAGCAGACAGCTGATGGTAGGTACATGGCAGAGAAGTTGTACTGTGTTTTACGGCTCAATAGATTATTTGCAAAATCACCTTGGTATAAAAATAAATTCTACAGGAAAAAAAAAAAAAAAAGTGTAGTCTAAGCACAGCCCAAGCTCCTACTTAAATGAAATTGAGTTTATCCTGCCTTGTAAGACACTGCGATCCGTGGTGTGTGAAGAGGTGATGAAAAACATTCGTGACCAGGAACTGGCAGGGTAACTCAAGGGCTGAGCGTGTGAGGAAGGGGAAAAGCCTTTGATCCTGATGTCTTGCTGTGCAAGAGTATGAATCAGCTGCAGCAAGCCATCTGCAGAAGTCAGGGTTTATTTACTGGCACATTTACAGGCATCCCCTCACTCTGGGCATGTTATGGAAGCAATAAGGGTGAGATAGACACATCCCTGCTATGTGGCTGGGAGGAAATGGATCCCACTACACGAGTTTAAAGAGAGGGGAGACTTGTTTAGGGCCAGTCTCTTTTCGGTGGTCTCCACTGATAGGACAAGGGGCAGTGGGCACAAAAGAGAACACAAGAAGTTCCACCTGAACATGAGGAGTGCTGTGAGAATGCTGGAGCTCTGGAGCAGGCTGCCAGAGAGATTGTGGAGTCTCATTCTCTGGAGAGATTCTAAACCCACCTGGACATTGCAGTCCTGGGCAAACTGCTGTGGGTGACCCTGCTTTAGCAAAGCTTTTGGACTGGTTGATCTCTAGAGATCCCTGATTCTGTAGGTTCCCTCTTTGGGTTATGCTATGATGAGTTCTCCTTTATCTTTGATCCCCAGTACTCAGTGTGGTGTTTCAGGCACAGAATGGTTTGAATCGAAGAATTGTTTTTAGGTTGGAAGGGACCTTAAAGATCATCCAGTTCCAAGCCCCCTGTCCTGGGTAGGGACACTTCTCACTAGCGCAGGTTGCTTCAAGGCCTCATCTAACCTGGCCTTGAACACCTCCAGGCAGGGGGCATCTGCAGCCTCCCCAGGCAACCTGTTCCAGTGTCTCCCCACCCTCACTGGAGAGAATTTCTTCGCAATATCCATCCAAGATGTGGTTCTTTGAGCTAAACTGTATTGCAAATACTTCATTCTGTCCTGTCCAATTTTCAGTCCTGTTTATGTACCTCATCTTAACTCAGATAAAAGGAGAATTAGGAACTTAAGTAACATTAAAAGTCTAGCCTAAGTGATTCTAATAGGATTTGCTGTATCACTTGAGGAGCCTTAATCCCACTTGCTGTATTTTAAATGGTAGAGGTTAGGAGTTTTGACGCTACTTTAGAAGACTCTGCCATGCTCTAAAGCTTACAGAAGAGCAATGATAATTGGGTTCTCAACCACTGGCACAGGCTGCTCAGGGAGGTGGTTGAATCCACATCCCTGGATGTGTTTAAAGAGGCAGACATACGGTGTTGAGGGACATGGTTTAGCATCAGCCTTCGTGGAGTTAGAGAATGATTTGACTCAATTATTTTAAAGGTCTCTCCCAATCAAAAGAACTCTGTGATTCCAAAATGCCTGCAAACCTTGACAAATTTAAAGTTACAAGATCAGATAGCTTAAATCAGACTACTGTCTTAATGTCACATGGGGAACAAAGTCTTAGTGCCAAACAGTCTGGGCAAACTGGTGCCAGCCACCATTGCAGCAATGCTCCTGCAAGTTGTCACATTGATCCAGACAAAAAAGAAACCCAGAACCCACTCGGTAAGAGAGCTCCCACTTTCCTACAGGCAGTTAAACCACAGAGTATGGCAGAGAAGAAGGGCAGTGAAACTTTGGATGTCTTCATTTGGCTTGCATTACTTCAACACAGCAGACGTGTGCTGTGGTAGATAAGGCACAGGCACTGTCAGGACCTGCCAGCAAATTCTGACTGACAACAGCAAGGCCACTGCAGAGGAAAGATGTGATACCTCTGTCTGCTGGGCATTGTGAGGCTGGTGTGCACCACCATCACCTTTAACTTCTCCTAGTCAAATGGAAGCCAGATTCCAGCTTCTCACCCTCAGTATTGACTTTTCCCCAGTAAAGTTGCATTTTAAGGTGAGAAATTATTATTTGTACATCATTTTTTTTTTCCCCCAAAGACAGAACAAGAGCTTTTAACATGGTTTTGAGACAGGGGTGTAAATAAATCTGTTCAGAGGACAACCATTGAAGGCTAAGAAACCTGCTTTTAGTTTTATATTGTAAACCCCAAAGCCTATCAGAGCATCCTGTGGTGAAGCATTTGGATTTGGATAGAAAACATCAGAGGTATATTTAGATATGGCGTTTGCAAGGAGGAGAGAATCAACAGAGCTCGGGGAAAATCAATCCAGATTGGTAGGTCTCCGTGAATGCTTTGAGTTTAAATGAGGAACATCTGCAAAGGAATGGTTCTGAGCAGAATTACTGCAAAACCTCAGCAAATGGCTTGATCTTCAAAAGTGCTTTAGCTGGCACAAAGTAGCTAAGGACTTCTGAAAATGATAATGTTTATTGAGAAGCTTATCTTTAGGTACTTGGAAAGAAGTTGGGCAGAGACTAAGCCGTGCAAACAGTTTGGCCCACTTTAATGCTAAGCATTAGGGCATGATTTGCCCACCTCCCAAACCAGGAAGCTAATAAATAACCACGTTGCATCATCATTCCTTCCTACCTTCAGAGAAATCCTGTTTATTTAGGTCCTTGCCCTGCCAACTGAAACAATATTTGAGGACTTGAATGGCGTATAAAGTTTAATCTGGGCTGGCAATCACTGAGTATTCACTGACTCAGCTGAATTAATTAATGAATTAGGTATTTTTAGGCTTGGTTTGCTGTTGCTTCAGTGAATCCAACCAAAGAGAATGCTGCTGCTGCCTGTGTCACCTATACTAATCACATTCACAATCTCTACAGCAGCAACAGCAAAGGAAGCACACCAGAGGCACTTTCATCTTCTGTCAACATTTCCCTGTCTCCTGGTGCAGGAAGGCAGCCAGAAAGCACAATGAAATAGTCCTTCCCTGTGATGTTCTATCAGCTGTCCAGGCAGGGTAACTGGTATCCTATCAGTGAACAATAGCCAGGGGAGGATGTGGAATCACTGCAGAGAAAGAAACTCTGCAACCTCTCTGGGCAGCCTGCTCCAGGGCTCCAGCACCCTCACACCAAAGAAGTTTCTCCTCCTGCTCAGATGGAACCTCCTGGGTTCCAGGTTGTGCTTGTCCAGTTGGTGGGCACCACCGGCAAGAGTCTGGCCCCGTCCTCTTGCCCTCCACCCTTTAACTCTTGATGAGCATTGATCAGATCCCCTCTGGGGCTGCTCTTCTCCAGAGCCCTCAGCCCCAGGTCTCTCAGCCTTTGCTCCTCACAGCAATGCTCCATCATGTCTTAGTGGAAGACAAACTTCTTTCAGGGCTGATGAAGCACTCAGCTATTGCCAGACTTCATCTTCACTTAATATATTTAAAGAATTACTTATCCAATGGATCACAAGAATGATCTATTTTTGAAAGTACCCGAGGTGAAGAAACTACTGCTTGTAGTGGAGAGCAGAACATCTCCACCACGGGGAACACCTTGTACTCCTCAAACAGCAAACTCAATTTTGGAAAAGCTGGAAAACAGGCACTTGGATTATCATCTTAGTGATGCTGCCAAGAACATTGGAGTTTTGACTGAAGAACTGCAGTTTGACATTTCCCAGCCACAATGTTTTCCAGTTGCCCCTCGTTTCTTGGCCAGCCCCGGGAGAGTCACCCCGGGGTGGCTTATTACAAGCACCATCTAGTGGCTCTGTTTCACAGATACCAAAAAGCAAAGCTCAAAATAACAGAAAAATTAACTCTTGCTTTTTAAATCAGATCTTGTGGGAGACTGAGAGGTCGTGATTTTAATCCTGGCAAATAACAAAGCAAAGAAAATAAATAAAGTGCTTCTCATCTTCTTCACCGGTTGCTAAACCTGGCTATAGAAATATGTAAATACAGATTTTTTTTTTTTTTCAAGGTAGTCTTGTTAACTTTTACTTACTGCGCTCTGAGGTGAGGCACAAGATGTAGCAGTGCCCTTGACCTGCACAGGAGCAGGTCTAAGCTAGTCAAAGGCAGAAGGGACAGAGTTTCATTAGGAACTGGATTCAGGAAGACAGGGATCAGGTCTCTTCTGTCCAGGCAACCAGCAACAGAACAAGGAGACAGTCTCAAGTTGTGCCAGGGGAGGTTCAGGCTGGATGTTAGGAGGAAGTTTTGCACAGAGTGATTGGCATTGGAATGGGCTGCCCAGGGAGGTGGTGGAGTCCCCGTCCCTGGAGGTGTTCAGGAAAAGCCTGGATGGGGCACTTAGTGTCATGGTCTAGTTGATGGGATAGGGCTGGGTGATAGGCTGGACTGGATGAGCTTGGAGGTCTCTTCCAACCTGCCTGATTGTATGATGGAATGCAGAAGGGACAGAGTCCTTCTGGGACAGCAGCCAGGGAAGAAGAGGCTTGACCCTGGGGATCCCTCAGCTCTCTCCTGAAGATGCCATCCATGGGCTGCAATCCCTTGTTGAGCCTGTCCTGGCTGCTCCTCCCCACAGCTGCCACCTCTGCCTTGCTGCCCCCCAGGATGGGGCTCAAGCTATGGCAGTGCCCTTGGCATGCCCAGGAGCAAGTGCGAGGCAGAGGCTTTGTGCAGTGCATCCCTTGGCAGGAACTGTCCCCAGCAGCTTCTCCCTGCTAGCAGCAGCCTCTGGCTGAGCAAAGCTGCCCTGAGCTTGAGAGAGTGCCTGAGGGAGCAGAGACTGAGCTGGGAAGAGCCAGCACTAAGCATAATGAAGTTTATTCCATCCCAATCCAAGACACACACACACACATATATATATATATATATATATATATATAGATTACCTAAATTATTTTGGTCTGAACATAGTGTCTTACATGCGATCTCTGCTCTAAAGCAGAAATTAGGTTGCAGTCTTCCCACAAATACCATTAAGGGAATCCTACTTTGGTGCCTGTTCGTGGCATTCTTTTGCAAGCAGCTGAATTTTAAAAGACATAAGTATTTATCCCGCGCCTAGCTCCATAAATGCTTTCATGCTGGGGCTGCTGTGTGGCTGTGCTGACAAGGCAGGGCCCGCGCTTAGGTAGTACAACAAGCCCCAAACTTTCTCCCTCTCTGGCTCTGTGACGCAGGCACAAAATATCAGCTCTTGTGACTCATAGGTCTCCTTCTCCCACCTACTGTGGTCGAGGAAACAGTCAAGCAGAGACATTCACTACACTCCATCAGCCTTTGGTGATTAATGCCTTCTATGATCATTTGGATGAAAGGGTGGGTGGATGGGTTTTTGGTTTGGGTTTTTTTTTTCTGCCTGCAAAGGTAAATTGTAATGAGAGCTTTGCAGTGCAGAGCTAATACAAAATAGGAATCACCAAGCTGCCTTCTGCAGCTTCCTTTGAGGGTTGGCAACTGTGACAGAATTGTAGAATCAAGGTCTGTCAACCTAAGCCATTCCCGCAAAGGCTCACAGGATGTCAGGGGCTGGAAAGGAACCAAAGAGATCATCGAGTCCAAACTCCCTGCCACAGCAGGACCAGACAATGCAGCTCAGGGCACACAGGAACACATCCAGACAGGCCTGGAAAGGCTCCAAAGGAGACTCCACAACCTCTCTGGGCAGCCTGTGCCAGTGCTCTGGGACCCTTCCAGTCAAGAAGTTGCCCCTTGTGTTGAGCTGCAACCTCCTATGCTGCAGCTTCCATCCATTGCTCCTTGTCCTACGGCAGTGAGCAGAGCCTGAGCCCCCTGAGGCTGTGCCTGAGCCCGAGCCCGCTCAGGCCGTGGCTGTTTGCGGCCACTTCCGTTTGGCGCCTCCCGCCCTGCGTGCGTGCGCGCTCCCGCCGTGCGTCCCCCGCCACGTGACATGGAGGCGGGAACGCGGAAGGGAAAGGTCAGCGCCGACGACGCTGGCGGAGGGGGAGCGGAAGGTCAGGGAGCCGCGGAGCGGAAGTGGGAGCCGGAGCTTCGTCCGCCATTGTGGGGAAGCGGAGCCTCAGAGCAAGAGAAGGGGGGGGGGGTTTGAAAATAAAGCGGTGCTGCAGCCCGGCCGGCCGGCTCCTTCGCAACGGGAATCTGATCGGTGGCGGAAACAAGCGAGCCCAGGTAGCGGCGACGACAATCAGGCGGCGGGGAGGAGGAGGAGGGAGGAGGCGAGCGGCCCCGGCGTGCGGAATCACTCGAGGCCCAGGCGGAGCGAGGGGATCGCGGCTCCCCGTGAAGAATGTCAGCCACCAGCGTCGACCAGGTACAAGCTGCGGAGTGGAGGGGTGCGACCGCCCGCTCCAAGCCCTTTACCTCTTCTCTTGGCCTGTGGAGGAGCCGGGGGGGCTGGGGGGGCGGCGGCCGGGCGGCCACCTGCACCTTCCCTTGCCGCCGGGGCGGCGCGGCTCGCGGCCTTCTCCCTCCTTCCTTTCCTCTTCCCGCCGCCATGGGGAACGGCGATCGGTGGGAGCCGGCAGCGCCCGGGATGGCGGGCCCCTTTGCCAGCCCGCCAGTCGCTATTTATAACCGCTGGTCCGCGCTAGAGCCGCTCCGCCTCCCCGCCCGCAGGGCCCCGCCGGCGCTCGGCCCCGCGCCTCCCGGCCCACCGGCTCGGCCCCTTTGTGTGTTCCCCACCCGCAAACGAGTCATGCCCGGCCGAACCCCTCCGGGCGCCCGTTTCCTCCTTCCTCCCCTGGAGCGCCTCAGTGCCGGGCTCCCCGCGGCGCCGAGCTGCGACTCCTCTTCCCTACGCACCCCCAATTCTCTCTGGCTCCTCGTTGTCGCATCCTTTCCCTTCGTGCCTTTCTCTCTCCTCACCCACCTCCTCTCCCTTAAGGCCTCTGCTTTCTGCTCCTTCCTCCGCTTTTCCCAGCTGTTCTCTGCTTCTCTCCACGCGTTGTGCTGCACTTTTTTTACTTGGTTCTTCGCTAAGCTTAGCATTTGGTGGGGTTTTATTATCTTTGGCCTTTCTTTGCGGCCGGAAGCTATTTTGTCTTGGTCGCTGTTTCCTCCATGGGCCTCTGCTCCTCCCCAGAAGTTTTGGCCCTGCAGTCTCCTGTCCCCTTTTATTTTCTCGCTGTACATTTAATCTTTTCTTTCTTTTGTCTCACTGCATGCTCTCCAGTTGCCTTTTAGGCACTTATTTTTAGCTCGGAGATCTCTTAGCTTTTCATTGCTCAGCCTTTCACGAAGGCTTCTTTCCAACTTTTTCAGTTCCACGTCTCTTGTTGGTCTCTGCATGCCTTTGTGTCTGGGTTAGCTTCATCCTAAAAGAGGAGCTGAGGTTTTTAAATTTACAGAAATTTTTTTTTTTTACCCCTCTCTGGTTTGGGGAGAAGGAGGTGAGTAACCAGAGCAGCTTTAGATGGAGCAGCAGTGAAGTGTTGACTGTGAGACAGATGCACGTAGAAGCAAGATGGAGGTGGTTTCCTCCTAAACTTTCAAACCCCTGCACACTGAACTTTCTTAGGATTAAAAATCGTTAGAGTGGTAGAGCCTGGAGACCCACTTAAGCTTAGTTGTTTCCACCTGTGTGATGAATTAAATTTTCATGGGCCAGTATTTATTTTTTTCTATGCTGTCTGGTTTTGCTATAGAGGAATTAAGGATACTGTAACTCATACTGCTGAGTGAGTCTTAGAGCATGACAGATTAACAGTGTTTTGCAATGACTAATCCTAAATAAAACAAAAAAAAACCAATCCCCAAACCATAACCTCCTTAAAGTATTATTTCCTTGGGTGAAAACTTCATGCAGACAGTAGCATTTTCTCAGTTTAATTGCCCAGACAAGAAATTCACAACTCATAGTTCAACCTAAATTATCTCTGTAAATTCCTTTGTATAGCTAAAAGGTATTGGCAGTGTTGGTTATACCCTACCGAGTGTCCATCAGTCCTCTTACAGGATGACATCTGGTAGTGAAGTTGTTGTACTAGCAGTACTCTGAAGATACTTTCTTTATCCTTTTATTCTCTGCTTTATTTATTGTTTCTGTTTCTGGCAGAGGGCTGTCAAAATTCAGTCGTTTAGGTGTTCAACACTGCTGAAGCTTCAAGTGAATTTTTTCCAGTTTTGAAAGTATTTTGTTGGTCACTTTTGTAATTTTCATAATCACAAAATGTCAGGTTGGAAGGGACCCCAAAGATCATCTGGGCCAGGATCCCCCTGGAGGTGTTTAAGGCCAGGCTGGAGGAGGCCCTGAGCAACTTGGGCTAGTGGAAGGTGTCCCTGCTCATGGCAGGAGGGGTTGGAACTAGATGACCATCAAGGTCCCTTCCAACCCAAACCATTTTATGAATCTACAGTCTTTGATAATATATATATAAAATAATATTTTAATGGTAGTGTGTGTTACAATAACATTTTAAACTGGCATTTAAGCTGAAAAAAGTAAAATAGTGAAATTAATGGAATTATGAATCTATAGTCCAGTCTTTGATAATATATAAAAAGTAATATTTTAATGGTATTGCGTGTTTTAATACTATTTTAAACTAGCATTTAAGCTGAAAAGAGTAAAATTGTGAAATTAATGGAATTATGAATCTAGAGTCCAATCTTTGATAATATATATAAAATGATATTTCAGTGGTAGTATATTTTTAATACTGTTTTAAACTGGTATTTAAGTTGAACAGAGTAAAATAGTGAAATCAGTGGAATTATGAATCTATAGTACAATCTTTTGTAATATATATTAAATATTTCAATATTTGTGTGGTTTTAATACTATTTTTAAGTTGAAAAGAGTAAAATTGTGAAACCAGTGGGATCAACCCTGAGAGGATTCTAACTGAACTTTTTTTACATCTCTCCCCCTCTCCCCTTTTTCTATTTACAGAGACCTAAAGGACAGGGAAATAAAGGTAAGTTGACTCCTATTTCTGTATAAATCTCTGATGTTGTTATTAATGGAAGTTATTATGTCACAGGCACTTGTGGGAAGAGAAGGTACCTGTAGGATGTCTTGTTTCAGAGGGAGATGCTAGGAAATGATGTGCCAGGATGTTATTTCCCAGTGCTTTTACTGTGCTGCAGTTCAAACCTTTTCATTTTGCAGATCAGAAGTGAGATGCTCACGCAGCTGTTTCTTGTTAGCTGAATTTAGGCTCTGCTTGTGTAATCTCTTTAACAGTACACCTTGGGCCTTGCTCTATGCTGAGGGCTAGAATCATCAGGAAGAGGCTTTTGACCAGCTTCCTTAGCTTGTGAGGCTACAGCCACGTGTCTTTGGTTACTCATATCTGAGCAGAGCACATCATCTTCCTGATTCTCAGAAATTCTGTGGCCTTTTCTCTTCCTTTTAGTATCAGCAGAAAATATTCTCTTGGTGTGTGCGGGCTGCCTGCTTCTCTCCTTTTGTCATGTTTCTGTCAACATCTTGGTTTTTAAATACCACGCTCAGTGGGGTTTCTGCTCTCCCACAGAAACAAGGAACTAGCTCTTAATAGTCTGCTCTCTGAAATTCTTGGCAAATCTGTTGCAGGCAGCATCTCAGATGAGATCTTGCCATTTATTTCTGCTCTGGAATTTGGTACCTTTGATATCAAAACTGATATTCTGTCAGGGAATGGTTTTTGCCTGCTCAATACGCTTGTGCCTGCTTTATTTTTTAGGTGCTATGAAACAACATCTGCACAGCCACCTTCATGTGTTACTGTGCTTACCTGCTTCTTCACGCACTTAAACTTTTTTTTTTGAGCTCATGTACTCTTTGCCCCCCTCTGTTTTGTTACCTGAACTCATCTGATTGCTGTCTGTGAGCTCTCATTTAAGGTTATCTGCAGTGTGCTTGCTCTGTTTTCCTGTGTCCAGATTAGCTGGCACGTGGTTCCTGAATCTCACTGAATTTGGTTTGTTCCTTTTAATTTCTATGCATTAGCTAAAAATGAAGCTGTGTTACCTCCTCAGACCTTCTCAGTTTGATCATCCTTGAAAACTTGTTTTCTTCTTCTAATGCTTCAGCCTTTTCTTGACCAAATTGAAGCTTTTAGCAGTGTCTTTGAAAACTCCAGTGAAACAAAGCAATAACCTCCTGCTTGCTGTTAAGTTTGGTGTAACATCCTTTTAGTGAAACTAAGTTAAGATTAAGCAATGAAGGGCTGGGAGACTGAATATGGCAGCACAGTGTAGCAGGAGGAGTTGGCTTTGGGTTAGAGACCTTTTTCAAGAGGATAAATGAAGTCAGTATCAGCAATCCTCACTGGGCACGTGTTAGCAGACAGTAATCTTTTCCAGGTGTTATGACAGGGCCCAGCTGAAAGGAGCTTCAAGGGAAGATGTGATACAGAGCTAACAACCTAACCTGAGATTGCTTGTCAGCAGAAGAGTAGTAGCATTAAGAAGGGTGTTTAAAAGATGACTGACCACATCTCTGGTAGAACATACCAAAGAATGAGAGTGAGGAGGAGAAGGGCTGCATGGAAATAGAGCATTTGTCATTGTGAGACCTGCAAGTGATAAGCAGGAGATAGCTGTAGTAGTTCTGTCTAGCAAACTGGTTTTGGTGCTTTCTTCTAGCTGATGATGAATTGTTGTTCTGTGCTGTTGGCCTTGACCAGCATTTGTGGGATTGAAGTTCTAGTGTGTAAAACAACTTTCCATCTGTCGAGTCAGATATTAATGCTGGCATTTCAGAGCCTTGAATGAGTAAATTACCATGAGTTGGAGGTTTTCCTCTTCTCATTGTCAATTACTCTACAGTTCAGAGCTGGCTTTGTTCCAGTGGTGCCCTACAGTGGGGTGCTGGTGGGGGGAACTTGGAATTCCTAGAATTCTGGTTTTCCTTTCAGTGTGTCACACCTGTGATAGGAAAATGCTGACTTGGTTTTCTCTTTGTGTGTGATTTTTGGATCTGTAGTAGGCATACATGTCAACATTAGGTTTAAAACAGGAATGAGATGTTTGTGTTTGTTTGTTCTTCATGTTAATTAAAAGTGCAATGGTTTCTTCTAATGAAAATTTAATTCTTAAGCCTTTGGCCATCACTTGCCCTTTATGCAAGTGGCTATTCAGAGGACAGTAGCAGTTAGAAGAATGTAAGCTTTAAAGTTCCTTGTTTGAGGTGTTTCTTCCCTTTATCTGATGATTTTTGTATGTTTTAAGTGTTTGCAGAAGTATTTGGTGACTGCAGGCTTTGGATTGATAACTAATCTAGAGTTGCTAAAAATATCTTTTCAATTAGTATTCTTCATCACTGCCCTGTTCAGTTGGAACACTTAATGTGGAATTTTTTTGGGAATGAGGCATGCATCTTAATCTGTTTGCTCTTGTTAAACCTGTGTGTGGGCTACATCCTTCGTTATGAACACATTGTGGTAAGGTAGAGTGAAAAGCCAAAGTTTAGTGTCACTGACTTAAGATCTCAATAGAAAAGAAGTAAAACAACACTTCCAAGACTATTCTGGGTTGGTTGTAATGGCAGTCCAAAAATACTTCTGTCTCAAGTGACCTTTAGATACTTCTGAAACAATAAACACAGCAGATGCACATTGTATGAAGATTAGTTGTCAGGATGAGGAGATTAATTTTGATAGGATTCTAGTCTTGACATGCAGCTGTTTACTCCTTTCTTTGTGGTTGCATGCCTTTAAGAAACTCCTATCCCTCCGTGGATGGTTCTCATTAGAGCAGAATTGCAGTTGAGAATTGTGCTCTCCAGACTATTTCATTAAGCCTAAGCAATGGACATGGCATGGACAAAAGATTTGGAGGCTCATCCCGTCTGTGATTGTGCCAAAGAGAAAGAGGAATAAAGTCTTCCAGCTCATTAACATGTTACCATTGTGTGTAAATTCAGGATGATTAATGACCTTAACTGAAACTATTTAGGGGAAAAAACAACAACCCCAAACAACCCAACCATCTCATTTCAGTTTAAATTCAGGGTTTAATTTCAAAATACAGTTGTACTGAGTTTTAAAGCTCCCCATTGCTTGTCATATTTGGCTCTAGAGCACCAGTTTGTAATGACTGAAGTGTCAGTGTTCCAACTTTTAAAAACTCCAGCAAGCCATTCAAATCATGAGTTGCTTTCTTCCTTCCCAGTTACTTGCTCTGCGAAACCTCCTCTTCTGCTGTTCTTTGTTAAAAGAATAAATTTTCAGCTTTTTTTTTTTCCACAGCTGTCTGAAATAAATATCCCCCCCTCCCCGAGTTTTTGTTATTCCTTGTAATTGTTCCTTTGTCCTTTTCCAGCTAGTTCCATTCCCTGAAGGCAGGTTTGATTTAGAGGTGTTAAATTCAGACATGATCAAAATGGAAGTGACTTGGTCCAGGCCCCACTTTGTTTGCAATGTGAGCTTTTGTTGGCAGAAAGAACCCTCAGTGAAGCAGGAAAAAAAATCTCCCAACTTTGCTCTTAAACAGTATCTCCAACAAAGCTGAAGGCTTAGTTCCACTGCTCAGAAGCTTTTATTTATTTAGAGAGAGAGAGAGACCAGAGAGTCAGCTCCTAACCCACTCTATCCTGTCAGAAAACGTGAGGGGGGTTGTGACTGCTTCTCTTGTGGTTTTTCAGTGCACCTTAACTGAGCGCTCTGCAACTTGTTTGTTTTTTTTTGGTTGGGGACTTTGGCACTGAATCTGTTTGATAAACAACCAATAAATGGCCTTCTGCAAAGTGGTGATTTTTATCTTCTTCGTGTTGTATAATTGCAAATTGCTGGGTTTGAGTTGCTGTTCTGCTTTGCGCCGCGGGGAAATAATGGAACTTGGGGAAAAATGTGTGCAATTTGACTTTAAATAGTAGCCTGGGGGAGGGTGGAGAGACACTACAAGTAATTTGGGCAGCTGGAAAATACCAGGTAGGTGTAATGCCTCGGATGAAATGAAAGGTAATAGGAGGCCAAGAGGAGCAGGTAGTATGGTGGTATATATGTTGGGAAAGGATTCTAATAACCTCTGAGGGCTTTAGCTCTTGTTTCTGCCTTGATTTGTACTCTCTGAACTTCAGAGATGCAACTAATGCACTAGAGGCATAATATTTAGGTAGGGAGCAGAGAATTAAATAGTTGGGTGGTGATGCCCTTCATGGTTGCCTTGGTGGGTAACTGACTTTCCTCCTGGCAGGATAAAGCTGTATGTTGCAATTTTGCCTGAACCTATTGAATGTGTCTGATCTGGTTGGTCTGCACATTTGCACTTGATCTGGTACTTCTGGAAACGCTGGATTTACTGCCCATGCAAATAAGGTGTGCCTATAGCCTTTCCTCTCTCTGTGGAGCTCAGGAAAGAACAGGCTGTGGATCAATTTGCTCTTGGTTGCCATCTTTCCAGACCTCTCCTGAGATTGAGCAGCAATAGAATAGAACAATTTCCTTTAAGTTCAACAAAGAGGTGCTTACATTTGAGACTGGATGTATTATTATTAGAAGTATTTCATCCAAAGCAGGAGCATTTCAGTGTATAGGAAATGAAGAAGTGTTACTTAGGCCTTTCAAGAGTGTACCTAATACAGCTTTGCTTTTAGTTTCAGTACAAAACGGTTCGATTCATCAGAAGGATGCAGTAAATGATGATGATTTTGAGCCATATCTAAGTAGTCAGACAAATCAGGTAAGTGAGCGTTGTTTACTATCCTCATGTTGATTTTTGGAGTTCACCTGACTTCCAAACAGAAATACTTTTGCTGATATTTTGCCTGAATACCCATTGAAATAAAATTTCATATTGTATCTTGTCTTACCTGATACCTTAAACAGGTAAACTCTTAATTCTGGTTCAGTTACAGCATGCTCTGCTGTCTCTTGCTCTTGCGCTCTGACTACTGAAGGATGCAGTTACAAGAAGCTTGAGGAGGGGAAAAAAAAAAAAATACAAACCACCAATTCTAAAAAAATCCCCCAAACCCAACCCCCAAAACAAACTCCCACACCCTAAATATACAGAGAAATCATCATATGTTGGATGCAGTTCAAAACAAGTTTCACTGGCTCTGAGAAAATATTAACTCCTTGGACATGATTTCCTTGTAAGCTGGTAGAAGGAGCTCATAGCTGATGGCTTAATAGGTTGGAGCTTAATGTTACTACAGCTTGGAGAAAGTCTTGTGCCAGGAGTTAATGACTTATTTTCAGAGCTGTGAATTGTCTCTGTAGTCAGAAATTAATATTTATGAAGTTCAACTCCTTGGTGGTTGTGCTTTTGAGAGAGGGGGAGAGTGCAGATTATTAAAAGGCTTTCAGAATTGCCTTTGTTTGTTGCTTTAATAATACAGCATGGAGGAAGCATGGTCTAGAGGATGGTAAATGTGCAGTTTTCTCCTCAAAACAACATCAGGAGTCACTTGGGGGTAGTCCTTCAAGTGTCTTGGTGCTTTATCTTCTCAAGAAGGAAATGCTGTGATTGCTCAAGAGTTTTGGGAAGTGGAAGTAAAATTTAGCAGGCAAAGTTTGTTCACAGCTTGTACTTTATGCCCACTCTCAACAGGGTGGTAATGTTCCCCTTTGATTGTTGTTCCTCCTGAAACATCCTTCCATCTTTTTCACTATAATATTCTGCCAAGTGCTTCCAATTAGAAGTGAGAAATTTGACCGGAACACTTAAGAATGCCAAAACTTCAAATCATAGTTGTGGCCATTTTTCTGTGTTTAGGATAAAGTACAGTTGTTAGGACATTTTTTTTTTTTCAAAGTATCTTGTTATTTCTTGCTGCTGCTGATACTGAGGCATTTTAAACCTGAAAATAGTATTACAAAAATCCCAGGGGTTTTTAGTGCTTGGAAAAGGCTTCTTAAGCATGGCCAAATCATACAGTCATGGAATGGCTTAGCTTGGAAGGGACCTCTGACATCATCTGCTTCAACCTCCCTGGCATGGACACCTCTCAGCTAGACTTTGTTGCTCAAGGCCTCATCCAGCCTTGCCTTGAACACCCTCAGGGAGGAGGCAGCTGCAATCTCTCAGGGCAGCCTATTCAAGAGTCTCACCACCCTTGTGCTGAGGAACTTCTTCCTCAGCTCCAGTCTAACCCTGCTCTGCCTCAGCTTCAAACCATTCCCCCTTAGCCTGTCTCTAGACACCCTCATGAAAAGTTCCTCTGCAACCTTCTTTTGAGGTCTGTTGAAGTATTGGAAGGCATCTCTGTGGTCCCCCCAAAGTAATCTCCAGACTGACTATGCCCAGTTCCCATAGCCTACCCTCACAGCAGAGGTGCTCCAGCCCTTGGATTGTCCTTGTAGCCCACCTCTGGCCCTCCAGCAGGTACCTTGTTCACCTTCCACGCTGACACATGTGTATAATGCTTAGACGATGTTTTGACTGTACTTTGGTTTTCTTTTCCCCGAGGACCATTGCTTGCATTGCTGACTTTGGGTTTTCTTTCCTTGCAGAGTAACAGCTATCCACCAATGTCAGACCCATACATGCCTAGTTACTATGCTCCATCCATTGGATTTCCATACTCTCTAGGGGAAGCAGCATGGTCAACTGCAGGAGACCCTCCTATGCCATACCTGACAACTTATGGACAGATGAGTAACGGTGAACACCATTACATCCCTGATGGTGTCTTCAGCCAGCCTGGGGCGTTGGGAAATACTCCTCCGTTTCTGGGGCAGCACGGATTTAATTTTTTTCCTGGGAATGCAGACTTCTCTACATGGGGGACGAGTGGATCTCAGGGACAATCAACGCAAAGCTCCGCCTACAGCAGCAGCTATGGCTATCCACCCAGCTCTCTTGGGAGAGCCATAGCAGATGGACAGGCTGGATTTGGCAGCGACACTCTGAGCAAGGTGCCTGGGATTAGCAGCATCGAGCAAGGCATGGCTGGACTGAAAATCGGTGGAGATATGACGGCTGCTGTCACAAAAACTGTAGGGTCGGCTCTGAGCAGTACAGGTATGACGAGCATTGCGGCCAACAGCGTGCCCCCGGTGAGCAGCTCGGCACCTAAACCCACCTCCTGGGCGGCCATCGCAAGGAAGCCTGCTAAACCTCAGCCCAAACTCAAGCCTAAAGGTAACGTGGGCATCGGGGGCCCCGCTGTACCACCGCCACCTATAAAACACAACATGAATATTGGAACTTGGGATGACAAAGGGTCGGTGGTAAAAGCACCCCCGGCCCAACCAGTACTGCCTCCTCAGACTATAATCCAGCAGCCTCAGCCATTAATTCAACCACCGCCACTGGTGCAAAGCCAACTGCCTCAACAGCAGCCTCAGCCACAGCAACCACAACAGCAACAAGGACCTCAGCAGCAGGCCCAGCCTCACCAGTTGCAGCAGCAGCAGCTGCAGAACCGCTGGGTAGCTCCTCGCAACAGGGGCGTGGGCTTCAGCCAGAACAATGGAGCTGGCGGCGAGAACTTTGGTTTAGGTGTTGTATCTGTTAGTTCCTCGCCCTCCGGGGTGGAGGTGCACCCAGTGCTGGAGAAACTAAAGGCCATAAACAACTACAATCCCAAAGACTTCGATTGGAACCTGAAGAATGGACGTGTGTTTATAATCAAAAGCTATTCAGAGGACGATATCCATCGCTCCATTAAGTACTCCATCTGGTGTAGTACTGAGCATGGCAATAAGCGCTTGGACGCCGCTTACCGGTCCCTGAATGGCAAAGGCCCACTCTATTTGCTCTTCAGCGTGAATGGCAGTGGACACTTTTGTGGGGTGGCTGAGATGAAGTCTGTTGTGGACTACAATGCCTATGCTGGCGTCTGGTCTCAGGATAAGTGGAAGGGGAAGTTCGACGTCAAATGGATCTTTGTCAAAGACGTTCCCAATAACCAACTGCGGCACATCCGCTTGGAAAACAACGACAACAAACCCGTCACCAACTCGAGGGACACTCAAGAGGTACCCCTAGAAAAAGCCAAGCAAGTGCTTAAAATAATTGCAACTTTCAAGCATACCACCTCAATCTTTGATGACTTTGCACATTATGAGAAGCGTCAAGAGGAGGAGGAAGCCATGCGTAGGGTAAGGCATCAGTGTGGCTGTAGTGGCTCTCCTGTGTTTTCTGGGCTGGGAAACCTTGGTTTTCCTACAGCTGGGATTCCTGTGTGCAAGTGGTGAAGCAGGAAGTGGTGGGGGGAGTATTTTTCTTTTTTTAGTTGTTTCTACTGATAGAACTGGCTTTTGATGAAGTGATTGAAGTCCTTGTAGCTTGTTTTGTTAGCCACTCGCATTGCCAGGAACCAGGCCTCAGTAAGCCAACCTCTGACATGTCCCACCCTTCAAAGTAAACCCCGAGCTGAGCATGTCACCATAACTGAAGTCATCTCAGTTTAGATATTTATAGCTTCATAAAAAAGGACCTGAAATTGCAGGAGAAGCCGTAGTTAACATTTCAGGTGAAATTCTGCTTTAACAGTAAGCTAACAGCACGACTGCTGCGAAAAGCAAGGCTGTCACCTCGACTCCATTTGTCTGGTGTGCAGTCGTGAAGCATAGAAGTGATGCAGTGATGATGACTTGTACAGTGTCAGGAGCATTTTGGGGGGATTTCTGATAGTTCATTGCCTTTAAAGAAAGCAACGTGGAGTTAATTTCTGCAGAGGGAAGCATACTTAGTATAAAGCTGCAGCGAAACCTTGAGATTTGGAGGTAGCACAGAACTCAGACAAGAGAAGACATTTAGTTTTAAACTGATATGTAGGGCTTTTCTGTCTTGCCTGTACTCCCTGCTAATAACACCTTCACCCTCGGCCACCTTTACTTTTTGCTGTGTTTATTTTCTTCCCAAGCTTGCTAGTGAGTGTAAATAGATGATTTGTGTCGCGGTTAGCAACATTTCAGGGAACTGCTGTGCCAGTTAGGTGATGTGCAGGCACTCAGAAATAGGAGCTTGCATCAGTGCAGCTTGCTGGAAGTGCTCTGTGTTCATCCTGTCCCACCACTTACTGCATATAAAAAACCCAAATTCCAGGTTTTATGCTCAGTAGTGGCTTCATGGGATGTGAAACCCTGAATTTATTTGCTTCTTGAAGCTGCCACAATTCTGGCTGTGTAAGAATTTTACCTTCTTCACAGCCTCCTTGCTTCTCTTCTGTTTCTATTCCTGCAGTGCTTCCACGCCTCTTGCACATCCCTCAGCACACACACAGACATTTGCATCTCCTGTAGAGCAGTGCCAGCCATACCCAGCAGCAGTTTAGTACTTTTATTGCTCAGCTCTGCAATAAATTGTCATGCTGGAAGTTTTTTATTGTTTGGAGGCAAAATGAGTAGCCCAGTTGGGAGGGGTAATGCCTTTGGATTTTAATTTTGGTTTTAATTTCTTAAAAGAATACTGAATATGCCCTAACTCAGTGCTATGCCTTCCTTGAGGATAGGAGGGCAGGCCTCAGTTTTAACTAACACACAGTGAAAGGAGGAAGTTTGATTTTATTTTTTTCCAGGCTTTAGCACAACTTTGATTTTGGTAGTGTTTCAGGACTAAGTTGATACAGTTTCTCTGTAAGCCTTCACCTTTCAGTAGTTTCTTAATTTTGGGTGTTTTAAAGAGGTTCCACAAGCAATATGCTTTAAAATTACCTATTTTTTTTTTCCTTAATTGTGGGTGTTTGAAGGTGTTTCACAAATAACTTGCTTCAAAATCATCTACTTCTGTGAAAACCTTAACCAGAAGAGCCATAATTCAGCCATGGTCTAGCAGCTCAGGAAGATAGTTGTTATTTCTGTGGGTGGTTGGTTTTTTTCACCCCTCAGCAGCAGAAGAGAGCTCTGAAATTTAATAGGAGGAACATAGCTTGTTGGTAGCTTTTCTCTGCGTGCTAAACTTGATCCCAAGTGCCCCACTCAGCCCTTAGGAGAGCTCTTACTAGATGACTGATTGTGCATGTTTGTGTAATGAAGTAATGTTGCTGTTTCCTTTCATACCTTCAAGGAAACTCTGTGTGTGTGTGTGTGTGTCTGACTCAGGTCCCAAATTCTGCATTACTCTCTTGTTACTACTGAGAGAAATCATCCTTGTCAAGATCCTTCCATAGCAGGAGCTGCATAGCCAGTTGGAAGGTTTTTTTTCCCATTGTTGATAGATTTGAGAGATGCCTTTAGCAAATGAGCTACTTAAAATGCAGGAAGGTCAAATTAAACTGATGACAGCTACTCAGAGATCATCTTGATTGTTCTTTTGAGTGGTGGTTTTAAACTTTTAGGTTTATTCTATTCTATTCTTCTCTTTACCAATCTGTCTTTAAATTGTGACCATAACAGTAGGTGACTTTTCTGCTTCAAGAATGGCTTGGAGATGCAACAGTTAAGTTCTGGTTTATGGTGAATTGAGTAATCTTTTATTGCCTAGTGCCAGCAAGGCTTTTATGGAGCTCTATTTAAATTCATGCACTTTCTACTGCCAGTAGAACTGTGTAAATTTAAGTTCATGCCCATTTTCTGTGGCAGCTGTGGCAATCACTTTGCTTCCAATGTTTCAGTCATGAAAGATGTGCTTATTGCTGTTAATAAAATATTAAATGCATCAAGCAGCAGCAGTCTTGTGCATGTTCCTTCAAGTTCAGTGCCTGGTTTGTTGTTGCTTAGGTGGTAGCAGCTCTTCCTGCAGCCAGTGGTTCTAAACACAGTAAACAGCAGATGAGTTATGGATTTAATTTACTCCAGTACTGTTCATCATTCCAGCTAACTTATTTTAAAATAATTGGTTGTAAAAGTTTAATCTTAACAACTTGGAGGGATCAATAATTAATTTCCAATATGACCCAGCAGGATGTTTTATTAAAACATGGCAGCACACTTCTGAAAGAGCAGTGAAGGGCCTGTGATTAACATGAAACTTCAGGAGCTTTGTTATTTGATAAAGGTCATTTGCAAAGGACTATTCATAGTCTCCTTATGTGTAAATAGAACTTATATAAATATAAACTTATATAACTGTACTGCCTATCACTGAATGATGTGACCCTGCTGTGGGTAAAGTTATCTACTGCTGGGCTTGGAAACTGATTCGTGCAATAATCACAGAATAGCTTGGGTTGGAAGGATCCTTAAAGATCATCCAGTTTCACCCCCTCTGCCATGGGCAGGGACACCTCCCACTAGACCAGAGTGCTCAAGGCACTGCAGCTTGAGGGTTTTGAACACTTCCAGGCTTGGAGCCTTCACAGCTTCTGTGGTAAAGCTGTTTCAGTGCTTCATCCACCCTGCTGGAGAAGAATTTCCTCCTAGTGTCTGATCTAAATCAAACTTCTTTCAGTTTGAAGCCATCCCCCCTGGTCACTTCATGCTTCTGTCAAAAGCATTCATTCACTCTGTGAGCCTACAAATGTCCATCCCACTGTGGTGGCTGTGCTTGCTTACCATGTCTTTCTTTGCTTTTGCATCCTTAGTCTTGGAGACACTGCAGGTTCTCTTCTTACAGGCACAAGGATTGCAAATGTGCCAATTCTGTGTGTTCAGAGGTAGGGTTTGGAGTTTATTGCAGCCTGGGGATAGTGTGGATGTTGAAATCTAGTGCCATGTAGAGTTTGAGTGGTGGGGTGGCTTCCATCCTCTAGCAAGGGATGGGAGGGGATCTTAGACTGCTGAATGATGGAGCTGGAATGGGATTAAACTCAGAGGGGGTCTCAGCTGATAGTGACACTTGACACATTTTAAGAAGCCTCCCAGTCCTTTTTACTGAGTGGTTTTAAATTCTCTGACTCTGGAGCTTGGCAGACCAATTTCTCCTGTAAGATAGGGACCTCTGTTGGAAAATCTGGGAATATCAACCGAGTGGCTTTACCTTAGTGCTGGACAGACCAGTCCCTTTGGAACCTAATTCCTCACTGTTCCTAAAGGTAGCTGCCTCAGATGAGATTTTGGATTTGAACTGAGCTGGATCTGTAACAGCTCAGCCCTTCCTAAATGCTGTGTCTTTAAGTTGTGGTATTTTTAAAGCAAAGGAGCCCTTCTAAACCTCTTCCAGAGCAAAAGCAGAACGTTAAGTGTGCCTGAAGAGCTGTTAGGGTTTGTGAAGCAGCCTTCTGCTTCCTGCAGCATCTCCTCAGAGTGCACTGCTCCATTAAGAACAAATGGAGTGGAACTCTGCTGCTTTTTTTGCAGTTTGCAGGGAAGAACTGTGCCTGGATATTGCAAGGAGATGACAGGCTCTGTGGCTGGCCACACAGTGTTAATGCCTTGCTTCAGATTGATCCTCCAGCTGGGCTGCTTAGTAGAAACTCCCGTGGGGATTTCCAGTGGTGGGAAAAGCAGTACCTAAAAACCCCCACAGAGCTGGCATATCTAATGAAGCTGTTTCTGTAGATGCAGTTCAGTTTCATATAAAAATTGATTGCCTTTCACCTTCAGACCCCATCTAGAAGTGATGTAATGCAAGAATTTATATCAGAAAATAAACTGAGCTGAGTTCTTTTGCGAGGCCTGGTTCTGTGCTTCATATTGGCAGGTTAATTGCAATTATTGTTTTGCTTCTGTGGCAGGAATTAGAGTCAGGATGTGAGAAGCTTTCACTCTCACTGCATTTTCATGTAGATTATGGCAAACCAAGGTAAATTAAATTCATGTGTCCTCATGGCAGACTGGAATTGGAGTTACCCACATCCAAAGATGTGGAAGGAAAATAGCCTAGAGAAATTCCTCCCTGGTGTGTTTTGTAAACCCTGCATGTAGATGTCATTTCACTTCCCCTAATAGATTCCTTAGCAGGGCAATTAGACAACATCATCTTTCCTCTGATGCTCACAAGCAACAAAAACTCAGCAAGGGTGTCAGAGTCATCTCCCTGCTCCTTTTGCTGGCACAACGATCACTGAATGCAGCCTCCAGAGATGGAGTTCAAAGCATTTTGCTGTGAGTCTTCAGAAGCATTGCTAAACAGTGAAAATCTAGAAGCTTGCTTATGGGTTTTTTTTGGTTGTTTTTTTTTTTTTTACTTTTTAATGATCTTGCTGAAATGGCTGTCTTGGAGCTAATTAAACTCTGCTATTTCACTGTGTAAGGCTGTGCAGCACTGTGAGGGAGCACTGGCTGATGGCAGGGAAAATTGGCCAATGCATCACTGCAAGTATCCACCTGGGAAAACAAGGAAAACAAGGCTGGAAGGGCTTTTTCTGGCTCAGGGAGTTCAAGCTTGGTTTCTGCACAGCTTTTGCTCACTGGGTGTTACCATACCTTTAAAGCAGCCTGATTTTGTTCCCCACCTCTGAGTGCTTGTGCCCTGTTCTGTGTGCTGTGGGACTTTGAATGTGTATTAAGTCCTTACTGCCTTTTATTATTACCATATTATTACCATGCTGCACTCACAATGCCTGTGTCTGCTCAAATTTAAATTGAGTTCCCTTTTTGCTGGGGTTTGCTCACATTCTTGCTATTTTTCAGACACGGAAATAAGGTAAAATGCCATCAGAACTAATAGGAAGAGCAAATAAAGTGCAAGTCTAGGTCTTGTAGCTTTTCAGACTTCCTTAATATTTATGTGCCTGAAAGGCTTATTTACTGTCTGGAGTTCAAATGATCTGCAGCAGCACAGTGAGATGAGTATTAATTCATAAGGAGAAGGAACTGCTCTGGAGTTGTAAAACCTCCTTTGACTTCCTCTGACTTTGATTTTTAATTTGTGCCTTGAAGTGTTCATG
Organism: Psilopogon haemacephalus; assembly: GCA_013396835.1. Classification (NCBI taxonomy): domain Eukaryota; kingdom Metazoa; phylum Chordata; class Aves; order Piciformes; family Megalaimidae; genus Psilopogon; species Psilopogon haemacephalus. The sequence goes on from VWZI01001469.1 coordinate 293,973, forward strand.
TTGGGATGAGGAATAGAAGCAAATGAGTTAGGGAGGGGATGGCATCTCCACAGGAAATATTTCTAGGTCCTTGTAAGGCTTCTGAAGATGCTTCATGTCTGATTGTTCCCTCCCACTGACCCAGAATTCCCACAAGTGCTTCTCGGAAAAATGTAGTTAAGTGTTTCTATCTGGTTTTGAGAGGAGTTGTCTTCAGGAGATTTACCTTCTCTAGTTTGGAGTTCACAGAGTGGCTTGGGTTGGAAGGGACCTTAAAGATCATGGGCAGGGACACCTCATACTAGAAGGTTGCTCAAGGCCTTATCCAACCTGGCCTTGAACACTTCCAGACTTGGAGCCTCCACAACTTTCCTGGGCAGCCTGTTCCAGTAACTCACCACCCTCATGGAGAATTTCTTTCTCATGGCTAATCTAAATCCATCTTCTTCTAGTCTGAAGCCATTGTCTCTCACCCTATTGCTCTATGCCTTTCCCAAAACACCCTCTCTAGCTCTCCTCTAGCCCCTGGCCCTGAAAGGCTGCTTTGAGGTCTCTCTTAGGAGCCTTCTCTAGGAACAACTCCAACTCTCAGCCTGTCTGCATTGCAGAGGTGCTCCATTGCCCTTTTCTGGACCCTCTCCAGTGGCTTCATGTCTTTCTTATGTTGGGGGGCTCCAGAGCAGAGTGAGAAGTTAAATTCTTTTTCACAGTGCTGAAGTTCCTGTAGTGTAGTTTTAAGTCAGCAGCCAGTGGGATCCTTCCCACAAACAGTGGCAATTCTGACACTTCTCAGCTTTCCCATAGTCTGGTTTTCATGGTGGCTCTGAGGTCAGTGTTGTTGCTGTCATAGCTGTGTAAGTGCTACTCTGGGGTGCTGTAGGCTGTGGCTGGTGCCATTAGTCACTGAGATTTCTGGAGCTTTGCAGTGATTCTTCTCCGCCACCCCTCCAGCTGTCTGGGTTCCAGCCCCCACAGCATTGCTGGCAGAGGATGCTGCACACAGTGCAGGCTGCTCGCTGGCACTGCAGATCAGCAGAGCTTTGAGGTTGAGGATTGAATCACAGCTTGCTGGGAAGCAGCTGAGCTGTGCTGCACCTTCCTTCCTGAAGCTGCTGTGAGAACGCTGTCTCTTGGGAGGTGCAGCAGACAGCTCCAGCTGGGAGCATTTTAAACAGTGCAGTAAGATGCAATATTTGGGCAGAATTCTGGGATTTGGGGTTTTTTTGGAAGTGATTTGGAGGTCAGCATGGGTTGTGTGGTTGGGAGGAGCTGCAATTTGCCTGTGCAACTGTGCAATCCTGGGTAGCTCTAGAGATGGACAGCTGGAGGTGCTGGGAATAGACACTGCTGTAAAAAAACAAAAGCCGTAGAATCATAGAACTGTTTTGGCTGGAAGAGACCTCTAAGGTCATCTAATACATCCTTCAACCCGACACCACCATGGCCACTAAACCATATTCCCCAAGGGCCATGTTTCTTGCATACCTCCAGGGATGGGGACTCCACCACCTCCCTGGGTAGCCTGTTCCAGTGCCTGACCACTGTTGCAGCAAGGAAATGTTTCCTGATCTCCAACCTAAATCTCTCTAGGTACATTTCCTTTTGCCTTGTCACCTGATACTAGGGAGAAGAGACTGACTCAAACCTCAAAGTCTTCCAGTTCTACCTTAAGCTTCAGTTTGGGGGATCTTGGGGAAGCAAACACTGCAGAGGAGATCAGTAGTTTGTTGTCAGGCTCCCATTGGCATTGTTGTTCCTTAAAGGGGAAGGGGCTTTTTACAAAACAGTGGATTGAATCTTGGGGAGGGGAGATTTAGACTGGAGATTGGGTATAAAGTCTTGACAGTGAGAGTGGCGAGACACTGGCACAGGTTTCTCGGGGAAGATTAGGATGCTCCCTCCCTGGAAGTGTTCAAGGCCAGGTTGGATGACCAACCTGGGCTAGCGGAAGGTGCTCCTGGCCATGGCAGGAGGGTTGGAACTGCCTCACAGCCCAAACCATTCAATGAATGAAGGAGAATGAACCTTTTCATTTACTTTTGGACACAAAAGCCAGAAGAGGAATCACTTTTTGAAAGCACAAATCAGTGCTCCTGATACAGAGCTGTGAGGGACTTCAGTTTGCTTTTCAGTAATGCTGCCCGAGTTTGGAAAAAATGAGCTTTGCTCTCTGCCCATGCTGCTGTACAGAGTGCTAAATGTCACCCATACCTGTGGAACATTCTGCTCACTTGCCTGGAAAAATGTCAACTTTGTGTGCCTTAAGTGTTTCAATATCATCTCTATCTCCTCTGCTCTACTGAGGGCGCGTCTGGAATATTTGTTCCAGTTCTGGGCTCCCCAGCTCAAGGGAAGCAGGGAACTAGTGGAGAGGCTTTGAAGGTGCTGAGTGGACTCTGTGAGGAGAAGAGGCTGAGAACTGGGCCTGTTTAACCTGGAGAAGAGCAGCCTGAGAGGGTGTCTGATCAATAGCTAAAAGTGGGGAGCAAGAGGATGCACAAAGACTCTTTCCAGTGGTGCCCAGTGCCAGGACAAGTAGCAATAGACACAATCACGAACATAGGATTTTCCATCTGAACAAAAGGAGAAACTTTCCAGGGAAGATGCTGGATCCCTGGAGCAGGCACCCCAGAGAGGTCATGGGGTCTCTGGAGGGCTTCCAACCCCACCTGGCCATTGTGATCCTGAACAAGCTGCTGTGGGTGCCCTGCTTTAGCAGGGGTTTGGACTGGGTGACCTCCAGAGGTCACTTCCAACCCCACCATGCTGGGATGCTGGGATTCTATATTCCTTTGCTTTTTCTGAGGTAAACTCCAACTCTTGATTCTATAACTTGGAGACTACCTGAAAGGTGTGCTGGTGTTTTTGAAGCCTTTTTGCTCTATAGAACTCGAAATTGACTTGAAATTTGTAGCACATCCTTTTATTTCATTCCCTTGCTAGTTGGAACTTTCATGAACTTGAGCTGCAGAGAGTAGAAGGCCAGGTTGCAGTTGGAGAGGCAGAGAGGCTTTCTAGCCAGCTCGGCTCTGGGATTCTCTGTGTGATACCTGTCTGCCTGTGATTTTATTTACATATAGGTGCTACTTACAACCGTTAAAACTGCTGTTTCATTCCTGAACATCACAGTTGCTTGGGCTCCTGCTTACTACCATGGCATTTGCAGCACTCTGAGCAGTTCTTGCAGCTGAAGTCTGCTAATAGGAGAGGACTAATCTGAGATGTGCAGGAGCAGGCTATTTTTGCATGCCTTACATGCAGGGTGAGGCATGAGGCCAGTGATCATCTGTCCTCAGCCCAGACATACTCCCTCAGCGTTCCAGTTTGGATTAATGGCTGATACTGTCAGCCTCACCTTTGAAACCTGATGTCCTACAATGAAATCAGTTTGGTCTCTTTGAACTAGGGAAAACAATTTCTAGAGGAGTAAGGCAAATCTCTCTTGCTTTGTACTGGAATTTTTCCCTAAACAATGTCCAGTCTCAGATACACAGCTGGGACCACAAGCTGCTCTTTGTCACCAAGAACTGTGCAAGCTTTACCCTGGTGTTCATCTCGAGGCAGCTCGGAGAGGGCTACACCATCACACAGGAAGAGAGGAGATTGAGATTAGGAGAAAATTCTTTCCAGTGAGGGTTGTGAGACACTGGTGCAGGTTGTCCAGGGAGGGCTTGGATGCCACCACCCTGGGGGAGTTCAAGGCCAGGTTTGATAAGGCCTTGAGCAACCGAGACTGGTGGGAGGTGTCCCTGGCCATAGCATGGTGATTGGAACTGGATGGTCTTTAAGGTCCCTTTCAATATAAACCATAACACTGGATCGGGCTGGGTGATAGGTTGGACTGGATGATCTTGGAGGTCTCTTCCAACCTTATTCTAGGCTATTCTAGGCTATTCTAGGCTATTCTAGGCTATTCTAGGCTATTCTAGGCTATTCTAGGCTATTCTAGGCTATTCTAGGCTATTCTAGGCTATTCTAGGCTATTCTAGGCTATTCTAGGCTATTCTAGGCTATTCTAGGCTATTCTAGGCTATTCTAGGCTCTGCAACTGAAACAATACACTCTGAGTACTTGGAATTAAAGATGAAGGAAAGGAGAACTCACTAAAGCAAATCATAACCCAAAGAGAGCATCTGGGCTGGTGGGAGGTTTCCCTCCCTATGGCAGGGGGGCTGGAACTGAGGTCTTTGAGGTCCCTTCCAACCTCTGAACCATTCTATCAGACTATGAACTCATCTGCTTCCTTTATCAAGGAATGCTCTGCATGAAGGTGCTGGTTGAGAGTTAGTCTCCTTTTCTGGAGACATCCGAGGCTTGTGTGACCTGAGCTGGATTGTCTGGTCCTGCTCTGGCAGGAGTGTTGGACTCCATGATCTCTTTGGGTCCCTTCCAACCCCTAACATCCTGTGAGAGGAGAGGTGCTAGTTGAGATAGGTTCTTAACTCTTCTAGGCTCCATCAAAAAGCCAAAAGATCTCATCCCCAAGGATCTCAATTCCAATGTGATACTTCAGTATGCTTCAGCTCAGAGGGTAAAGCAGCAGATTGCCCAGCACCACCTCCTGCATGCACACCCAGCGCTCAAAGGGCAAGAGGGACTTAAACAAAAAACCCTATAAAATACCTCTAGAGCCTCTTCTTTCTGACATCTGAGGGTTTGTGGGGCATGCTTGACACACTTCTGAGTTTCTTTGTTGGCTTGAAGGAGATATTTCCTGTTCCTGGGGTGGGAAGGGGATGGGGGAGTGGGAGGGAAGTGAATCTTGGCTGTAGAGAAACTAAAGCAATGCAACTGCTCTGGCGGGAAGCAAGCAGGTGCTGTTGAACTCTGTATTAATGTGATTTTTTTTTTTCCCCCTCTTTTTGTTTCTGTTCTTCTTGTTTTTGTGTTTTGTTGTTTTTTTTTTTTCCTTTCTTTTTTTTGGTTGTTGTTGTTTGTTTGTTTTTTTCCAGGAGAGAAATAGAAACAAACAATAACTATGTGGAGATGTCCTGCTAGAATTACAACACTAATGATGTAGACTCTGGAAATGCCTAATATGTCTAAGAAGACGTTATTAAAGCTTTTTGGGTTTTTGTTTTGGTTTTGTTTTGTTTTGGGGGGGGGTTTGGGGTGTTTTTTTGTTGTTGGTTCCTTTT
>VWZI01001469.1:302076-318172 GCA_013396835.1 Psilopogon haemacephalus
CAGTGGAGTTGTTGTCATGGCTGCTTGCTAAGGGGAGAGGCAGCAGAGTCCCTTTTTCCTGTTGCTGATGCCTCCTCTGCCTGCCTGCAATCCATACGGAGTCAGTTCAAGATGTTTTGTGCTGGTTCAACACTTGGGGCAGTTCTCTGAGTTTAGATGTTTAGAAGGGAGTTGTTGGGAGGGGAAGAAATTGTCCTTTCAGAAGCTGGTAGCCACTGCTGAATGAGCTGAGCTGCATAACAGCTCCACACCAGTGGGTTTGGTGAGCCAGAGGTGCAGCAAGAACGTTTAGAACAGGGACAGTCTCCTGAAGAAACAGAGATCAGTTGTGTTCAGTCTTAAGATTTCATTACTGTGCAGTAAGATAGGATCTTACCACATGTATTTAGGGTGGGATTTTTCCCTCCCAGGATAAAAAAAACAAAATCTTTTCTATGTACTGATTTTTCCACTTTGGAGAGACATCAGAATCCACGGAGTGAAGTTGCTGCTTGTCCTGCCCACACGAGCAGGACACATTAAATACATCTGAGCTTCGCTAACCTTTGAGTGCCTCTTGTGACATCAGCACCTTTAACACAGATTGTTTGGAGATGTGATCAGAAATCTCTCCTGTCAGTTGAATGATCAGGTTGCTGGCTGGTCACTGCTTAATTTTGAGGGGTTTGAGTTGGGGAAGGAACTCCCAACAGCCATTAGCCAACCTTCACTGCTTCATCTCTTTTGCTGTTCTAGGTTTGACTTATCAAATGTTTTATTTTCCACATCCCCCTGCTCCCTCTGCTTTTTGGATCCTCTGGCAGCTTCATAATGCACTGTCTGCAGAATGTAGATGCAAAAGTCCCCCTTGCCAAAATGATTCTCATCCCAGGCACATCTGAGGCACCAAGCAAAAGGTAAAATGTTGAGCTCTTGTTAAGTGCAAACAGCAGTGTCTAGGAGGAGGCATCTTAGCTATTTCTCCCTATTCATTCTAACCTCCATTTTGAAACAGAAGGATTCATACATATTAAAACTTCTTTTTTCTGGAGTATATCTCAGTTTATATAAACTCATAGGATGGTTTGGGTTGGAAGAGACCTTAAAAGATCAGTTCCAACCCCCTTGCCTTCCACTGGACCAAGTTGCAACCTGGCCTGGAGCAATACCTCCAATCATCATAAACTCTTTTGGTGTAGAGGTGTCAGTCATCTTGCCTAGCTGAAAGTAAGCTGGAGCAACAGTCTTTTTGATTCTCTAAGCAGCAATTCCCTTAAGTTCTCCAAGTCACTGGTGACTTTGGATTTTTTTTTTTCACCAGGAGGATATTTTTTCTGCTGCGGCTGATTCTGGTGCAGTTGCAATCCAGTGCGGAGAGTCTTTGTATTTTCTGCAGCGCTGTTTTCTAGCTGAATATCTGGGGAAAAAAAATAATCACCCTTTAGGAAGGGGTTTTGTTCTTTTCAGAGCCGTTGGAATTAAATTTCTCCTGCCGTTTTGGTAAGGAAATGGAGCTTCCAGTGTCTTTTGCCAGGTGGAGGTGTGTATCATTCATAGATGAATGCAGAGAGCAATTCTTTGCCATTCAGCTGCAAAAGCTTCATTTCAGTTTGAGGGGATTTTCTCTGTGTGTGCGTTAGGATATGATAACTTGGATGAGAATTCTTTGGCATGAGAATTGCCCATTTAATCTTATTTAATCTGGTTGACCAGTAACCTCTTCATGTCCTTACTTGTTCTGTTTTCAGCCTGCCACATCCACCCTAGCGTAGCATTGGAGAGGAAAGAATTTCTCTGGGGGATCATAGGAATGTAAAGTCTCACTGAGTTTGGCCTCATAGCAAATGAAAATGTGAAGTGTACAGCTGGCATGTTCTCCTCAAAACATCTGTTCTCTGCTGTCTGTTCTGCTTTCTATATTTTAATAAAGTGCATTTTAATATGATGAATATGGACCTTTGAGTTCACAGAGTTAAACTCGGTCTCCAGTCTGGGATTCGGACCCTGTTTCTCTTCCCATCAGAATCCTGAAGCATTCTTAGTGATGGTACTTTTGAGTGTCCACAGATCTTTAAGCCAAATATTAATAATAAAAACTTGCTGTTGATGAATACTGAGGGGATGCTTAATGTTTGTGTTACCTCTTCTGACCTTCTCCTTCCCCACAAGAGGAAAGCCAACCAGCAGAAGGCAAACTGCAGCTGGGACCTCTCCTCCAATCAATTTCCCTGTGTTCTACCACGCTGCAAGCAGAGTGCAGATGGGTGAGTCTTCAAGTGTCCTCCTCCAGAAGCCTGTTGTTGCTCAGATGCTCAAGAGGCAGCGGATTTCTCCCTCCCATCCAAGTAACCCGAATGATTCTGTGGTCAGTTCTCTGAGCAGCTGTGTGAAGCAGGACGAAAGGACTTGGGGAGATCCCATCTTGTAGCAACAAGGAGTTGTTAACTCATTTAAAATCCAGGTGTTTATGCTGTCTGACTGGAATCCATTGGCTGTTTAAATCTTATCCCTCCTCTACCAGCCCTCTGCAAAAATATTCCTGCTCCATTCTTAACTTTGGGTTTGTTTTTTGGTTTTGGTTGGTTGGTTGGTTTTGTTGGTTTGTTTTTTCGTTCAACTGATATTGTCTGCCAGTTTGGTTTTTCAGCTGCTTCACTGGTGTGCAGCTTAGTTCTCATGAGATGCTTCCCTGGGTCTTGTGAGCGTGATGCTTCCATCAGCCAATGTGTGCAACTGTGTTTTAATTTCTTCAGGTTGATGTAATTGCTCTCATCAGCTTCAGCTGTGTCCCTTTCAGCTGCAGGCTTTGGCCTTTCAGTTGTGTTGATCTTGTCCTCTCAAGAATGCCACCTGCAAAACAATTCAGAGAAGTTCTGATTTCCTGAGATTGATGCTTATTTGAAATGTTAATAAATGACTCTGGTATCTGCTCTTTGGGTTGCTGGTGAGTATTGGTGGGTTCTGATGGAAGTGAAAATCAAGAGGTGGAGCCAGGAGAGTCCTGGGGAGCTGATGAAGTGCTGGAACACCAAAGAGGACTCACCAGCTGGATGAGACAAAGGATGCTGACCTGCTGGGCTGGTTCTTCACTCACACTCCGGGGCAGCTTTTCAGATGCTGGAAGAATCTTTTTTTGAGCAAAGAATTCAGTCCATCTGAACTGATTTGGTCCTGTTGGGCTTTTTTTGGGTGGTGGTTTGATCTCCTACAGACCTCTTGATGTGGTTTTGCTCTTGGCTTTTACACCAGTTGACAGTTCTTTGAGTTGTGCTCCAGAGCAAGGTTCCCTATTTCACCTTTTCTTGGTTTTAAAGGCTGTGAAGGTGAGTTGTGTTCAGAGCCCATCCATTCCCCTGCCCCAGGTGAGTGTTGCTGTTCACTAGGCTTGCCCAGCTGATGTCCTGGGCAGTGAGATTTCTGATACTGCTTATTTCCAGTTGCTTATCTGCAGCAGTTTCTCAGTTTCTAGCTTACAAAGGCTTTCTCCTTGGAGCAGGCTGTACTGATGATTTGGATCAGGTTCTCTTTTTTTCTCCTGGTAGTGGCTGAAATGACAAGAGAATGAAATACCGTTAAGGAAGTTCTGCTTGAGATTAAAAACAAAAATGCTGAAGGTTTCCCACACAAGCTGTACTTTGAACACTTTGCTTAATTGTCTTGAGACTTGAGGGTTGTTTTCTCTGTGGGGTTGTTTTCTCAGATGGGGCCTATGAGAAGGCTGCAGAGGGCCTGTTCCCAAATTGCTGCAGGGACAGGACCAGGGGCAATAGTTTGAAATGAGAGTAGAGCAGACTGAGATTGGATGTAAGGAACAAGTTCTGCACCAGGAGGGTGCTGGAACACTGCAACAGGTTGTCATGGGGAGGTAGTTGAGCCCCCATCCATGGAGACATTCAAGGCCAGGCTGGAGAAGGCTCTGAGCAAGCTGCTCTAATGGGGGATGTCCCTGCTTAGTGCAGGAGGGTTGGACTGGATTCCCTTTGGAGGTCCCTTCCAACTCAACCCATTCTATGATTTTATGAAACCTGTCTTCAAGGTGTTCAAGACTACTTAGGCAGACTGAAGAAGGTCTGTGTTAAACCTGTCTTATAGAATAGAATCAGCCAGGTTGGAAGAGACCTCCAAGATCATCCAGTCCAACCTATGCCCCAGCCCTATCCAATGGCGCTAAGTGCCCCATCCAGGCTTTGCTTGAACGCCTCCAGGGATGGGAACTCCACCACCTCCCTGGGCAGCCTGTCCCAGTGCCAAGGGTTGGACTTGATCTGAAAGGTGTCATCTGACCAAAACAACACCACAACTTGCAGCACAGGGCTCATTTTCCAAGGCAAACCTCACCCTGCCTGCAGAACAACACTCAGAGCATCAGGGGAGATGCTCTACAGGGCTGAAGTTTCTTCTTGCCAGAGAAAATCCATCCTTAGTCCTTTCTGAGAAGGTTCTCAGTGGACTTTTTTGTTCTGGGCTGTCAAATGAGTCATGTCTCTACTGCAGCTAGATTAATAATTTACCAAATTGATGCTTTGCTATAGAAGTTTCCTCCTCTCCAAGGTTTTCGGAGCCTATTTCAGCCTGCATCAAGCTATTTATATGTCACAAATCATAAAGCCACTGAGCCAATTCTTTGATGTCACAATCCAGAAAGGGGAATGATTCTCTCCCTCTACTCCATTCTGGTGAGATCCCACTGGAGTACTGCCTCTGGTTCTGGAGCTCCTGGGACAAGAGGGATGTGGACATACTGGAGTGTGTCCAGAGAGGGGCCCTGAGGATGCTCAGAGGGCTGCAGCACCTCTGCTGTGAGCACAGACTGAAAGAGTTGGGGCTATGATGGCTGGAGAAGAGGAGGCTCCCAGGTGACCTTATTGGGGCCTTCCAGGATCTGAAGTGGGCTGCAAAAACAGCTGGGTGAGGGACTTTAGGGGCTATGAGGGAGTGACAGGAGTAGGGGGAATGGAGCAGAGCTGGAGGTGGGGAGATTCAGACTGGAAGTGAGGAGGAAGTTGTTGAGCATGAGAGTGGTGAGAGCCTGGAATGGGTTGCCCAGGGAGGTGGTTGGGGCCACATCCCTGGAGGTGTTTGCAGCCAGGCTGGCAGAGGCTGTGGGCAGCCTGCTCTAGGGTAGGGTGTCCCTGGGCATGGCAGGGTGGTTGGAACTGGCTGCTCCTTGTGGTCCCTTCCAACCCTGACTAATTCTATGATTCTGTGACTTAGAATGTCTCAGCTAGCTGGAGAAGACACTGGAGGCAGCTTCTGCTCTCCCTAAGTGCTGTCAATTGGTTGTGGTTGGCAGCAGGGTTTTGGCTCAGCCAGACCTCTGCTCTGACTGGCATTGCCACTCTGGAATGATGCAATCTCTTGGAAGGTTTGGGTTGTAAAAGAGCTGCAGAGAGGGCTTTGAATTAAAATTTCAAAGAGCTTTTGCAATCAAACTCTTGATCAGCTTAAAGCTTCAGATGGAAGGAGCTGTCTGTACCTGCCAGATTTCAGCTCAAGCAGTAGAATGCAGTTCAGTTTTGTTACAGATTTGATTCATTTTTTGAAGATGGATAAGCACAGTCACAGATTGCACTAGGCTGGAAGGGACCTCTAGGGGTCATCCAGTCATGGAATCATAGAATCAGCCAGGTTGGAAGAGACCTCCAAGCTCATCCAATCCAACCTATCCCCTAGCCCTATCCAATCAAGTAGACCATGGCACTAAGTAGCCCAACCAAGATTTTCCTCAATACCTCCAGGGACAGTGACTCCACCACCTCCCTGGGCAGCCCATTCCAATGCCAGTCACTCTCTGTGAAGAGCTTCCTCCTAACATCCAGCCTATATCACCCCTGGCACAACTTGAGACTGTGTCCCCTCATTCTGTTGCAGCACAGGATGTTCCACCTCAAAACAAGTGGGAATTTCTTTACTGTAAGGGTCCCAGAGCACTGGCACAGGCTACCCAGAGAGGTTGTGGAGTCTCCTTCTATGCAGACTTTCAAGGCCTGTCTGGATGTGTTGCTGTGTGACCTGAGCTAGAGTGTCTGGTCCTGCTGTGGCAGAGGGGTTGGACTCGGTGAGCTCTTTGGGTCCCCTCCAACCCCTGACATCCTGTGAGCCTGTGTTGCTGGGTGCCTGGGAGCAGAGCCCAACCCTACCTTGCTACAACCTCCCTTCAAGTAGTTGTAGAGAGCAATGAGGTCTGCCCTGAGCCTCCTCTTCTCCAGGCTGCACACCCCCAGCTCCCTCAGCCTCTCCTCCCAGGGCTGTGCTCCAGTCCAACCCTCCTGTGACAGCAGCAGGTTCACCTCCAGTGTTCTTTAGGCTTTCTATTTAAATGCAGGAGAACAGATTTCTGGGTGTGCTTCCACTTCTTTTGAGGGGCCTGTTGATTTCTGTGCCTTGGACTTCAGTCTGTGATGGAGCCTTTGTTGCTGAGCTTCCTACCACGATGCTGAGAAGCAGACAAGTCCTTGCCAGCTGTTTGGCAAGATACTTGGATGTTGCTGCTTTGCTGCCCTACCTGTGCCAGGTAACTTCATCACTTCCATTGCTGTCATTGGCATCATTCACTTCCATCATCACCACTTTCATCACCTGTCTCCTGGGGCTGGCAAAAAGGGAGGCAAACTGCACATCAGGGCTGCTGCAGCTCTCCAGCTTCAGAAAATGCTTGTGGAGTATTTGGGGTTTGGGGTTAGGCTAGATGATGTCTGGCTCCAGGGCCATTCCCAGAGCTCTGGAGTTTTTGTTTCTCTTGGATGCACACTGGGTCATTCAAAGTGCTCTGCTCTGGTTTCATTAGAGACAAAATGCAGAGCTTTGTCTGCACTTCAATCCAGCTCCAGCCCCAGAGCTGATGCTGAAGGTGGTAAACTCTTCCTAAATAATTTGGGCTGTCTCCTGCAGCTGTCATGTAAACATGAAGGAGATGCCACTTTGATGCCACCATGAATGGATATCCCAGCCTTGCTAAACAGGAGTTTAGTTGCCCTGTGAGGGTTTATCTTTGAGAGGAAGGTTTCAGAGCTGGAGATGTGTGAGAAGAGCAGGTACTGCTGGAGGCAGGGAGAGAAACCACCTGCAGAATCGTGCAAGAGTTGGGGCTGGAAGGGATCTCTGCAGATCACTCAATCCAAAGCAGGACCGCCTAGGGCAGGGCACACAGGAACGCATCCAGGCGGCTGTTTAAAGTCTCCTGACTCAGAAGGAGACTGCCCAACCTCCGCGGGCAGCCTCTTGCTGTGCTCCATCAGCCTCAGTGAAGGTTTTGCTGCTGTCGAGGTGGAACCTGCTAAGAGAAGACAGCAGAGGGAGCCTTTGAGATTTGCTTTCTTTGCTTCTCTTCGAGGGAAAAAAAAGACTTCCAAGCTGCAGAAGGCTTTTTTACCTTGGCACTTAGCTGATGAGAAAGATGAGAATTTGGGGTGGAGGGAAAGGGAAAAACCAAATCCCTGTTCCTTTGGCACCTTCTGCACCAGTGGCATTGGCAGTATTGAAATGCTCCAGATGTGAAGTTTATGGCATGACGGAGAGCTTTCAACTCAAACCATCTTCCTGATATCTTTGTGCTTTGTGTTTAGGCTTGCTCCCACTCATCCCCATTTGGTCCTGGCTGGTAGGACGTTTTCATCTTCCTCTAGAGGAATGCTGCTCAACATTTGCTGTCTGAGACTCTTTACAGGTGATTTGAAACAGCTTCTGAGCTGCAGAGGCAAAAATCTGCCCTGCTGTGAGCCAGCCCAGCCCCAGCCCTGCTCATTGCTGTCCCTTCCCAGCTCAGCCTCTGCTCCTTGAGGCACTCTCTCAAGCTCAGGGCAGCTTTGCTCAGCCAGGGGCTGCTGCTAGCAGGGAGAAGCTGCTGGGGACAGTTCCTGCCAAGGGCTGTGCTGTACAAAGCCTCTGCCTCATGCTTGCTCCTCTGCACACAAAAGGCATTGCCACAGCTTGAGCCCAATCCTGGGGGGCAGCAAGGCAGAGGTGGCAGCTGTGGGGAGGAGCAGCCAGGACAGGTGTCCTTCAAGTGCCCAACAAGGGATTGCAGCCCATGGATGGCATCTTCAGGAGAGAGCTGAGGGATCCCCAGGGTCGAGCCTCTTGTTCCCTGGCTGCTGTCCCAGGAGGACTCTGTCCCTTCTGCCTTTCATCATAGAATCAACCAGGTTGGAAGAGACCTCCAAGCTCATTCAGTCCAACCTGTCCCCCAGCCCTAGTCAAGGGAACTAAGTGCCCCATCCAGGCTTTTCCTGAACGCATCCAGGGATGGTGACTCCACCGCCTCCCTGGGCAGCCCATTCCAATGCCAATCACTCTCTCTGTGCAGAACTTCCTCCTCCCATCCAGCCTGAACCTTCCCTGGCACAACTTGAGACTGTGTCCCCTCATTCTGTTGCTGGTTGCCTGGGAGAAGAGACCTGATCCCTGTCTTCTTGAATCCAGTTCCAAACGAAACCAAAATGACAACAACAAAACCCACCAAACCCAAACCTTCAGATAACTCAGATCCAAGGAGAAGAGGAGGTAGAGGAATTCTGATGACTATTTCAAGCAACATTTGGGTTCATACCCAGCTTATCCAGCACTAGAATGAACCTTCCTTTGCCCCTCAGTAGTGCTGCTGAGGTCTCTTTGGTTTGGCCATGCAAACTCCTCATGCCACTCTTAATTCCTCTGCAGAGCAGCAGACAGGAGCTGAGCTCTCTGGCATGTCTTGTCCACTCTAATTACTTCCTTAGGATTCTTGTTTGTTGTTTTTTTTTTAGTGACAGGTTGACCTTGTTAGGTTCCAGCTGTCATGTAGTGAGCTGCACAACAACCTAACCATGATACACTGCAACGACCTTCTCCATCCCATATGTAATTGTCCTTCCTCATCACCTTTCACATCTCCAGATAAGTTTGTTTTTTGTTGTGGGGGTTTTTTTTGGTTTTTTTTTTTTTCAGCTCTAGCTGCTAAAATTATGAAGTGGATGCTGAAAACTCTGTCACTTCTTGCAAATGTGATGCCTGACCTTCATAGCTGTGCTCTGCCACTGGGGCCCAGAGATAAACAACTCATCCTCCCCCCCACCTTGGCAGCTTTGTTCCTGTGGGCAGATGTAAGCTGATGAGATCATCAGGTTGGAAGTCTCTCGATGAACTTTGACAACTTAGCTGCTCATTAGCTAAGTATTTAAAAGAGCAACAAACCCGAAAGAATGGAACGAGCCAGCTCGGGGCTACGTGCAGAATGATATTGATTATTTGGAAAGGGACTGCAAGAGAGCTGGGGAGGGACTTTTGACAAGGGCTTGGGGTGATAGGATGAGAGGGAATGGATTGGAGCTTGTGAGAAGGGCAGATTTAGGCTGGAGATTAGGAAGAAATTCTCTACAGTGAGGGTGGAGAGACACTGGCACAGGTTACCCAGGGAGCCTGTGGATGCCTCCTCCCTGGAGGTGTTCAAGGCCAGGTTGGATGAGACTTTGAGCAAGCTGGGCTGGTGGAGGTGTCCCTACCTATGGCACAGGGGGGTTGGAACTGGATGAGCTTTCAGGTCCCTTTCAACCTAAACCATTCTGTGATTGTATGAACAAGAGGAAACAGCCTCAAGCTGCAGCAGGGGAGGTTTGGGTTGGACACGAGGAACAATTTCTTTCCCCAAAGGATTGTTAAGACCTGGCCCAGGCTGCCCAGGGCAGTGGTAGAGTCCCCATCCCTGGAAGGATTTGAAAGCTGTGTAGATGTGTTTGTTGCTGCAGGGCATGGTTCAGTGGTGAGCTGGCAGTGTTGGGAATGGCAGAGCTTCCCAGTTTGGGAAGTGGGCTTATCCCTCTGAATGAGCAGCCTGAAAAATCTGTACTTGCTCTGACACTGATAAGGGAATTAGGGGAAAAGAAAGGAAAGAAATTGCTTAATGTAAGCCAACATTTGAGCATTTATTGCACTTTGCATCACAGGCTGTAGTTTTGCTCTTCTTTTCCTGTTGGGCATAGAGCTTGGGAGGGTATCAGTGGCCAAGAAGTCAGAGTCAGTATTTTCCATTACAGCCAAACTAGTCCCTCCCTAGGGTGTAAGAAGAAAAATAAAGGAGGCAAAAAAACCCAACCCAACCCTGTGTCCTGACTTAGATTCATAGAATAGAATCATAGAATCAGTCAGGGTTGGAAGGCACCACAAGGATCATCCAGTTCCAACCCCCCTGCCATGCCCAGGGACACCCTACCCTAGATCAGGCTGCCTACAGCCTCTGCCAGCCTGGCTGCAAACACCTCCAGGGATGTGGCCCCAAACACCTCCCTGGGCAACCCATTCCAGCCTCTCACCACCCTCATGGTGAACAACTTCCTCCTCACCTCCAGTCTGAATCTCCCCACCTCCAGCTTTGCTCCATTCTATCTAGTCCTGTCACTCTCTGATAGCCTAAGAAGTCCCTCCCCAGCTTTTTTTGTAGGCTCCTTTCAGATCTTGGAAGGCCACAATAAGGTCACCTGGGAGCCGCCTTCAAGTTCAGGCTGTTTGGAATCTGGCAGATTATTTCTGTGTTCCAAAGCATGTTATTTACCACACTCAAATTGGAGCTCATGGGAGCTTCACAGGGTGCCCAGCTTAAGATATTATTTAAAAGAGAGTGTAATAAACCTCTCCCTGCCCCTCCCCACCTAAAAATAAAAAGAAAACCCTACCCCAACCCTAAAAGATTCCAAGTTAGTCAGACATTTCTCAGCAAACCAAAGCTTCCCCCCACAGCAGCAGATCCTTAAATTATTAACAGCACTCACGTTTGATCTTGACACTTCAGTCGAATTCAGAGTAGGCTCCAGACCCAAACTGGGAGGAAATGTTGATATTTTTCCTCTCTCGCTTGCAAGATCTCTGCTCAATGCCAAGTTGTTTTTTTTTCTGCTTCCCTCTGATGCTCCATTTATTGACTTATGTTCCTCAGCACCCATGCTTTAATATTTGATCCTGGGGCCTGGGCCTGCCAAAAATTTCAGCCAAACATCTGCTTTCCTCTGGCTGGAATGGGAATTGGTAGCCAGCAGTGTGCTCAGGTGGCCAAGAAGCCACCAGCATCCTGGGTCAGCAATGATGTGAGCAGCGGGACCAGAGCAAGGATTGTCCCTCTCTACTGGACATCACCTTGAATCCTGGATTCAGTTTTGTGCCACTTACTCCAAGAAGGATATTGAGAGGCTGGAGCAAGTCCAGAGAAGGGTCTGGAGAGCAGGGCTGGGGAGGAGCAGGTGAGGGTGTTTATTCTGGAGAAAGGGAGGCTAAGGGGGACCTCATTGCTCTCTACAGATCCCTGCCAGGGGAGTTGGGCTTTTCTGCCTAGAATCAGGTGATAGAAAGAGAGGAAATGGCCTAAAATTGTGCCAGGGGAGGTGCAGGTTGGCCATGAGGAACAATTTCTGTCCTGCAAGAGTGGTGAGGTTGATGAAGGAACTTTTCAGACCTGACTTTTCTTGCTGCAGAACTGTTTTTAAGGAGGGAGCGATGATGCCTGCCAGTGCTGCTGGTAGCAGGTGATGTTCCCCCCAACCTTAGGGGTGTCTACAGCAATGTGCTGCAGGTGGGCACCTTGCTGCAGCCCTGGCCCTTGCTCTTGCTTTCTTCCAGCCGTGCTTCCTCTTGCAGATGCTTTCTTTCAGCCGTGCTTCCTCTTGCAGCGCCTAATTTGCGCGTCCCGGGTTGGGATTTCGGCGCTGCACAGTGAGTGCTTCGCTGCCTGCGGCCAGCAGGTGGCAGCAGTGGTGACGGAGCTGCGGCTCCAGCTGCTCGCAGCCTGCTGCTTGCTCACAGAGCTTGGAAGGGACCTCCACAGATCATCGGCTCCAGCCTCCCTGACATGGGCAGGGACACCTCCCACTAGAAAAGGTTGCTGAAGGCCTCATCCAGCCTGGCCTTCAACACCTCCAGGGAGGGAGCAGCCACAACCTCCCTGGGCAACCTGTGCCAGTGTCTCACCACCCTCACTGCAAACAGCTTCCTCTTAACATCCAGTTTCAATCTCCCCTCTGCCAGTCCAAACCCATTCCTCCTCCTCCTGACATTACAAAACCATGTCCATAGTCCCTCCCCAGCCTTTCTGTGGCCCCCTTCAGGTACTGGAAGGTCACTTCAAGGTCTCCTGGAAGCCTTCTCTTCTCCAGGCTGCAGAGTCACAACTCTCAGCCTGTCCTCATAGTAGAGCTGCTGCAGCCCTCTCAGCATCTTGGTGGTCTCCTCTGGACTGGCTCCATCACTTCCATGACCTTCTTGTGTTGGGGGCTGCAGAGCTGCACACAGTGCTGCAGGTGGGGTGTGAGGAGAGCAGAGCCAAGGGGCAGAATCCCCTCTCTTGCCCTGCTGCCCACAGCTGCTCTTGCTGCAGCCCAGCACACAGTTGCTGTCTGGGCTGCGCTCACTGCAGCCTCATCTTGAGCTTTTCATTACTCCAGACCCCCAGGTCCTGTTCCGCAGTGCTTCTCTGAACCATTTGCCACCCAGCCTGGAGTTGTGCTTGGGATTGTGCCAACAGCCCTCACTGCAAAGAATTTCTTCCTAATTTCCATTCTACACCTTCCCTCTTCCTGCTTGATGTGACCCTCTCCAAGACAGACCTCTGAGCTGCTTCGAGATGAACACCATGGTAAAGCTTGCACAGTTCTTGGTGACAAGGATCAGCTTGTGGTCCCAGTTGTATATCTGAGACTGGACATTGTCTAGGGCACAATTCCAGTACAAACCAAGAGAGAAATTTGCCTTATTCCCCTATAAATCATTTTCCCTAGTTCAAAGAACAGCTGTGAGCACTGGAGCCAAATGAGAGCCTGCATTCTTCACATCTGTCATAGAATGGTTTGGTTTAAGGTGACTCTTGTAGAATAGGATATAAAGGTTGGGCTTGGTGATCCTGAGGGCCTTTTCCAGCCTGGTTGTTTCTGTGATTCTGTGAAGGGACCATCCCCGTAGGTCCCTGGCAGTCGGTGCCTATCTGGGATGGAGGAATGCTGAATCTGGCAGATACCAACAGATGGCAACATTGTAAGTCCCTTTGTAAGGATGCTTGGAAACAACTCACCTGTGAGCTGCTCCAAACTGAGTCAGGAATAGTGGGGGCAAGGGAGGGAACCAAAAAAGAGGCAAATAAATCACGTCTGGCATGGGTGCGAAATAATTTGTGTGCCAGCTAAAAACTCATCAAGCAACTGCCCCCAAGAAAAAAAAAAACAAAACCTCAGTGGGAACCTCACAGACACAGTTATTTGTTCTCTTCCAACCTGGCTTATTCTATTTTACTCCTATCCTATCCTTATCCTATTCTATCCTATTCCTCCTCTTCTCACAATCCTAATGCCTCCTGTGCTTCTTTCTTTTACATCCTCCACATCACATCTAACATTCAGTGTTGGCTGGCCTGGGCTTGTGATGTTACTCTTTCAGCAGTATCCATGGAACCATGTTCAGGGATGTTTGCTAAGCCCTGGGAGATCCCAGCAGTAATAAAACTTTCACGTGGGCAGGCATCTCAGGTGTCTTCCCGCTGCTCTCCTCCCTGTGTTTGGCTCATATTTTATCAGCAGAGCAGTCACAGGTTGAGTTCCCCTCGTGGCACGTTAGATCACAGGCAGATGAGGCAGAGCACTGATCCTGCCAGCCTCGGCCAGGGTGCTTTGTAATGATCCTGAATGAAACACAGACAGAGCCCTTCACAATTCCTGAGCAGGGCGATTTGCTCCCTCTCCCTGCACCGTGGGTGGTGCAGTGATGGGTTGGGAGGCTCCAGGCAGCTCCTCCAGCCTGTTCAGCACTTCAGGAAGGGAGTCCCAGGGGTGGCCCAGCACGGCCAGGTGGTGGAATGAGGTGGAAAGTGAAGATGTGTCAGGAGGGAGAGTCACAGACTCACAGGATGGGTTGGGGTGGGGAGGGGGGACTGAGGCTGGGATTGAGGCTGCGAGAGCTGGGGCTCAGCAACTTGGAGAAGAGAAGGATTTGAGGAGATCTTGGAGTGGCCCTCCAGTATCTGAAGTGGGCTAGAGCAGGGCTGGGGAGGGACTATTGATAAGGTCTGGTAATGACAGGAGGAGGAGGAATGGGCTTGAACTGGCAGAGGGGAGATTGAAACTGGATGTTAGGAGGAAGTAATTTGCAGCGAGGGTGGTGAGACACTGGCACAGGTTGCCCAGGGAGGTTGTGGATCACACAAGCACTGAATGTGACCAAAGATTTGCTTCCCTTCCCCATATCCCTGATAATTCCTCTTACCCTAATACCTGTATTTTGTATTTTGCATTTTGCTTCCCTTTCCCATATTCTCTGTAATTCCCCTTACCTAAAATACTGATCTAGGGTAGGGTGTCCCTCCCCATGGCAGGGGAGTTGGAACTAGGTGATCCTTGTGGACCCTTCCAAGCCTGACTGATTCTATGATTCTACTGTTAAATTTTATTTTTTACTTCCCAAATCGAATTAAGTCGATTTATTGAGCTTTTGAGCTCAGGGGGAGTAGCTGAAACTAATCCACTCTGCCAACCTGTGTGTGACAGCACCTGCTTGGGGTCCCTGAGCAGAAGAGCTCAGGGAGTGTAATCCAGGCAGGACTCTTGATTTGCTCACAAAGCAGAGACTAATGACATCGCTGGAATTTGGCTGGAGGCCCAAACCTGTTGCCTCTCATAATTAATTGGCTCGTTAGCTCATTGTGAAGAGGAATGCACATAGGTGGTATTAAATGGTGTCAAGCCCATCCTGGAAGCAGGCAGCACAGCTTCCTCTGATCTTCAGCTTCCTCTCTGGGAGCAGCACTGGCTAGTTCTGATGGTCAGAGCATCGGTGGCAGCAGCTGCTGCTGCTCCTCTTCCCAGCAACAGGAGGTTGGAGCCAGCTGGGGCTTGGTCTCTCCTCCCAAGGAACAAGTGACAGAATAAGAGGAAACAGCCCCAAGTTATGCCAGGGGAGGTGTTAGGTTGGACATTAGCAACAATTTTTTCCCCTAAATGGTCGTCAAGCCCTGGATGAAGCTGCCCAGGGAGGTGGTTGAATCTCCATCCCTGGAGGTGTTTAAAAGATGCAGAGATGTGGTGTTGAGGGACATGGCTTAGCACAGGAGACCTGTTTCATGGAATGGTAGAGGTTGGGAGGGCCCTCCAGAGATCATCCATTCCAGCCCCACTGCCAAAGCAGGATCACCTAGGGCAGGTCACACAGGAATGCATCCAGAGAAGGAGACTCCACAGCCCCTCTGGGCAGCCTGCTCCAGGGCTCTGACACCCCTACAGTAAAGAAGTTTCTCCTCATGTTGACGTAGAACTTCCTTGGAACTAGGTGATTCTTGTGGTCCCTTCCAACCCTGACTGATTCTATGATTCTGATTCTATGTAGGGCTGATGATTCTGTGATGCTATGATTCCATGTAGAGCTGATGATTCTGTGATGCTATGATTCCATGTAGAGCTGATGATTCTGTGATGCTATGATTCTATATAGAGCTGATGATTCTGTGATACTATGATTCTATGTAGGGCTGATGATTCTGTGATGCTATGATTCTATATAGAGCTGATGATTCTGTGATATTATGATTCTATACAGAGCTGATAATTCCATGATTCTGTGATTCTGTAACCCTGTCCCTCTTGACCTGGGCAGTCCAGGACTGGACACAAATACATTCTCACCAATTTCCTCCTGCCCCATCACTTGCTGCATGTCAGCAGAGACTGATGGCCCAAAGGTGTCCTGCTGAACTCCCTAAGGCAGTCTGCAGTGCCCCAGGCAGCCACCCCACGCCAAGCCCTGGCAGTCAGGAGAAGCAAAGTCACCTCCACTTGCAGGACTCAGCCTGAAGATTTATGCCAGTCTTTAATAGTGGCTTGCCAAGAGGCTCGGTGCTCTTTTCAAAAGGAATCTTTCTTTGTGTCTTTTGATATTTAAAGAGCTGTAATTACAATGGCAACGCTTTGAATTTTCTCTCTCTCTCTCTCTCTCTCTTTTCCTCCTCCCCCCCCCTTTACACATTAATTTATGGAGCAATCCAAGTTACAGACAAGCTAATGAAAGAACCACACACTCCTATTATTATTTTTCCCCCTCCTCCTCCTCCTCCTTCTACTTCTTTTCTTTTCTTTTTTTTTTTTTTTTTTTTTTTTTTTTTTTACATTTTCCCTCGTGT
>VWZI01001469.1:337412-372696 GCA_013396835.1 Psilopogon haemacephalus
GGGGGGCTGTGGCTGGCACAGGGTGCCCAGGGGGGCTGTGGCTGTCAGAGGGTGCCCGGGGGGGCTGTGGCTGTCAGAGGGTGCCCAGGGGGGCTGTGGCTGGCACAGGGTGCCCAGGGGGGCTGTGGCTGGCACAGGGGGCCCAGGGGGGCTGTGGCTGTGGGTGGCCGCNGGGCTGTGGCTGTGGCTGCCTCCCACCTGTGGGTGTTCAGGGCCAGGCCGCGTGAGGCCTTGAGCGGCCCAGTCCGGCTGAGAGCTGTCCCTGCCCGTGGTGGGGAGGGTTGAGCAGGTGACAGCAGCCCTGTGGACAAGGGCCTGGAGGGCTGCTGGGTGGGAAGCTGGACAGGAGCAGGCAGTGTGAGCTTGGAGCTCAGAAGACCAAGGGCAGGCTGGGCTGCACCCAGAGCAGCCTGGGCAAAGATGGAGAGAGGGGGATCCTGCCCCTCTGCTCTGCTCTGCTCTGCTCTGGGGACACCTCACAGTGGCCTGTGACCTGAAGGGCACCGCAAGATGGATGCAGAGAGACTGCTTGCAAAGGCCTGCAGGGGCACGACCAGGGGAATGGCTTCAAACTAGAGCAGAGCAGATTGAAACTGGATGCTAGGAACAGGTTCTTTTACCATGAGGGTAGTGGAAGACTGGAGCAGGTTGCCTGGGGAGGTGGCTGGAGCCCTGCTCTTCTGGACTCACTCCGTCAGGCCCATGTCCTTCTTGTCTGAAGGCTCCAGAGCTGCTCCTCAGGCTCTGCCTCATCTGCCTGGGAAGGGGCAGCAGGCAGGAGAGAAGGGTGGTACGACTGGGAATAACAACAGAGCTTGGAGCAGAAGTGATCTTCAAGAAGTGCTCTGCACCTTGAAGCCTCATTTTCGGAGGCAGTGTGGGGCTTGGAATGTCACAACTTCAAGCTGTGGAAGTGACAGCAGCAGAACTTGAAAGAGAAGGAATAGATATGATGACTAAGCTGAGTGCTGCCGTAAGCTGCTATAGAAAAGGTGCCAAGATCTTCTTACCTGGTAAGTGGATGTGATGGATAAATAATGCCAGCCTGATATAGGCCTTTGAGGGGATCTGGAGCTGGTGAATCTTAACTCACTAAACCTGTTCTGATGGGGAAAAAAAAAAAAAACCAAAACCAAACCCTCTCATCTGGCTGCTCTTAGTTGCTATGGCAAGTATAAGAAAACCAGGCCCTGCATCTCCTCCTGAGTTGGCAGCTTACCTTAGAACGGGGTTTTGTGGAGTCACTGTCCCTGGAGGTGATCAAGAAAGGACTGGATGGAGCACTTAGTACCATTGGATAGGGCTGGGTGGTAAGTTGGACTGGATGAGCTTGGAGGTCTCTTCCAACTTAGCTGATTCTATTCCTATTCCTATTCCTATTCCTATTCCTATTCCTATTCCTATTCCTATTCCTATTCCTATTCCTATTCCTATTCCTATTCCTATTCCTATTCATTCTATTCTATTCTATTCTATTCTATTCTATTCTATTCTATTCTATTCAATCCTGTTCTGGTCTGTTCCATTCTATTCTGTTCCATTCTGTTCCATTCCATTCTATTCCATTCTGTTCCATTCCATTCTGTTCTATTCCGTTGTATTCCATTCTGTTCCATTCCATTCCATTCCATTCCATTCCATTCCATTCTGTTCCATTCCATTCCATTCCGTTCCATTCTATTCTATTCTATTCTATTCTATTCTATTCTATTCTATTCTATTCTATTCTATTCTATTCTATTCTATTCTATTCTATTCTATTCTATTCTATTCTATTCTGTTCCGTTCCATTCCGTTCTGTTCTATATTTGTATTTCAACACAGCCAGCTTCTATTTTCTGACTACTTCTGGCCTCTTCCATGTTGCAGTTGTGTGTTGCAGGGTGAGACTGGAGCTGAGGAAGAAGTTGTTCAGTGCAAGGATGGTGAGACTCTGGAACATGCTGCCCAGGGAGGTTGTGGCTGCCTCCTCCCTGGGGATGTTCAAGGCCAGGCTGGACAAAGCCTTAGAGCAGCCAAATCTAGTTGAAGGCAGCCCTGCCTTGTGGTGGGGAGGTTGGAGCAGATGATCTCTGAGTTCACTCCCAACCTGAGCCATTCCATGATTAAGCAGATGAGGAGTATTTAAGAAGAGATTACTTTCTGCCTCAGATGTCTGCAAAGTCTTGTGGTCCGTGCAAGTAGCTCCTCACTCAGAGAACTCTATTAGGAGCAGAGATTTTCTTCAGTATTAGGTAAATAAAAATAAATGTCTGAAATGTTGGCTAAGGGACTGGGGATAATATATTTGTGTTTTCATTACTGTAGCTGGCTCTGGGCTGGGCACTGTGGAATATTAAATATTGGAAATCAATAAAGGAGCTGTGGATGTGGAGTACTTTTAAGAGTAATTACTGATAGTGACCTCTTCTCCATGTCTCCATTCCCTTCAGCACACAGTGCTGGCTTTAATGTTGATAAATGTGTGGTTATCACCTGGCTGGCTTAATTAAACCTGCTGGGATAGCAAAACTTCATGTTTGCTGATGTTTTATTCAAGCTCATAGCAAGTTCTGCTTTAAGCTTGCGTCTGGTCATTGTCAAGCCCCAAAACGTGCCACCACTCAAGGCAAGAGCTGTCAGTATCTCAAGGACCCTCGCATGATGATCAGAAAGGTGGTTTTTTCTTTAACAAAACAACCCAAGCGTTCTCCAAGTGTCACCTCTGTCTGCCAGGAAGGCTTCCTCGTCCTCCCCTGGGCCTGCACAAGCCCCAGGTCATGCAGGGAGGGTGCTGCGCGGAGAAGCTGTCACTTGTGAGGATGATGTAAGTTGAAGAATGAAGAAGTCAGGTTGTCCTGCCCTGCTGAGCAGCTTTGGGCCAGTCCTGACTTGCCCTTATTGTCCTCATTGTTCCCTCTTCATCACAGCATGAGGATGCTTCACAAGAACTCATAAATTTTCGCTTTCAGGAAGATATTTTTAGGGAGCTGAGGCGCATTAGGATGTACTGACCTGGAGCAGAGTGGAATTTCACTGCTTTCAGACTCAAGACACCCTCGGACAGATTCAGAGCAACTGTTACAAGTCCTCTCTTTGGCCTAAAGCACATCTGCATCCACCGAATTCCCTGCCTCTCTCCAGGTCTTTCCCTGTATCTGTCCAGATCCATCCCGGCAGAACCTTTTTGGCAACCGCTTTCGTCCTGAATCCCTGCAGAGCCCTCAAGTTCAAGCTTCTTAAGAACTTCAGGAGAAAGAACAGACTCCTTGGCTAGAGATTTCCAAGTCAGAACGTGAAGCATGAGGATGTTAAGAAGGGCTCCCACATCCCCTCCCTGCCTGAGCTGTCGCTGCAGTCTTCAGACAAAAGCTGCCAGGGAAATGCGGCGGCTCCTGCAGTTCTTCCTCGCAACCACAAGAGGGGGTCTGAGGAACACCTCCTGGCGCTGCGTCCCAGCCCGTGCTGTGTTGGTGGTCCCACCAAAACACTTCCCCACCGGACTGCAGTTGGCAGGCGCTGTGCTCCCTCATTTGGTGACCTAGCTACAAGCTTCAGGTGCTCTACAAAACAGCTGGCGAGTTGGAGGTGCTGCTGCCGTGCTGGGCTGCTCGGCTCACCCAGAAACAGGCATAGAATTGTTTCTGTTGGAAAGGGGCTCTGAGATTGTCCAGTCCAACCATCAACCCAGCACCACCATGGCCATTAACCCATGTCCCCAAGTGCCATGGCTGCACGTTTCTTGAACATCTCCAGGGATGAGGAATCCACAGCCTGTTCCAGAGTCTCACCACCCTTGTACTGAAGAACTTCTTCCTCAGCTCCAATCTAACCCTGCTGTCCCTCAGCTTCAAACCATTCCCTCTTGTCCTGTGTCTAGACACCCTGATGAAAATTCCCTCCACAGTCTTCCTGTAGGATCCCTTCAGGTACTGGAAGGCAGTTTTAAGGTCCCCCTGGAGTCTTCTGTTCTCCAGGCTGAACATCTTCAGCTCCCTCAGCAGACTTAATCCAGTTCTTGGATCATCTTTGTGGCTCTCATCCTCAAGAAAGGTGTGTACAGGGCACTTGGGG
Organism: Psilopogon haemacephalus; assembly: GCA_013396835.1. Lineage (NCBI taxonomy): Eukaryota > Metazoa > Chordata > Aves > Piciformes > Megalaimidae > Psilopogon > Psilopogon haemacephalus. Next base: position 341,466 of record VWZI01001469.1, read on the forward strand.
ACATTATTTAGTGGCTGTGGTAGTATTTGGTTTATGGTTGGACCTGATGATCTTAAAGGTCTTTTCCAGCATTACTGATTCTATGAATCCCCTCTATCTTTTCTCCCTCCACTCCCATGTTGTTGTTTCCTGAAGCATCTCATGGGTCAGATGTGAATCACAGACTAGTTTGGGTTGGAAGGGAATCTTTTAAGGTCATCTAGGCCAACCCCTGCCCTGCAGCCAGCAGGGACATCTGCAACTAGAGCAGGTTGCTCAAAGCCCCAAACAACCTGACCTGGAGTGGTTCCAGGGATGAGGCATCTCTCACCTCTCAGGGCAACCTGGGCCAGGGTCTCACCACCCTCAGTGTATCAAATTTCTTCTTTCCTTCTAGTCCAAATCTCTCTTTTAGCTCAAACCTTGTGAATCTCATAGCTGCAGCCTCTCCACCCTTCTAATTTCCATTCCTGTTCTGTGCCATTTACTTTTCCTCTGCACATCTCAGTTCCTTCTTTGGCTTTTGTATTAAATAACAATTCTGTAATTAACGATCTTGGCAGCTCAGAGCTCCATTTTCTTTTATTTTCCTTTTCTTTTTTCCCTCCACCTTGGTTTTCTTGCTCCTTTCTAGAAAACTTAATTGCTGCCTTTTAAACTTCCAGGTTAGAGCAGCAGGGCAGAGGAGTGCAGTTCATCAAAGCTATTGTATTGATGCTGATGCCTAAGTTGCCTGGCATGGGATACCACAGGGTAACAAAGGTTCATTATTTCATTTGCATTTGACACATGACCTTGAAAAATTTAAATCTTCCAGCTATGGCAATTTGAGAGTCTGCCCTGTCACTTAATATGCACAAGGCCCTTTTCTCCTCTTCATTGCTTTTTTTCTCTTTTTCTCTTTTTCTTTTTTTTCTTCTTTTATTTTTTCCTGTTGATTTTTCTATCCCCAAGGAAAACAGAATAGATCCAAGTTATCTGAACCGAATTTCCACTGGAGGTAACCCCAGCTCCTGTTTGCTCCATGAGGATGTTTCTACTGAGTTCTCTTTCTTTCTCAGAGGTGGATAAGTGGTGGATCTTTAAACCGTGTCACCTTCCACCTGTCTCTTACTGGGAATAGTTTGCTAGGGAAAGGAGTGTGTGTGTCGCTGAGATTTATAGGATGAAGTCATAAAATGAAGTCATAAAAAGAGACTTTTAAGATCGTCAAGCTCAGCTGTTTTAACCCAGCGTTGCCAAAACATGTCCCTCAGCATCACATCTACGTCTTTTAAATCCTTCCAGGGATGGAGACCCCCACCACTGCCCTGGGCCACCTGTTCCAAGCCTTGACAAATCCATTAAGTCTGATCCTGAAAGTCTCCATCAGGGACAGAGCCTCAGCTACCACCCTGGGCAACCTGTTCCAGTGTCTCACCACTCTCATGGTGCAGAACATCATCCTGATGTCCAACTTACCTCTGCCTTGCTCCAGTTTCAAACCACTGCCCCTTGCCCTATCCCCACAGGCCCTTCTGAATAGTCTCTCCCCAGCCTTCCTGTAGGTCTCCTTCAGATACTGAAGTGCAGCTCTAAGGTCTCCCCAGAGCCTTCTCTTCTCAAGGCTGGACAGTCCCAGCTCTTTCAGCTCTGTCCTCATAGGAGAGGTGCTCCAACCCTCTGATAATCTTTGTGGCCTTCCTCTGGACCTGCTCCAGCAGCTCCTTGTCTCTTGTGATGAGGCTGCCATAGCTGGACACAGCATTGCAGGTGAGGTCTCCCCAGAGCAGAGTGGCAGAATCCCTTTTCTTGATCTGCTGGACAAATTCCTGGTCCTTTCTCTTTTGTTTTTTTTTCCTATGGCTGTTTAGCACCTTAGCCCTCTAACTGTTGCTTCTGCATTGTATCCGTCTTCAAAATCCTTCAGCTGATTCCACCAGATGGCCATAAGGGACTTGCTGAAGAGCACATGGCAGCTGAGGGATGAATTTGAAGGGATGGTAGCCAAGAGTAAAGTGATTATTGGCGGCTGGGTCCAGGCAATGCAGACATCTTACATACGACCTTGTCGGGAGGAGCTGAATGGAGCAGGGCTAAGGAAGTGTGTGATTGATTTAATCCTGCTGAACTCTTCATTTCTGAATGGAGTGGGAGAGGTTGGTGAGCAATCCTCTCATTTCATTAGCTGGGCACGTGGAACACCAGATGAAGTCAGGTTATTTACTGCTTACATGGAAAACATTTTTATCCTCAGATCCCTGCCTGTGCCCCTCTCTGATGGCAAAGCCTTCTTCATCCCCACCTGCTCCTTCGTGCTGGTCAATACTGCCTCTGCCTGGGCTTGGCTTGCAGGGCAATTGACAACCCAGGGACTGGGTGCAGCTGAAACTGCCTTGTGGCATTCTCGCTGGGTGGGGAGAGAGTCTGCAGACAAAGATTGGTTTGTGTTTCCTGGGCTGCAGCAAGAGCAGCTGTGGGCAGCAGGGCAAAGGAGGGGATTCTGCCCCTTTGCTCTGCTCTCCTTACACCCCTCCTGCAGCACTGTGTGTAGCTCTGCAGCCCCCAGCACAAGCAGCACATGGAACTGTTTGAGCCAGTGCAGAGGAGGCCACCAAGATGCTCAGAGTGCTGCAGCAGCTCCGCTCTGAGGACAGGTTGAGAGAGTTTGGGCTCTGCAGCCTGGAGAAGAGAAGGCTGCCAGAAGACCTTGGAGTGGCCTTGCAGTATCTGAAGAGGGCTCCAGGAGGGCTGGGGAGGGACTATTGACAAGGTCTTGTAATGAGAGGATGAGGAGGAATGGGTTTGAACTTGCAGAGGGGAGATTGAAACTGGATGTTAGGAGAAAGTTGTTTGCAGTGAGGGTGGTGAGTCACTGGCACAGGATGCCCAGGGAGGTTGTGGCTGCTCCCTCCCTGGAGGTGTTGAAGGCAAGGTTGGATAAGGCCTTGAGCGACCTGTTCTAGAGGGAGGTGTCCCTGCCTATGGCACAGGGGGGTTGGAACTAGATGAGCTTCAAGGCCCCTTCCAAGACAAACTGTTCCATGAATCTCTTCTGGTGCCATCTGAAGTGGTAACACTGAGTGCGTTCCTGCATAAGCCACCAGCTGATCTATATCTGGAGGTTGGTGTAAATACCTTGAGCATGTTTCCCACTGCACTCAAACAGGGGCTGAAGTAGGCTAGAAATGACACAGGTTATGAAAGGCAACATTCCAGTGCTACAAGAAATCTGCTCTGAGCTCTAGCTTTGGATGCATCCATAGAGCAGGAGGAAAGAATGAAGCTCATTGAGCAGCTTGGAATTCCAGTGGCTCCTCCTTGGTGGAGAAGACACACCACATCTCTTTGGTTGCTCCAGCTGGATGTGCCTTTTGGAACCCTGCACTTGCTGCTGCTCCTCTTGGATGGTAGAGGCATGCAGTGCCGTGCTTCCCACTGACAGACCTTAGAAAGGTACAGCTTGGTGGCATCAGATCTATTAATTGCTTTATTTAGGCAGTTTAGAAAGGTACATCTTGGTGGAACCAGATCCATTTATTGCTTTTTTTTTTAGGCAGTTTAGAAAGGTACAGCTTGGTGGAATCAGATCTATTAATTGCTTTCTTTAGGCAGTTTAGCTTAAATTAGTGTTTTCTTATTTTCATTTTCTCTTCCCTTGACAGGTAGGAGGATGAGAAGAGCTGCTCAGGCTGTGCATGCTAAGCCACTCTTGCATCTGTCATGGGTTTCTTATCCCTCTCATGGCAAACTGGGTAAGTTGCTCTGGAGTTTTGGGGTTTACCACGTGTGAAAGCATCACCTGTGACAACATCTCTCTGGCTCTTCTCTGGCTCTTGCTGCCGAGGATCAGAAACAGAGAGCATTAGGATGAGGAAAAGAAGAAAATTTGCTTATTAGGTGTGAAATCGGGGTGACATTTCAGGAGCTGAAAGCTGTCCTCCATGTGAAGGAGGAAGGAGACTCTTGTACTACTTTTGTGGAAGGAGAACCAGTTTAATTAGGCAAAATATCTGATAACGAGACTGGGAAGGCAATTCCTGTCCACCTTCTAACACCTTTTGCTTCTTAAAACATTGATTGTTCTTTTCTTCACCCCACCCCACCCCTGTTTAATTAAAAGAAAAGAATGGTGCAAGTATTCCAGTTTAAAAATAGGCAGAGCTCTTTTAGACTTGTGGGTAGTATAATTAATGTTCTGACAGAGGCTCTGCTGTGACCCGATGAGAGTTTGTATTTATTTTTTGCTCTGGGAAGGAAATGGGTTTGAATAGACAACCATATGTCACTTGTGCTCACATGCATTAAGAAATCTGCAAGGCAAGATTTGTAGGAGAAGGAAGATCTTTTATTAGAGCAAGTCATATAGTTGGGGAAAAAAAATAAAACAACAAACCAGAGAAACTTTCAGGCTCCTAAGCCCTTTGGCAGGTCTGAAATAGAAGTGGTTGTCTTCAAAGCTAAACAGAGGTGAAGAGAAGTTATCCTGAGCACTGGTTGGGCCACGCCTTAAGTACTGTGTCCAGTTCTGGGCCCCTCAATTTAAGAAAGATGTTGAGGTGCTGGAAGGTGTCCAGAGGAGGGCAGCAAGGCTGGGGAGGGGCCTGGAGCACAGCCCTGTGAGGAGAGGCTGAGGGAGCTGGGGTTGTGCAGCCTGGAGAAGAGGAGGCTCAGGGCAGACCTCATTGATCTCTGCAGCTACCTGAAGGGAGGTTGTAGCCAAGTGGGGCTGGTCTCTTCTGCCAGACAACCATCAACAGAATGAAGGGACACAGGCTCAAGCTGTGCCAGGGGAGGCATAGGCTGGATATTAGGAAGAAGTTCTTGACAGAGAGAGTGATTGGCATTGGAATGGGCTGCCCAGGGAGGTGATGGAGTCTCCATCCCTGATGTGTCTAAGAGGAGGCTTAGTGAATTAGAAAGGTTAGGTGAGAGGTTGGACTCGACGATCTCAGAGGTCTTTCCCAACCTGGTTAATTCTGTGATTCTGAGTGTAATGTGGTTGGTAATCAGCTGGACCACTGCAGGATAAACAGGTAGCTGGGACTGCAAGTGCTTTGTGGGAAGTTTCTGATCACAATGTGCTCATTAAATTACCAGACATGAAACAGGAATAAAAAGTGCTGCCTCTGGCTCTGCTTTACTCAACCTTAGGGGCACCTCGAGCATCCCCTCTTCATTCCTTCAGCAGACCAAGCAAACATGCCATGAATATTGAGCACAGAAGTTAAGGTCTTAGAGGGCTTTTCCAACCCAAATGATTCTATGAAGTGCTACTGAACCCTTACACTGACTGAGTTTGTTGTTGTGTGTGTATATAAATTTAATTAATGATGTGGTGTGGAGAGAAGTTTAATTACTGATGTGGTGTCTATAAACGTAATTAATGACGTGGTGTGTATAAGTGTAATGATATCCTGTATATAAATTAGTTTAATGTTAGAGTAGGTAGAAACTGAAGAGGTGAAAAGTGACCCTCTCTTAAAGGCAGATCCTGCTTGCCCAGTTCCTGATCAGATCAATACCTACTTCCCTTTCCCCAAAGCACATTGCTATACAATTAGTGATAGTCAAATGGAAACAACTTCCTGGCTGGCAGATGAGCATCTGCAAATGTTATTTCAAAGATGGGAGAATAAAACCAATATTGTACCTGGGATTAGCCCTTGGAACAATGGAGTCACAGATGAAAATGGGGTAGAGTTGGGGAGGTGCAGTTCTGTTTTGCTGGACCAATGGTTTTCCAAACAGCATCACAGCAAGGAGGAGGAGGAGGAGGTGGTGGTGGTGGGGAAATACTCGGTAAGAAACTTGTTTTGATTTGAGACATTTTCAGAGGGCTATTTTAATTTAATTAATGAAAAATCATAGGTTAATTGCCTTCTGCTTTAATGTGAGGCTATTATGCATGCAGGCATATTTTATTTATATCTTGACTGTTTGATGTACACAATCAATTCCAAAAGGGATAATGAAGAAATGTTCCGCCCTGTGTAGAATAGTAATTAGGGACTCTGGAGCAAGGTTGGGGGTGGGTATTAATTGTGCAGTTCTGTAAACATGTTTGACATAATGCTGAGAAAAGCATTTGTCATATTTTGCTATTCTCCTCTCTTCTTCTTCTTCCTCTTCTTCTTCCCATCCCTCCTGCCCCCACCTTGTCTCTGTGCTGTGGTGCTAACCCTCACTGCCTCAGCAGCAGGTTGTCCAGTCTGTTCTCTTGAATCATGTGGGGAATCCTAGAGTCAGAGACTGGTTTGGGTTGGAAGTGGCCTTTAAAGGTCAGCTAGTCCAGCATCCCTGCAGTGAGCAGGGACATCTTCAGCTAAGCAGATGCTAGATGAGGGAGAGGGGGATTCATTGCTCCCGGCATGTGCTTGAGAGTGGAAGAAAGCAGAGCAAAAGAGGACTTGAGCTCCTGTGGACACACTGATCTGTTCACTCACCCTTGTCTTGGTAGCTGGGAATTGAGACCAGGAAGCAGTGTGTGGTCTCAGCAACTCTTCAGTGATCTTCTGGAAGCATGGAGTGAAAATATGACTTTGAGTATCAAAACTGTAGTAGAGCTTCCCACACAGAGAACTTTGGAATCCTAGCAAAAGCAGCCTTCACTTGGAGCCTTCTCTGCCTCCCTGAGTTGATTGACATCACCTTTGGGGAGGGTTACCATGGGACAGAAGTCTTCAGTGGTATTCTGGTGGCTTTGTTGTCATGGTGGTAAGGAGATGCCTAGGATGAAGCTTGAGGAGAGCAGATTTAGACTGGGTGTTAGGAAGAAATTCTTGACAGTGAGGGTGGGGAGACACTGGCACAGGTTGCCCAGGGATATTGTGGATGCTCCCTTCCTAGAGGTGCTTAAGGCCAGGTTGGATGAGACCTTGAACAGCCTGGGCTGGGTGGGAGGTGTCCTTGCCCAGAGGTGTGAGGGTTGGAACTGAATGATCTTGAAGGTCCCTTCCAACTTCAACCATTCTATGACTCTCTGAACAAATAATTCTGATCCTCTGGTTGCATTTATACCCTTTCATGTAGGCATGACCTCCCCTCTTATCTGGCAGGAGAAGAAACAGAAGTAATCTGAGGTTGTATCAGTTGCAGTGCTCAATAGCCCCTCACCAGTGGGAGCAGGCTTGTGTAGAGAGGTTGTGGATCAGAGGCACCTCACAAACTGCTGCTTTTATATCCCTGCAGGAGAGGGGAAAAAAAAAAAAGCCACAACAAAAAACCCCATCTGCATTGTTTTGATTCTTTCATTTTGTTTCAACACAGCACAATCAATCCTGCAGACATGATGAGCTTCTTTTAAACACTCAGATCCCAGAGGAAGATCCTCTAGTTTCATTTGGCTTTGCTGAGCATAATCTTAGGCCTCCCAATAAGATAATAAAGTCTCGTTAATTCCAGCTTCCTAGGCTGTTGTATTTGCAAGTTTTCAGCTGGCATAAATAAAGGCTTATCTTGGATTTCTACCCTGCCTTGATGAAGGCATATCAAAAAGCCTTCTACAAACAGAGCTGGGGCTTGGGAAAAAATGACTTGAAACAGTGTAATTCAAGGGTGAGGCCACTCTTTTGTCTGGTGGATAAACAAAATAAGATGAGTTAAATGAACATTAATGAGGAGAAAACCTTATCTGTCTGCATGAAATTACTGGCAGTGGTTGCTTGGGAGGGAGGTTTGGATGCAATGTGGTCATCTGCTGCTTGCTGACTATAGTTCAATGCTAGAAAGAGTGGTCAGGCTCTGGAACAGGCTGCCCAGGGAGGTGGTGGAGTCCCCATCCCTGGAGGTGTACAAGAAATGTGTGGACATTACACTCAGTGCCATGGTTTAATGGCTGTGGTGGTGTTAGTTTGACAGTTGGACTGAGTCTTGGAGGGTTCTTCCAACAGAAGCAATTCCATGATTCTATGATACTCTCCTCACCCTCTACTCTGCCCTGCTGAGACCTCATCCTGAGTACTGCCTCCAGTTTTGGGCTCCCCAGTTTAAGAGGGACAGGGATCTGCTGGAGAGGGTCCAGTGGAGGGCTCTGAGGATGCTGAGGAGACTGGAGCACTTCCTGGTGAGGAGAGACTGAGGGACCTGGGGCTATTTAGTCTGTAGAACAGAAGACTGAGAGGGGATTTAATAAATGTTTATAAATATCTGAGGGCTGGGAGTCAGGAGAGGGGGGACAGGCTCTGCTCGCTTGCTCCCTGCCATAGGACAAGGAGCAATCGATGGAAGCTGCAGCACAAGAGGCTGCAGCTCAACACAAGGGTCCCAGAGCACTGGCACAGGCTGCCCAGAGAGGTTGTGGAATCTCCTTGTCTGGAGCCTTTCAAGACCTGTTTGGATGTGTTGCTGTGTGCCCTAAGCTAGATTGTAGCAGGGGGGTTGGACTCAGTGATCTCTTTGGGTCATTTCCAAACCCTTACATCCTATAAGCCTGTGATAGTAAACCATGACTGTGACTAGACCCATGCAGTAATGAGAGTTCATGAGAACTCAGGCTTCCCTTCAGATGAAAAGAGCCAGGAGTTCTTCTCAGTACCTTGATAATCAGATCAGTGAGCAGCATTTCTCTGTGTTTATAGCTCTATGGCTTTCCTCAAAGCTGCTGCCATGTGCATGTGCAATGAACACTTACTTCAACAATCTGCATTGGACTTTTTGGAGTTGCTGTGTATGCTTCACACCATCCTTGCCACCAGTACCTACTGACCTGGACTCAAGCAAGGTCAATATGAATTTCTAAGCCACCTCCTCCCAGGCCTCATCATTTCCTTTAACAGCTTAGGCAAGCTCCTAAAATTTTAATTACCCATTTTGCCATCAGTAAAATTTTTCAAGTGAGGCCCATTAGTGGACATGAAGACAGATCACTGTGCAGTGTGAAAAGGCTACCTCAAAGGACCTGAGTTATTACCTGCTTGGATATATAAAATCATCTAGGCTAAAACTGTGCCAAATTATTTCTCTATCCAATACAGTAACTTTTAGCTGAAACGTGGCCCCTATTTTTGGTGATTTGGTGTCTTGGGTTAAAGAAACTGGAGAGAAACCAGTTCAGAGTGAATAACTGGTCTCAGCTGTTGTTTTCCCTTCTAAAGTGACCTTAGCTCTTATTCCAGCATCCACGTAAGTGACCAAGCTCATCTCCTTAGCTAAATAAGTTTACTTACACCTGAAATTTCCATCCCCATGCAGTAATTACTTGTTCTTACTTGCTCCTGACCTGTACACAGCAAAGTGAGGATCTTTAGCTTACACTAATCAGATTTTCTAGTTACTGAATCAGTTCTTGGAGTTCTCTCTTCACATTCTCACATTTGATAAACTCAGAGGCCATTAGCAGGGAGAGGATTTTGCTAATTATCTGCCCGTGGTGTACACAGCTCCTGTTCTCTGTCTGAGGTTCTCTTGATCACAGAATCATTTTAGTTGGAAAGGACCTTTCAGATCGAGTCCAACCCTTAACCCAGCACTGCCAGGACACCAATAAATCATGGCCCTCAGCACCACATATACACAGTGTCAAAACCTCTCCAGAGACAGGGACTCCACCACTGCTCTGGGCAGCCTGGGCCAGGCTTTCAGGGAAAGAAATTGTTCCTCATGTCCAACCTAAACCTCCCCTGGTGCAACCTGAAGACCTTTTGTCCTATCACTTGTTCCTTGGGAGAAGAGACCAACCACCATCTGACTCCAGCCTCCCTTCAGGGAGGTGTAGGGAGCAAGAAGGTTCCTCTTTCGCCTCCCCTTTTCCAGGCTGAATAGACCTGGGCACTCAGTCAAAGGCCATGTTTGCTTCCTTTGTTCTCCTTTTCTCACCTCACCTCTCCCATAAGCACCATCTATGATACTGATTCATAGACTCACTGTTACTAAGATGCATTTTGCTAAACTAAGCCAAATTCTCTTTGGAACTCCTCTGTCCTTTTAAACTACTCCATAGATTTTTACATCATTGGCAAAATATGCCTCCAAGATTTTCCCCTTGATGGTTGAATTTTGCACTAGACTAAGACAAAATTGCTGCCTGGAAATAGCTCCAAGAAGATGAGGTTTCCCTATTTTAAGATTTGTAGATTTACCTCTTTTTAATCCATTTAATTACCTTCTGGATGGAGCTCATGAAAATTTCAGAACCTGCCCATATGGGAGGTTCTTCAGCCCTCAGATCACCTTCATGGCCCTTCTCTGGGCCTCCTCCACAGCTCCATGTCCCTCATGCTTATGATCTTTAAGGTCCCTTCCAACTCAAACCGTCCCATGAGTACAAACTTATAGACTTGAAAGTGATGGACTCTGATCCCAGTGATGTGGAAAGTGATGGATTTTGGTTATTAGTGGAAAATAGAGGGGAAAATTAAGGAGAGAGAAATGCATGGGGAGAGATTGTGTTGGAAGCAATTCTGCCTGATAAATAGAATAAGAAAGGGGAGAATGGAGGTAGAGATAAATAGATAAAAAATTGCTCCAAGAAAGGGAAGAACAGAGGTAGAGTTAAATAGGTAAAAAATTGCTCCCAAGTGGGTTTGTTGATGCTTCTGTAGGAGAAAAGAGAAGCACCAAGAATGAGTCCAGGGAAACTTTAAAATGCTGCTTTCTGGGGACATTGTAGCCAAAGGAGAGCTTGAGAGCCCGGGAGTTTGCAGGGCCTGTGGATTGCTGGGGTTGGGAAGCCCTCTGAGGGGTAGGTGTTGCAAGCTCTGGTAATTAGATAGGTTCATCAGCCTTTATGAGTGCCTTACGTTCACTGATTAATGTTCCACTTGTGCACAGATGTGATTTAGCTTTCTGCTGAATAAACACAACATGGGGATGGAAAGGTGATAACTGCCATGCTCAGCAAAAAAAAAACAACCNCTATAAATATGCCACTGGGTCAATAGAAGTGATTTCATTCTGCCTTCACAAGACTGCTGATGAAGTCTGACAGGGAGCTCTACTTCATTAATGCATCACAATGGTGAAGAAAGCCTGAAGGGCAAAAAGAGCCACCTGCAGCAGATTGGAGCCTGGGCTGCAGCTGTCAGAGAGCAGCCAGGGAGAGATGAAAAGGGCTGCAAGAAGGAAATAAAGAGGAGATCATAGGCGGATGGGGTTGCCTTTCCCCTCCCGCCTGCAACGGCTGATAGGGGAGGCTCAGGGCACCGACCGCCGATGAAGCTGTGCTGCAGATCAGAAACAGAGGAGGAAGGCTTGGCAGTGGGGAAGGTGGTGTGGTGAAGGCACTGAACAGAAAAGGGTGGGCAAATGCAGATGAGTTTAATGATTCATTAAAAAATTGCATCTAGTGAAGAGAAATTGCTCAGAGCACAACGAGACTTAAAAAAATAATGCACCGGGGAGGAATTACTGGGAGAAGAATCTGATCGTTGGTGTGTAATTGAGTGGGGCTGCACTTGCTCTGTTTCTAAAGGGCTTGCCACAAGCTTCTGCTAATGGTTGCTGTCTCTACCTGCTTCCCAGCCTCCTGAAACCAGTCTTGGGCTGAGAGGGGCATGTTGCTGAATAACCAAACTAGTGCAGGTGGCGGAAAAAAAGGAAAACCAGACAGGAAAAGATGGTCACACACTGGAAATAAGCTCCCTGAAAGCCAGCTGTAGAGCTGGGTGGAATTGCATTGTGGTCATCTGTCTCTGTGCTCAGCAGAGCAGGGAAGAAAAAAACAGCTGCCACAATCACTGTGAGCCATTGGGCGTCCTCAGCCTGGAGCTGTAGGTCAGCAACCACAAGGAAGCTGCTGAAAGGCTCCCTGGCTTTGTAGTGTGACACAAACAAACGAATAAGGACAGAAATTCACTCAACACCTAGGCAGAAGGACCTGCTTCATATCTCTGAACCTTTGGTCTGACTCATTCACATACAGTCTTGTTTGCATGTGGGCACAAAATCTGATCTCTGCATAGCCTCTGAGAAGTTCTGAAATGGTCTGGCTCTTCTGAGATCAGGATTGAATCCACACTGGCTCCATCTCCTTACTCAAGCTCCACACTGGCTCCATCTCCTTACTCAAGCACCACACTGGCTCCATCTCCTTATCCAAGCCCCACACTGGCTCCATCTCCTTGCCCAAGCCTTGTTCTGCCTATGTCTCCTTGCCCAAGCCCTGCTCTGCATCCATCTCCTCACCCAAGCCCCATGCTGGCACCATCTCCTTACCCATCTCCAGTTCCTTGCAGGTGGATCCCATCTCTGGATCCTTATCTGGACCCCAGGAGTCATCTGTGTGCTGCTGCTTAGGTTTCTGCTTGATTTTATGTAGCTTCCTATTTATTTCCCCATTGTGTTCCTGTCCTGTCTCCTCGGTGGCAGGAAGTGGATGTGGGCAGATTGCTCACTGATCCTTTTGCATGCCTTCAGACCATCCCAGGATTTCTCATTCTCCTTTTAGCCTGCTAGGCAATCTTTCTTCATCACTCTGGTTTCTCTGCAGATAACCATTTCTTCCTGGCAGAACTAAATCATTTAACTTTCCCTAACTGAAACAGATCTGAACTTTTGGCAACCTGTTTCCAAATGATGATTTATTTTATTTGTCCCCCCCCAGCCCCCATCTCTAATGCTTGTAACCAGACACAGGCAAAAGCTCAGTCTGTCAGCTGTGGTGTTTCCAATCCTCCACAGGACAAAAAAGAAAAAAAAAAAGAAAAAAAAAAGGCACTGTTAGATGAAATTTTGAAACGAGGTGGTCAGCCACAAAGATGATTTCCTGAGGTGCAGGAGAAAATCTTTAATGTAAAGATATCAGACTAGAGAGGAGGCCATTGAATGTATTTTTGTACAAGCCACAGCTTGGGAGATTAAAATTAGAGGCACTTAGAGAAATGCTCATAATCCACAGAGGGCAGAGATCAGAATTCTATAGTCCTGAATCCTCCCCAGCTGACTGTTCCTCTCTTGGCTATTCAGTGACTAATGACATATTCAGATGACACAGCTTGAGCTGCAAACACTTATGAGGATGATGAAGTCAAGAAAAGCAACTTGGAAAAGCTAAAAACAGACCAAGTGCAGTCACCAGGCTTAAGGATCTGCTGTTTCCTTTGTGGGAGGGGGAATTAACTCCCTGCTGCACTAGTGGGCTGGGGGAGGGGCTGAAATAGAATAAAATAGCATAGCATAGCATAGCATAGCATAGACTAGACTAGACTAGACTAGACTAGACTAGACTAGACTAGACTAGACTAGACTAGAATAGAATAGAATAGAATAGAATAGAATAGAATAGAATAGAATAGAATAGAATAGAATAGAATAGAATAGAATAGAATAGAATAGAATAGAATAAGCCAGGTTGGAAGAGACCTCCAAGCTCATCTAGTCCAACCTAGCACTCAGCCATATCCAATGGCACTAAGTGCCCCATCCAGCCCTCTCTTGTACACCTCCAGGGATGGGGACTCCACCACCTCCCTGGGCAGCCCATTCCAATGCCAATCACTCTCTCTGTGCAGAAGAGAGAGTCCAGCTTATACCTCCCCCAGCACAACTTGAGACTGTGTCCCCTCGTTCTGTTGCTGGTTGCCTGGGAGAAGAGACCAACCCCACCTGGCTCCAACCTCCCTTTAGGCAGTTGTAGGGAGCAATGAGGCTTCCAGCTGAGAGTGCTGGGAGGCATGGCCTGGACAGGAGGCTGCTGGGCCACCCAAAGTCATTGCAGGAAGGAGTTTTATAGATCCATAGAATGGTTCGTTTTGGAAGCATCCTTAAAGCTCATCCAGTTCCCACTCCCTGCCATGGGCAGGGACATCTCCCACTAGCCCAAGCTGCTCAGCTCCTCATCCAGCCTGGTTTTCAGTGCTTGCAGAAGATCTTAAATCTTTGATTTAAGATGCATCTGAACTCCTTGATGTAGCATCTGATGTGTTGAAGTAAAAACGCTTTTCTTAATCACCTTCTAGCTCGATAAGCTAATAATTATTCCTTTCAGCAAGCCCCTAAGTAACACTTAAACCACAGATTCCATTTCTAATCAGTGAAAGCTGCCATTGGTTGGAAAGGGCTTTTGGTTTTGAGGGATTTCTTTCCATTTTTATTAGCAATGTGGATTTATAGGAAAATCAAAACTGTATTAATTATACTGTAGCCTCATTATTTATTAATAAGCTCCCAGACCAGACATTTTGTGCCTTGCAGAGTGAGGTGTAATATTTAGATGAGGCTTTGCGGCAGCAGCCAAGGTGGCACTTAACTCTAATGCACCTACTTGAGAGTATTGACTTGGTGCCCCTGGGAGTCAGGAGCTCTAATCCCAGCTGGGAATGCAGATTCTGTGTCTCCAGAGCAATGTCTGGAGGTTTTTCTCTTCTCATAAGGGACCAATTTTTGTCAGAAGATGCGGGCTTGTGTTTTGAGACATCAGCTTCCAGCTGCAACACATGTTTCAGTGTGGACATAGAATTCTCTTGCTTTCAGAGACCTGAAGATGCAGCATCTCAAGGTCAGTGATGTGCAGCTCCATAAACAGTGTCAGGAGTCAGGGCTGGGCCAGACACTAGGCAAGTGCAAGAGGCTCTCCATGAACCCCTCTGCTTCCAAAAGGGAAGAGAAAGGGAAGAAGAGAGAGGGACTGATGGAAAGGGAAAGAAACTAACATTGCTGGGATGGAAAGAAGAACAATGCCATGGAACAGAGATACAGAGACAAAACCAATGTGGAACCCAACCCCTGATGGCAATGAGGGCACCACTGGCACCACTGCTGCTGCGGGCAGGCACTGGGCAAGTCCCAGACTTGGCTCCATGGCAGATGGGAACTGGATTGAGGAGTTGACTTCTGGAACTGGATTCAGGAAGACAGGGATCATGATGGAAGGCAGAAGGGACAGAGTCCTCCTGAGACAGCAGCCAGAGAAGAAGAGGCTTGACCCTGGGGATGCCTCAGCTCTCTCCTGAAGATGCCATCCATAGGCTGCAAGCCCTTGTTGGACACTTGAGGGTCACTTGGCCTGTCTGCCTCTCCTGATGGAAGCTTATCTTAACTGGAGGGCTTGTTTCTCCCATATGTTACTCCTGGGACATTTCAAGCCCTGCTATGAAGCTTACACCTAAAGCCTTTTATCCTCCATGACCCTGAGCTCAGTGGCTGCTGGGTGGTGGTGCAGGTCAGCCTGCACCCGTGGGCAGCCTCTCTTATCTCCCTCTTGCCTCGCCTAGTGAGGCAGTGAAGCACCTGGCTCTGAGCAGAGCTGATGAATGTGTGAGTGAGAAGCTGAGGACATCAGGAGTGGCAGGGCTGTTTGTTTCTCTCTGGCCTCGGCAGGCAGTCAATACGACACCAGCACCTTCTCCTCATTAAGAGCCTCCTCCTTTTACAGCCTATCGGTTTCCTATCCAATCTCGGAGGCAACCGGTATCAACGACCAAATGATCCTGAAATTTACAATTAGGGAGAGGGAGAATGTGGGAGATGGGAAGCCCCTCAATAATTCCATGGCATTGGAAAATTAAATTTCTGCAATAACAAATTGCGCTGTAATGAGGTCACATTAAAGGAATAAGAGGCCCAGATGCCTCGATGATTTAATCTGTCTCTTCCTGTAGGCCTGCACCTCACTTTAATGACTATTTTGATAGATAACATATTTGGTTCAAAATAGGTCTTTAAAGACAGTTGTGAGAGTATTATATTTTAAAGATGCTATGATAGAAATTCATTTCATTAGCTGCCTGATAAGAAAAAATGACTCCAGGAACGTCCTGGTATCAGCCATACTATTATGACCCATCTGCTCTTATTGAGTAGAGTGACAGTAATATATCTTTATTGGTCTGTTCCTTGAATGCTGCAGAGGCTCATTTTCCTTGTCTAATGAAAAGCCAAGTGACACTAATGAAACAGGTACTGGATATGCCTCAACTTCAGCAGAGGAAACGGAACATCGAGTCGAAAACCTCTGCAAAGAGAGCGTAAATATAGAGGGGAGCCCACGGAAGAGAAAAATGAACCCCAGGGCCTAGAATGTGGCTTTGGTTATTTGGTTCTATTAATCAAGCACAAGCTTTGGCCTAATGGCAAGGAAAAGAAAGCTAGGGAGATATGAATCTCTATCTGATTTGATGACACCACAGCCTGCTCTTAGCTGAGGAGCCTTCAGCTTCCCTTGTCTTGGATCTAGTGGTCAGGGTAAATCAGTTAATCTGACCAGGCTGGTGAGAAGGTGGCCACCAAAAAAGCTGTCTGATGTTTCGTGGCTGGCTTTAAAGGTCAGATGCAAGGTCTAGGTCTGGCTTACAGGAAGGAGAAAAGCAGATCTTGCTTTTCAGCAGCCTGTGTGAAGTGTAGCAGATTGCCCAGGGAGGTGGTGGAGTCACCATCCCTGGAGGTGTGCAAGAAATGTGTGGACATGGCACTTCAGGGCATGGTTGGATGGGTTTGGTAGTGTTGGGTTGATGATTGCACTTGATTTTGGAGGTCTTTTCAAAACAAAGGAATTGTATGGTTCTGTGAAACTCTGATAGAGATTTGTCACTCTTTTGAGACAAGTTGCATTCCAAGACCTCTTTCACAGCTTGTTTATATCAGACAGCCACATAATGATAGGGGTTGGAAGAGATCTCTGGAGACTGAGTCCAAGCTCCCTGACAGAGCACGATCATCTAAAGAAGGTCATGTAGGAACACATCCAGGCAGGTTTTGAGTGTCTCCAGAGATGGAGACTCACTCCGCCACTTCTCTGGGCAGCCTGTTTCAGTGCTAAAGTCCAGGTGGGTTTTGAATGTGTCCAGAGATGCAACACTGGAACCTGATCTGACTTCAGGAGCAGAGAACACAGTTGTTGTGTTATCACACCTTGTCCTCATGGGAACATGTTAGCCTGAGCCAAAGAATGCTTCTACTTAGACCTTCAAGCCCATGTATTACAACTTGGATTTATTCAGTGTGTAGGATATGGAAGACCAGATAAAGTCAAGCTTGGTGGGGCTGTAATCAGCCTGATCTAGGTGGGCCTGCCCCTGCTCACTGCAGGGGAGCTGGACTAGATGGCCTTGAAAGGTCTCTTCCAACCCAATGCATTCTCTGACAAGAGTACCACGAATTAAAATCCATAATGTCTTGGAAAACTGTGGGTGCCCAGGGTCTGCTTTCTGTAGCTGGCATTTGAGAGTCTAAGGGAATTTCTCCTCTGAATGTCCCCTTCACCTGGACAATCTGGGAATGAGATTTACTGCAAAAGAATCTGGGCAGGTTCTGAATTCTTTAGAGCTTCTTTCTGTGCCTAGATTCATCAGGCTGAGACTCAGCTCTTTCTCCGTGTGGTGGGGATTGATTTAGGAGGCTCCCAGTTGTCCATGTAGCAACTTGAGACATTTTCAGGTGTGTGCAGAGCTCTAAATAAAGCAGAAAATCTCACCTGGAAAGCTTGGTGAGCTCACCAGCCAGGAAATACCAGAGCTGAAATACTTTATATCCACACATAAAATGCTTCACATCTGCAGCCTGGGAACATGCATCATGAGAAAGTCCTTTATGCCACCTGATCCACAACAGTTTTTCTTCATCCTCTTCTGCTGAGTGGTCCCATATGTCATTTAATGTTTAACATCCCAAAGCTGCACTGAGCACAGAGATACTCATTCTTCATGGGCTTATGACTCTGATCTCTGGGCCCTCTTTGTAGATATTAATGAATTTATTTCTGCAACACAGCAGCAAGGTGACAGGAACTCAGGCGCTGAGACTGGACCAAAATTTCCCTCTAACAACTCATTTTCAGAGGCTAATTTCCAAGACCAGAGACTGATTATTTTTATTTCTGGGCATTCTGCTGCCTTTTATGTGTTCAGAGCACATTTCATACCCAACTTTTGCAGTTCTGAGGGTTCAGTGCTCCTGCTGTTTGAGCACTCAGAAGATGAGACAGGAGTGATCACAGTTAGAGGCTTTGCACAAATGCTGTGATCCAGAAACTCTGTGATCTAGAGGGAGAAAAAAAATTCAGAGCTCAAGACAACTTAACCAAGAAGACTCCTTGAAATATCCATCCTGTCTGACCCTTTCTCAGCAAGCACCCAAGCATGGAAGTCCTTCTCCTAACTGTTCACTTCATGTTGATTCATCCTTAGGACATGCTCTACCTAGTCATTGGTCTGATAAAATTGGTTTGGAAAGGACCTTTCAGGCCAACAAATCCAAGCCTTAATACAACACTGCCAGGTCACCACTAACCCATGTCCCTCAGCACCACATCTCCACATCTCTGGCAATGGGGACCTCACCACTGCCCTGGGCAGTCTCTTCCAGGGCCTGACAACCCTTTCCATGAAGGAATTGTTCCTCATAGAATCATAAAATCATAGAATGGTCTAGGTTGGAAGAGACCTCAAAGATCATCCAGTTCCAACCCCCTGCCACAGGCAGGGATGCCTCCCACTAGATCAGGACACTCAAGACCTCATCGAGCCTGGCCTTGAACACATCCAGGGAGGGAGCAGACACAACCTCCCTGGGCAACCTGTTCCAGTGTCTCACCACCCTCACTGTGAAGAATTTCTTCCTAACATCCCGTGCAAATCTCCCCTCTGCCAATTTGAACCCATTCCCCCTTGTTCTGTCATTACAAGACCTTGTGAACAGTCCCTCCCCAGCCCTCCTGTAGGCCCCCCTCAGATACTGGTAGGCTGCTATAAGGTCTCCCCGAAGCCTTCTCTTCTCCAGGCTGAAAAGCCCCAACTCTTTCAGCCTGTCCTCATAGCAGAGGTGCTCCAGCCCTCTGATCATCTTCGTGTCCCTCCTCTGGACTCTCTCCAGCAGTTCCATGTCCTTCTTGTGCTGGGGGCTCCAGAACTGCACATAGTACTCTAGGTGGGGTCTGTCCAACCTAAACTTCCACTGGTGCAACTTGAGGCCCTTTCCTTTGGTCCTATCATTTGCTACTCAGGATTTCCTAATGGTGGGCTCCGAACATCCCAATAGTGCCAAAAAGTACCAGCTGGCAGAACTAAGATATGAACAAATTGCCCAGGGAGGTTATGGATGCCTCCTCCCTGGAGAAGTTCAAGGTTTTGAAGTCTTGAGCAAGCTGGGCTGGCCCTGCCCATGGCAGAGGAGTTGGAACTGGACAATTTAAGGTACTAGAACTGGGTGATCTTTAAGGAACTAGAACTCTGTGATCTTTAAGTTTGCTTTTAACCCAAACCCTCCGACTTTCAACACCTTCAGGTGTGGAGCGAAGATGAAGAGTTTTGTTTGGGAAGAGTGTTCTTAAAGGCACTCTGGTGGCAGCCATTAGTGCAAGTGGCCTTTTTCAAGGCTAGAAATTGTGTCAAATACACCAGACCAGGCTTAATTACCAGTGGCACAAAAACTTTGCATGCTCCTGCTTTGCTGCTTGACCCAACATAGACTCTTGTTAAAAAATCATAAGCCTTGGAGCCAGTTCCCTGGAGGGTCCCCAAAGCATTTCCTGGATGATGATGATGCAATAGTTTCCTATCCTGTTGATGGTTGTCCCAGAGCACCTCAGAACAGCTACTCCCATTCCCTGAAAGCCGCTCAAGTACCAGGATGCTGCTATAAATGGTTGAAATGTGATGCAGTTTCCCCTTCAACTTCCTCCAGCTCAGCCTAATGGGGATTAAGAGCCATTAAAGGCTCTTTGCAGCATATGCAGTTGCTATTGATCAGTTGTTTTAGCCAATGATCTGATTACAACTGTCTTCTCCTTCCAGTGCTTTACTGGCAGAAAGGAACATGCAAACATGCAATAAAGGGCACGGGAATGAAGGCACCAGACCTTTTTTTTCCCTGTGTGCTAAGGATTTGCTACTTGCTAAAATTAAATTCCCCTTCTCTTTGCCCATCAGTAAAAGTTTCTGCTGCAATCTACTGCAGGTTCTGGTGTCTCCAGCAGAGGAAGGACATGGAGGTGCTGGAGTAGGTCCAGAGGAGGCCACAAAGATGATCAGAGGGCTGGAGAACCTTTGTTGTGGGGACAGGCTGGGAGAGTTGGGGCTGTTCAGCCTGGAGAAACTTCAGAAAGACCTTAGAGCAGCCTTCCAGTACCTGAAGTGGGCTACAAGAAAGCAGGGAAAGGACTTTTTACAAGGTCTTGTAGTGACAGGGTGAGAGGAAATGGATTGAAGCTTGAAGAGGGAAGGTTGAGACTGGAGATGAGGAAGAAATTCTTTATGGACATTTCTACTGTGCCAGGAAGAGCAATCTGCATGCTTTGAAATATGGAATCTCTTTGAGTGGTTAGAATCATAGAATAGAATCACAGAATGGTTTAAGTTGGACAGGACCTTAAAGCTCATCCAGTTCCAACCCCCTGCCACAGGCAGGGACACCTCCCATTGGAACAGGTCACGCAAGGTTCCTGTGTTTTAATCAGGAGGAAGGAGTTCATTCTACATGAGCTGCCTAGACTGGCACCTTGTACCAGTAGAATGTTCTACCTTTAAATGAGCCTCAAACACCATCAGAGAAGTCAGACCAAGCTACATTTAATCAGATGCCTGATGAATTATGAATGGCTCTACCAAGCCATTGGGCCATTAAGCATTAGATGAGACATAACTGCCCCAGATGCTTCACCCAGGGTAAACTCAAGTGTCTGCATTCCAACTTTCTGCAAGGTGGAAGCCTTAACAACCTCAACTGGTTGATAGTTGAAGAAGCTTCAGAACTGGAAATGTGGTTGTGTGGAGTGAGAAACGGCAGGTTTGTAGCATGTGAAAAAAAGCCATATTTGAAACAAACAAACAAACAAACAAACCCCCTTTATTTTTCATCACTTTTTGAGAGAAATAACCACAATCTGAATAGCTGAGTTCCAGTGAAATGAAAGGAAGAGGTAACCACCTGAGCTGGAAGCTGCCTCCTTTAGAAAATGGTGGGCAGCTTCAGCTCAGACCTTATTTCCACACAAATCATGACAAATGTCACCTGTTCTGAGCCAGAGAGTTGAAGACAAGACAGTAAAACAGCACAGGAAGCCTGCCAGGCACCATTAAAAGATGAGTAAAACCACTTTGTCACTAAAATCCTATCATTTTTGCTCTCAAAAGGGCTGGCAGCACTGTGGATTTTCAAAGTCAGTGGTAAAATGATTGATTGAGTGCATTAGGAAGAGTGTGACCAGCAGGTTGAGGAAGGTTCTCCTCAGTCTCTATTCTTCCCTAGTAAAGCCATTTCTGGATTATTGGGTTCACTTCTGAGCTCCCCAATTCAAGAGAGATAGGAAACTACTGGACAGAGTTTAGTGGAGGCTACTGAGATGCTGAAAGGCTTGGGGCATTTCTGTGAGGAGCAAAGGCTGAGAGCCCTGGGGCTGAGAGCCTGGAGAAGAGCAACCACGACCAGGGAAGTGTTCAGGGTGAGGTTGGATGTGGCTTTGAGCAATCTGGATTAGTGGGAGGTGTCCCTGCCCATGGCAGGGGAGCTGAAACTTGATTCTAGAATAGAATAGAATAGAATAGAATAGAATAGAATAGAATAGAATAGAATAGAATAGAATGGAATAAGCCAGATTGGAAGAGACCTACAAGGTCATCCAGTCCAACCTATCCCCCAGCCCTATCCAATGGCACTAAGTGCCCCATTCAAGCTTTGCTTGAACACCTCCAGGGATGGGGACTCCACCACCTCCCTGGGCAGCCCATTTCAATGCCAATCATTCTCTCTGTGAAGAACTTCTTCCTAATATTCAGCCTATACCTCATCTGCCCCCCCAACACATTTGAATTCACCCAGACTACCCATAGCCAGCTAGAAGTTAAGGAATGAAGTTTTATATTTACAGCTTAGCACAGTATACAAGCAGAGATTTACAGTATATTACAGATATTTACAGCTATATACATTAAAAAGAAAATACAGAAACACAATACACCTCCCAGGAATCAGAGTCCCCTAGAGGGGTTCCCAACCACACTTCAGCCTTCCCTCCACCTTCCAATCCTATCCCAGAATCTGCCTTATGTGCAAGATAAATCAGAGAGATTGGCCAGGGAGGTTAGAAGCAGAATTGATGAGTTGGGTTACACAGATCCAGCTGAAAGCCAAGGAGAAGGAGAGACCAACAGCCAGAGCTCAGACCAGAGCAACTCTGCCTTACCTGTGTTTGTGTCTTTGCTTTAGTACATCTCAGTAAACCTATGAGTGAAGTAGACATCACCATTGTTTGTTTCATTTTCACAGCCTATTGTCTAATTTTTCTCACTAAAATATTCCAATTAGCCTCAAACCAGCACAGACTCTTTGAGCTCTCTTCCAACCCAAGCCATTCTGTGACTGTGTGAGACAGGCAAAAAAATGGGAACAAAACAACAACTTGACTCAGCTTCAGAAAAAGAAAATGAACATTTCTGGCAATTACTGGGGAGGAGGGGGGAGGAAGATTGAATTGCTAAACATAAAATTAAATTAAACTGTCAGAGATGTACATGGAGAATAGAACCATAAAAAAGGCAAAAGGGCTTACAGGTAACTGTGATGTCCTGTGATAAAAGGCTAAAGGTTGAAGGAATTCGTTGTGTGCTATGGAACCATTAGGTCTGGTCCTTTAGTGAAGTCTCAGTTTTTGTCCTTAACCCAGGGAATCAGCTTTGTGTTGTTTGAAAATCATGAGGTATTCTTCCTTCTTTCTTTCTTTTCTTTCTTTTTTTTTCTTTTTTTTTTTTTTTTCCTTGTGAGCACAGAGTGCTATTTCTGAGAATTCCCCAGCAGATTCACTAATTAGAGTTAAAGAACCCTTTTAAAATTCCCTTTAAGGAAAGACAGATCAAATCTTTTTTGTTGTCCTGAGGGATCTTGATAACACAGACTCTTTGAATTCTCCACAGGCTTAAAAGTCACTGGGATATTATGCATGTGCTGTATCTGAAGGTTTCCTCAGCAGCCATGATCTTTCTCTACTCACAAATCAGTTTTCTCCTGTTGCAAGGTTAGAACATAAAATATTCAGGGGAGGAAAAAAACAAAGAAGCAAGAATTGGATGTCTCAAACCACTGCCATTGTTCAAAACCATATGGCCAGAGTCTGACCTAAGCAGAGGTGAACACCTCCACCACTCCTGGGTTTGCAAATGGGGCCATGAGGATGCTCAGAGGGCTGCAGCATCTCTGCTATGAAGACAGACTGAAAGAGTTGGGGCTGTTCAGGCTGGAGAACAGAAAGCTCCCAGGTGACCTTCTTGTGGCCTTCCAGGATCTGAAGTGGACTACAAAAAAGCTGGGGAGAGACTTTGGAGGCTATCAGGGAGTGACAGGACTAGGGGGAATGGAGCAAAGCTGGAGGTGGGGAGATTCAGACTGGACATGAGGAGGAAGTTGTTCAGCATGGAGAGTGGGGAGAGCCTGGAATGGGTTGTCCAGGGAGGTGTTTGGGGCCACATCCCTGGAGTCGTCTAAGGCCAGGCTGGATGAGGCTGTGGGCAGCCTAATCTAGGGTAGGGTGTCCCTGGGCATGGCAGTGGGGGTGGAACTAGATGATCCTTGTGGTCCCTTCCAACCTTGACTGATTCTATGATTCTATGATTCTAAATCCTGACCAGGGGCAATTTGCCCTCATTGTCCTGGAGAGAAGCAGTCAGAATCGCGGAGGCTGCCATCACCCTCTGATGGTGACCATTATTAGAGACCAGCCCAGACTCAGATGGTGAAGACTCCCTTTTTACTCTGCCTTGAGTTCAAGGCAAGAGTTTTTTAGCCTAATGATTGAGAAAACAATGGGAGGGGGTAGCTGGAGGTGGATGAGGGCTGGCAGCAGGGATGGAGAGAGCTGAAAAGACGGAGAGAGCAGTGCACAATCCATATATTGATGGCTCTGCAGCAGAAGTGCTTCAGTCATCCTCAGCAGTTTGACACAGATGTTTACTGGGGAAATGGATGGAGTCCTGTGATCAGCCAGGAGGAAGATCGCTTGGGGAAGAGTGCTGGTGGGTTAGAAGATGGGGCAGGTGGCTCTTGTGTTGAACACTGGTAGCTGGTGCCATGCATAAGGCTGGCCCAAGGAGGAAAATCACCTTGCTGGCATTTTTTGGTCAGTTCACAGCAGAACTCAGTTTCACCTCAGTTCCAACCATGTAAAACTTGGCTTTTGTCTCCCCTCTTGGAGAACAGTTGTAAAACAATGGCTTGGTTCCTCCAGCTGTTCATGGAAAATGAGTTTTGGATGGCCAGAGAACAAAAGAAGTTGGAATCAATGGCAAGGAGACTCAGTTAACTGCAAACCAGGCTCCTCTGTGGGTGGTTCTGGAGGAGATCACTCTCCAGTGAGGGAATAGGAAAGGCAGTGTGGTGCTGAGCATGGTGTTGGCATCTGCTTATAATCAGAGGACTGGAAGAGCTGCCATGTGAAAACAGGCTGAGAAAGCTGGCTTTGTTCAGCCTTGGGAAGAGAAGGCTTAGGGGAAACCTTTCCAGGGACCAGGACATAAAGGGTGGCTTCCAAGAGGATGGAGACTCCCTTTGTATAAGGAGTCCCAAGAAAAAGACAAAGGTCAATGGCTACATGTTACTGTTGGGGAGATTCCCATTGGACTCCAGGAGGAAACTGTTCACTGTGAGAACAGACACTGGAATCATCTCCCAAGAGAAGCAGTGGAGTCCCCTATATTGGTCACTTTCAAGACTCTGCTTGCCAGGGTGCTGGGCCAGCTCATTGCAACTCCACTGTCACCCAGATAGGTTGGACCCTTGGGGTACCTTCCAACCTGGCACGCTGTGATTCTGCACAGGAGTGTCACAGTACATTTGGAAAAGGAATTCATAATCTGAACTGTGCTTGCACGTTTCCTACCTGTTGTGGTAGTGAGCAGGCTTGTGATTGCTAACTCACAATCTTGCTTGGGCTCCCTTCCTGCATGTTTTGTCTCCTAGTCACAGTTTTCCCCTTCCACTTTTTCCATGGAAGTCTCAATCTTTTCCCCAGTGTCTTTCCCAGCCTCTCGTCTCTCAAAGGCTAACTCCATGCCGCTGCCTTCCCTTCTTTGTGTGGAAAGAAAGGGATTTTTTTTTTTTTAAGGCTATTTATAGTGAGAGATGGAGAAGTATCCCCTCCCCCAGCCAGCTCCCAGCATCCTGGTCCTCCTGCACCTAATGCCCTATTTTCTCATTGGCTCTGGCTCTTCCCATACCTTGTGACTCCTCTGAGCTCACACCCAGCTGTAGTGGCTCCGAGACCCCTGCCGTGAGACATCAGCTTCACTTTCACTTCTCCCCCTTGTCCCTAATATGCCAAAGCATCCCAACAAGTACTCCCATCCATTGCCAGAGCCTCCCAGCCTGCAGGTCACCATGGGAATGGATGTGGTGAGCTGCTCTCTTCTGAGCCCTCTGCTGCTGGCTGGAGGGCTGTAACCCTGATCATCCTTCCTGGAACCAGGACCTCTGTGTCCAGGTGACAGCTTGAAGCTGTAACTGCTGTCTCCCCACAGCCCTGCACTTCAGCTGCGAGCCAGGCAGCCCACCAACTTTCTCTATGGGATGCCCGTGCCACGCCAAAGCCAGGTGACCGTGACAAGGTCAGCAGGCAAAAGGAGTCCTGCGATCTTCAGCTCAGCAAAAATGTGGCAGGAAACGCAGATGAGAGAAATGTCCCAGTCGGGCAGGGCTGGCCTTAAATATCAGAGAAAGGCTTGGGGTCTGGGGCTGGTGGCTTGCTCCCGGAGCATCACAAGGGTTCATGAAAGATGCCTGTTTGCTCATTCCTCCAGGAGCCCCTCTCTGTTCTTACATCTCAGTGTGTTATGATAAATAATGCATCGCCTTCCCAATAGCCTTGATAAAGCTGCTTCCTGAGCTGTGCCAGGAGTAGATTTCAAAAAAAGAGAGAGAGCAAGCTGAGCACAGAGATGGAAATTAACCCCCGGGCCGCCAGCCTCCATTAGCCATAATGGTGTCTGACAATCCCGGGGTTAAATGAGGAGTAGGTGCCTTTTTTACCCAGTTCTGCTCTTTGTTCTGCCTTGGGTCTGTGTCATTGTGGAGACTGTCATGTAAGGTTAATGACAGCCTCTCATTACCCTTGTCAAATATGTAATAATGTGGCCCAACAACAGGGCTGAATGGCTCCTGCTTGTCAGACCCCTATGTTTTGCCTAGCAGATGGTCACTGTGTTTGGAGAGGCCCTCAGATCCATCAGTGCTATCCTGAACACGTGTGTGAGGGAGGCATTTTTCCCTGATGGGACAGTTCATGGCTGGAATACTAATTGGGCACAGCAAGACAACCGAGGATTTATTTCTTTTCGCTTCCTGGGTACAACTATGTTGTGTTTCAGGGAGGGAGAGAGAGGAGACCCCCNGTTTGACTCCTCAGGCTGGTGAAACCACCACGTGCTCAGCCTTCTGCTGGAAATCTGGGCTCTTTAGCTATGGTGTCAATGGGCATGGAAATTCAGGCTCAGGCCAACCCTTGAGTCTGTATTTCGAAAGTCTGGTGTCTGTTCTCCTGCCTCGTGAGAAAAAAAGGAGGCAGAAGTGTTGTTTATTCACTCTGGAGCTTTGGAGAGCAACCTCTTAACATCTCCCCTTGCTTTTCTCTCCCCAGTTCTTTGGGTTAAGTATTTACATGGTGGTAGCTGCCCCTCCTGTGGTAGGTAGCATGAAAACAAAATACCTGCTGCTTCTCAGGAGAACATTCATTAGTACCTTCAGCAGGAGGCTGGGGGTGTGGGAGGGCAGTGGTTTGCAGTGTCAGATCATAGAATCATAGAATGGTTTACGTTGGAAGGGACCTCAAAGCTCATGCAGTTCCAATCCCCCTCTACCACAGGAAGGGACACCTCCCACTAGAACAGGTCACTCAAGGCCTCATCTAATCTGGCCTTGAACACCTCCAGGGAGCGAGCAGCCACAACCTCCCTGGGGAACTTGTGCCAGTATCTCACCACCTTCACTTCTTCCTAACATCCTGTGAGGGTGACAGAGCATAGGAACAGGCTGCCCAGGGCGGGTTGTGGAGTCTTCCTCTCTGGAGATATTCCAGACCTGCTTGGATGTGTTCCTGTGTGATCTGGTCTAAGAGACCCTCCTGTGGCAGGGGGATTGGACTGGATGAGCTTTGGAGTTCCCTTCCAGCCCCTGACATTCTGTGATTCTGTGAGATATATCAGGAACCTGCTCTGAAAGTTACTCTTCTCAGCCTCTTACCTATGTCTATTAATCAAAGAATCAGGCTGGTGTTCCTCACAGGTTCCTCACAGCAAGGTAGAGAGTTTTATGTGGGTTTTTTTTCTTCCCCCCCCCAATTATTATCATTATTACCATCCTTATTATTATAACAACAATTATAACTATTCCAACCATCAGCATTATTACCAGCAACAGCATCATTATAACAATCAGCATTACTCTGAGCCCCATTTTCCCATTTTTATTATATTATTGTTATATTTAAATCATATTTTAAAAAACCCAACAAAACCCAAACAAAACCCCAAACCCTTTCATTGTTCAAAACACAGCCTTTAAAACACAAAACTCCTGCAAACTGCTGTAACCTCCTCTTTTCCCATTTGGGAAACTTTTGGGCTAATGGAACTCCATTGTTCTTTGTTGCAAATGTCTCATCTGAGCAGCCTGCAGAGCTGTGAAATAATGCTCCATCTGATGTGGCGAGCTACAATTCGTCTACATCAAGGAGTGGGATTGATGTGACTAAAATTAGGGTGGTTATAATGGTGCAAATGTTCTTAATGCAGACAATACCTCAGTCTGCAGAAGAAGAAAAATTTAGTTCTGAGAAGAATAATCAGCCCTATTTGTTTCAGAGGGATGTTAACTCCGAAACTTAAATATAGCAGCGTGGAAATCAACATGGTTAACCAGTTCACTGCTAAGCCGGAGAGGAGAGCTAATCCCTGTCACAAAGAGCTGTTATTTTAATTGTCCTCAGAAGAAAGTTCCAATGAAGCATCACAAGAATGACGGTGGGGAAGGGCAGTGGTTGCTCTATTCCATTTTGTGTGGCAATTACTGAAGCTCTCCACCGCTGAACCTAATGAAGCCTCCCCAAAGCTCCTGTCACCAGCATCAAAGTGCAGAATGTTGCTGCAGCAGGGCAGCTTCACAGGCTAGGAAGGAAATGAGAGAGTCAGGAAAAAAAAATATTTTGTCCAGTTGTCAATGGTCAGGGCTGGGCTGGCCACCAGATGGGGACCAGAGGCTCTCCAGGAACCCCCTCTGGATTCAGGAGCTGGAATCTGGAACTGGATTCAGGAGCACAGGGATCAGGATGGAAGGCAGAAGGGACAAAGTCCTCTTGAGACAGCAGCCAGGGAAGAAGAAGCTTGATCCCGGGGATCCCTCAGCTCTCTCCTGAGGATGCCATCCATGGGCTGCAATCCCTTGTTGGGCACTTGAGGGGCACCTGTCCTGGCTGCTCCTGCCCACAGCTGCCACCTCTGCTTTGCTGCCTCCCAAGGTGAGGCTCAAGCTGTGGCAGTGCCCTTGGTGTGCAGAGGAGCAAGTGTGAGGCAGAGGCTTTGTGTAGCACAGCCCTTGGCAGGAACTTAGTGCCATGGTCTAGTTGATTAGCTAGGGCTGGGTGATAGGTTGGACTGGATGATCTTGGAGGTCTCTTCCAACCGGGCTGACTCCTATTCTATTCTATTCTATTCTATTCTATTCTATTCTATTCTATTCTATTCTATTCTATTCTATTCTATGCTATGCTATGCTATGCTATGCTATGCTATGCTATGCTATGCTATGCTATGCTATAACTGTTCCCATCAGCTTCTTCCTGCTAGCAGCAGCCTCTGGCTGAGCAAAGCTGCCCTGAGCTTGAGAGAGTGCCTGAGGGAGCAGAGGCTGAGCCGAGGCACCAGCTCACTCCAGGGACACCAATCTTTCCTGGTGGAGCAACATCAAAAGCTTCCATGGAAAATCCTGATCACTTTAGGAGCATTAAGGAGAACTTTGTACAGAATCTAACCCTAGGAGTGCCCAAGGGCCTTGTCAGCAGATTCAGTCTCTTGACTCTCCCATCCCTTTCCAGTCCCCATTGATACTTCTTTTTTAGCAGCAGAGAAACTGATTTTCCTTCTGCAAATCATTCTGCAAAAGTGGAGGCCTGAAGTGGAGATGCATGGAGAGCTTAGTCACCTCATCTTCTGGGGCTGTGAGTGTGCATCTGAGGGATTGAGGAGGACTTTTTCCTCTGCCAGCCTGGCAGCAGCCATTAAAAAGCAGTTCTGCAGTCAGCAGACTTCAGAGCTTCTTATTTGTAAAGACATTTACTGTGAGCATTGCTCACGTTGGCACAGTTCCCTTTTCCACCACTTCTCTCTTCCTGAAACAGCAAGGAAATGGGCCAGTGGTGGTAAACATAGCTCAGGAGATACCTGCTCCTTGACAGTGGTGTTTCACCTCCTGGAATGGATCCTAAGAACAGAAGACAAGAAGTCATGGGGGGAAACAAACGCGAGCTAGGAAGAAGGCAGTGTTTCAGCCAGCTTTCTGCAGTGCCCACAGGTCCCAGGGCAACGTGGCACCAGAGAAGGTCACTGACACCATGCAGAGTGTCCAGATTCTCAAGGAGACCAGCAGAATACCAAAGTGCAGGCCAAGACTGCTAACTGGTGTATGTAAAGGGTAGGGTGTCCCTGGGCATGGCAGGGGGGTTGGAACTGGATGATCCTTGTGGTCCTTTCCAACCCTGACTGATTCTATGATTCTATGAAGTCACTAAACCATCTCTGCTGGCTTTCCCAGGCAGCACTTGTTGAGCAGAGCAATATGAGCATGGAATCCAAACCTCTTTTTTTAATTATAAATCCCTTTCTAGTACACTTTAAAATTGTGGTTTGGTTTTTTTCCCCTCCACAGTCACTTTGCTAATGCAGGGTGGCTCCTGGCTTAGCAAAAGGCTCAGAGGCAAACAGCACTCCTGTGTCACTCCTGGTTTAAGCTGGAAGCCCCTTCAGTTACAGCTTAGAACATAAAGCTGGCAGCAGCATGCAGGTTTTGTGACTGGCCAGGAGGAGTGGTGAATCCAAGCCACAGAAAATGTGGGAAGCCTGGGAAAATGTCCTTATGAGTAAGAACCAAAGTGCAAAGACTGAGTATGGGAGAACATGGTAAGAAGGCAGAAGTGATGCAGAGGTGGTAAAATGAAATGTAGAGCAAAGAAGGGTGTCTCCTAAGCTTCCAGATGGGTTTAGAAGCAGGCTCTGTTGTGGTAATTCCTTCACAGAATGAGAGTGAGTCCAAAATGCAGCTCCAAAGATGAAGAAAAGCCGAACTTCAGGATTGAGATGCAGGACTAATCACTGCAAGGCAATTAAAATGAATTGTCTGAGCTCGTTTGAAGGCAGGATGAGTGAAAGCTCCTTTTTAGGAATTCAGGGAAGGCTTTGCCTCTGTCTAGGAAAGGTTATGGGGGGATTGATTTGGCTAACGGAACCCATTACAGCTTGCTGCTTCAGGAGCATTGGTGTGCTGGGGCAGAGCACACACAACCTGGAACCACGCAGGGGTTTCTTCTTCCTAAGCTGCCTGGTTTCTGAAAGGCATCACAGAATCATGGAGTTGTGGGGCTTGGACAAACCCTCCAAGCTCATCCAGTCCAACCTTCAGCCCGACACCACCATGGCCGTTAACCTATGGCCCCAAGTGCCATGGCCACAGGCTTCTTGGTGAAATCCTGTCCTGCTGTTACTGGGGCAGAGCCCTGCAGCAGGTGTGGGTCATTAGCCATTAGCAAGCTGGAGCCAGCAGAGTTAGCTGCAGGTGAAGCTTATCTCATAACCATCAGCCTCAGCATAAAGGGGGTGAAGGAGGAAAGTTTGCTGAGGGTGAAGCTTTTAAACTTGGGGTTGTGCTGTTGCTGGGGCAGAGCCGTGCACAGGTGTGTGCCGCTGGCCGGTAGCGAGCTGCAGCCAGCAGAGGCAGCTCCGGTTGAAGCTCATCTCGTAACGGTCGCCCTCGGGGCAGGCGCGCGCTGAGGGCGGGAAGTTTGCTGAGGTGAAGCTTTTCAAGTTGGGGTTCTGCTGGGGCAGAGCTCTGCAGCAGGTGTGGGTCCTTGGCCATTAGCAAGCTGGAGCCAGCCGAGCGGAGTCAGCTGCAGGTGAAGCTCATCTCGTAACCGTCACCCTCGAGGCGGGGTGCGGGGGGGAGAAGTTTGCTGAGGGTGAAGCTTTTAAACTCGGGATCCTGCTGCTGCTGGAGGTTCTCCTGCTCCTGAGGGCTGCTTTCCTGTTCCGTGGGACTGCTGCATGCTCTTTGGGTGAGTTTATCTACTTTGTATCGGTGTTGTAGTGAGCTTCGTTGGTTTTTTGTGAACTCCGTTTTCATTCCAACTGCTCAATCTTCTGTCCTCATCCCCTCTGCC
>VWZI01001469.1:373067-384431 GCA_013396835.1 Psilopogon haemacephalus
AATTTTTAAAGGTTTAAAGGAAAAAAAGGAAAAAAAAAAAAAAAAAAAAAAAAAACCACGAGGGAGGGAAGAAGGGGGAAAGGAGAAGGGAATGACCTGTAAACTGGACAGTGCAAGAGATGTGTAAAAGGGATTTCATAATGGCTGTGAAGAAACTGGCACCAGCAATACAAGAGAGATGTGGGGGTGCTGGAGCGGGTCCAGAGGAGGGCGACGAAGCTGAGGAAGAGCCTGGAAAATAAATCTGATGAGGAGCAACTATTCAAGGAAGTTTGAGGTTAGAGGAATAGAAGGCTGAGGGGAGACCTCGTTGCTGTGTACAGCTACATGAAGGGACTTTGCAAAGAGGCTGCTGTAGGGCTCTGCTCGTGGGTAATTGGAGACAGAACAAGGGGGAATGGCCTCAAACTGAGGCTGGGGAGGTTTAGATTGGACATTGGGAAAAAGTTTTTCATGGAGAGTGTGTTCAGGGACTGGAATGAGCTGCCCAGGGAGGTGGTGGAGTCACCCAGCCTAGATGTGTTTAAGGGTCATTTGGATGTGGTGTTTAGGGCTATGGTTTAAGGTGAATCTTGTAGAGTAGGGTTCTGGGTTGGACTTGATGGTCCTGGGGGGCTTTGCCAATCTGTGTCTCTCTGCGATTCTGTGATGTTGAGAATGGCAGAGCACTGGAGCAGGCTGCCCAGAGAGGTGGTAGAGCCTCCATCTCTGGAAACATTCAAAACCCACCTGGATGTCATCCTGTGCAACCTGCTCAGGTCAGGGTTTGGACTGAATGACCTCCAGAGGTCCCTCCCACCCCTGTGACTGGAAGTGATATCTCGGTTTCAATTTTCTGAGCAGTTTCTGGCACTGTTTTGAATGTCTCTTTTGAGATACTTTGGAAGACTTTGGTTTCTGGAGCTGTGCTTTGGCTTTATATGGCTGTGCTGTCCTGGAGTCCTGCAGGACCAAACCACAGGTGTGTAAACTCTTTGTGGTCCAGTTTTTCCACTGTAGAAGCTTCCTTGCTCTGGTGGAAGGCAGCTGCTGTATGAAGTCATGAGAGTCATTGGACCAGACAGAGTTGGGAACCAAATGAAATTAGCAGGGTTTACTAAGTTGCTGCCCATCTGCTGAGCTGAGGTAATTTCCCACTCTTGGCCTGTTCCAGTTGCAAGCTAATGTGATTTAGCATTAACCTCTTTCAATTAACTTTAAATCAAAAGGCTTCGATTAAGTTGCATCAATTTATCCCTGGGATGGGCTCGTAGTACACCCGCATCTACCAGGGATGGCAGTGGCTCAGCTGACAAACAACAGGCTGGTGAACTCATCCATCAGAGTCTTTGGGTCACTCTCATAAATGACCTTGAAGATGTCTGAAGTAGGCACAGCATCCTTTCTGGAGCCAGGGATAAGGACAAGGCATAAGGCTGAGACAGAGACATAGAATCATTATGGTTGGAAAAGACCTCTAAGATCATAAAGTCCAACCATCAATGCCTGTCTCCAGTCACTGCAGCTGAGCTTCCAGGAAGCAGCTCTCTGAGCCATATGGAGGATTACTGAAGCCTGAGTTGCCTAATCCCTGACCATTTCAGTTGCAGCTCTGGAGATCATCAGGGCTGGGGGTAAATTAGTCTGAAAGTCTTCTCATGGAGGCTTTGAGTACCCTGTTGGATGTGTTCTGTGCAACATGTGTTAGCTGTAGAGCTGGACCAGGTGATCTCCGGAGGACCCTTCCAACACCCACCACACTGGGATTGTGTGAAAGGAGAGGAGCAAGTGTCTGGTCAGGTCCAGGTGCAAACCTAAGGCCTCTTGCAGAGACCTTCAGAGAATCCATAGCTGTCTGTGGCTGCTGTAACCAAGCTTCTCTAGTGGTGCCTGCCACTAGACCTTCAGAGAATCCATAGCTGTCTATGGCTGCTCTAACCAAGCTTCTCTAGTGGTGCCTGCCACTGCTCTAACCAAGCTTCTCTAGAGATGCCCTCTGCAGTGCCTGCAGACAGGGAGCTCACCAGCAGGGCCTTAAGTGCCAGGCAGGGGCACAGGAGCTCTGGTGTGCACGTTGCTGTGTGCTGTGCTGCAGTTTGCTGGCTGCTTGCTTGCTAACCTGGCAGGGAGTGCACTCCCAAATTGACAAGATTCATGTCTTCTGCAATGCTTGGCCAGCAGGGCCCTGTCCATTCCCTTCCCCTGCCAAGCAGCCTGGCACGGGGAGCAGAGTGCAGATGGAGCAGCACAGCTCACCTGGGTGCTCCAGGCACTTGGATCTGCAGCCTGCCTCAACTTCAGTTATCTTTTGGGTTGGTTTTGGTGAGGTGTTTTTTTGGGTTGCTGCTATTTTCCCAAACCAGAAGCTGGAATTTAAAGCTCTGCAGCCTTTCCTGAAGCCTCCTTGAAATGAAAAAAGATGAATATCGCTTTCCAAGTGAGAATGGAATTGTATAGGGACGTGGTAGAACAGTCACATCTCGACAGCTCTAATTCATCACAGCCCTGCCTTAAGGAAAAGAATTTAACTTATTTCCCAGAAACACCAAACCATCCTAAATATTCTTTCTGTGCTTTGGATTTCCTTTCCCCACTGTTTCTTACCTTCTCCCAAATCTGGCCCTGGATATGGTTTAAGCTAGATGGGTTTAAACTGGCAGAAGGGAGATTGAAACTGGATGTTCGGAGGAAGTTCTTTGCAATGAGTGTGGTGAGACACTGGCACAGGTTATCCAAGGGAGGTTGTGGAGCACAGAATGTGATCAAGGATGCACAGATCACATTCTGTGCTTCTGTGCTCCACAACCTCCCTCAAGGTGTTCAGGACCAGGCTGGATGAGACAATGAGTGACCTGTTCTAGTGGGAGGTGACCCTGCCTATTGCACAGAGGGGGTTGGAGCTGGATGAACTTTGAAGTCTCTTCCAACCTAAACCATTCTATGCTTGTAAAATTACCAACTAGTACCAAAGGGAGAAGCAAAGGGAGAGACAGAATGAAGCTGGCACTGGGTATTTGAGGGAGCTGGTAGTGGAATCTGGAGCTACTCAGCCTGTCCAAACTCTGCTGATGGGAACTGCACAGGCAGCAAATGGGGATGGATGGGTTTGTGCTCCTCATGAAGAAGGAACACTGCAGGATGCTGGAATATGGAGTGTTTCCTGAGGGAGAGATGAAAGAGATGGGTTTAGGGAAAATACAAGAAAGAAGTGGTTTAGAGGGAGATCCTCAAAGATAGTAGAAAAAGAACCCCACTGATGTCTCTGCTGGATTGTCTTTGCCTCCTCTTCAGAGACCAAAAGGTTATTTAGAATGCAAATGCTGCTCTAGACATCAGTTTCCTCAGAATCAATGCATTATTCCCAGTTCTGGCTATGTAAATGCTTAACTCTGAATTGCTTCTATGAACAATAAGAAGGTGAGAGAGGCAAGAATAGTTTGTGAGCCAGAAACTCAAACACAGGCATCAGAGCTTACAGGTTGCTGCACTCTGAAAGCCTCCAGGCACCTGCAGTTTGGATTTGCTGTAATTCAGGATTCTCCTTTCTGTTTGTGTTTCATTTGTCCTCCTTCTGAATGCTTTGGCTTGTTGATAATTTCAGTTTGAGGCTTCATGGGGTTCACCTCACATTAGGCATAGGAGTCTAGAACCTGGGATTTATTTTAGTGTTTCAGAGAAGGTCCAGCTTGCAGAGGTGAAAACAGAGCAAGCAATGACATTGCTCTGTATTGAATATTGATCACCAGTGTGTAATAACATCTCTGGCTCTGAGGACACCACTGCTTCCAGTCAAAACCACAGTTTGCTTTTAGCCTTATCCAAACAGGCTATTAAGCTGGCAGGTGAATTGGTTGTTGCCCTTCTCTCTCCTCCTCACCTCCTCGGTGCATTATATTAACTCCACAGGCAGTTTAAGACAATGTTGTTTTCAATATCAATCAGTAAAAGCAGCAGGGGAAAAAAAAAATGAACAAACAACTGCCAGCTTGATATCTTCTTTAGCTGCCCAAAAGGTTTCCCAAAGTTTGGAGAAATGAGAAGTTAAAGTGATCCAGTCTGAGAAAATATAAGAATAATAATTCACCATTTTGAGCACAGGCAATGCTCCTAGAGCCTAAAATAAGCTCTGCCTCTGTGCCAGTTCTGAAGGGAATTAAAAGCACCCAGAGGAGCACAAATGTGCTGTGAGATTTGAAGGAGAAGGAGTAGTGACCTTTCAGAGGTGTTTACCAACTGTAAATATTCAGTGATTTAGAATCCTTTGATTTTGGAGAAGGCGAGGCTGAGGGGAGACTTCATTGCTGTCTATAACTCCCTGAAAGGAGGTTGCAGTGAGCTGGGAGTTTGTCTCTTCTCTCTACTGTCAGGCAATAGAAGGAGAGGGAATTGCCTGAAATTGTGCCGGGGAGTGTTAGGTTGGAGATGAGGAAAAATGTCTTTGCTGCAAGAGTGGTTAGGGATTGGCACATGCTGTCCAGGGGAGTGGTGGAGTCCTCATCCCTGGAAGTGTTCAAGAAACCTATGGCCATGGCACTTGGATAAGGTCTCTCAGGCTATCCTCTCCAGTCCAAGACTTTACTCTTTTCCAGGATTTCAGATGCTTTAAAGGCCATTATGTTGTCTGGCAAGTGTAGGAAGGAAAATCAATAAACAGCATGTAAAAGAATGAGGGGAGAAACAACGAGGCACATCACTTAGACTCCTGGTCCCTTTCTTCTGTGTTTCTCTTTTTGGCCCCTTCCACTGTGCTGCCAAGTGGAGTGTGGAGATCTCAAGCCCAGGGCCATGGATGTGTCCTCACAGATGCATGAGTGCCATGAAAGG
Source organism: Psilopogon haemacephalus (assembly GCA_013396835.1). Taxonomy (NCBI): domain Eukaryota; kingdom Metazoa; phylum Chordata; class Aves; order Piciformes; family Megalaimidae; genus Psilopogon; species Psilopogon haemacephalus. The sequence continues at coordinate 377,871 of VWZI01001469.1, forward strand.
AGGAAAGAAAGACCACACAGATGTGAAGAAGGATGAGTTTCCTGTTGTTTTAATATTCCCTGTGCAGCCCCAGCTCAGATTCAGGATTCAAAGCAGCACTGAGGACAGCTGGAAAAACTGCTGTTGACTTTCAGAAGGGTGCCGGAGTCAATGAGAACAAGACTGGAGCATGTGGGACTGGCAGATGGAGCCAGAGGCCATGTGGGCAGCCAAACAGTAGGAAGCACCAGACTTTGCTATCTGTTTTCTGGAGCTGCATCAGCTACAGAAATCCCTTGTGATCTTGACCTTAGGCTGCATTTCAGCTGTGAGAGCCAGGAGGGCTTTCCAGTTTGTGTCCTGGATCTGGTTGTGCCCCTTCATCTCTGCCTTGGTTCCTTGTGTGCCCCAACCTCCTTCTGCTCGATGCTGTGCTCCAGGCAGCTCCTGTTTACAGTGACTGAAGGACAGGTCTTGCCACTGATTCACCGTGGTGATAAAGCAGGTTTAGGTTTTCTCTGTGGCTGTCCATATGTCAACATTGATGTTCTACCTCAGCTAGGCTGTGCCTTTCCTTATTGATAACCCAATAAATACCTCAGCTTCATCATCACCAAGTGCTAGTCTTAACGCATTGGTGGAAATGCATAAATAGTTAAGGGTGTTGTGAAGTCAAAGTCAGAACAATTGCCTAATCAAGCCCTTGGACACTTATTTCATCCTGTCTTCTGCAAAGTCTCTTCCAGCCTCTTGCCTGCCCCATCAAGAGCTCCATGAAGTCAGCAGTGCGTAGGTACCTGGATCCATGTGGCTACAAGCAGCTGTTTTGTCAGGAACCAGGCTGTGAGATATCAATTCTGGGCCAATTCATAAGGTCTAAACATTTGGGTTAACTTTGGCTTTCTGAGCTGAGAAAAATCTCTCAAGTCTCTAAAAGCCCTCCCTCTGTAAAGACTTTCTGGTTGTAGCTGCTTATATTTCTTTAGAGAAATAACTTCCTCCCTTATTTACTCTCTCCTCTGTTAATGACCAAACTCATCCATTTTTGGGTCGCTGAGGTGACTTGGCCTAGGGCCCCTTAATTATAATGCACCCAAGGCCTGAATTAATTTGTTAGGCTAAAGAGAGGATGATGCCCCAAGTAGCTTCTGAGATTTGAGTCAAAATCCTGTGCTGCTCAAAGCAGAAAGATTGGATCACAGCCAGGGGTGATAGTTTTGCATCCTTGCCAGAAATTGAGAGGATTTAGAAGGGGAAGACGTGCCATTACATGTGTTATGGCTTTATGTGGTGATGTTGTGCTCAGGTTTCCCAATAACCACTTGCGTGGGGCTGGTGTTAATTAAAAAAAAAAAAAAATAAAATCTCATACGTGGGGAATAAGAGAAATTCTCTCAGGGTTCTTTGCTACTGCTCTTCAAGTCCAAGCTCATCTGCCACTGACATCAGCTGGAGCATGGTGGCACAGAATCACTGAATGAGAGAATAGTGGGGTTGGAAGGGACCTCTGGGGATCATCCAGTGCAACCCCCTGCCAAAGCAGGGCACCCACAGCAGCTTGCCCAGGGTGGGGCAAGAATGATTGGAAGCTCTCCAGAGAAGGAGACTCCACAACTTCTCTGGGCAGGCTGCTCCAGCACCCTCACTCCAAACAAGTTTCTCCTGTTCAGATGGAACCTCTTGGGTTCCAGTTGGTGCCCATTGCCACTTTTTCTGTCCCTGGGTGCCACTGACAAGAGTCTGGCCCCATCCTCTTGCCCCCCACCTTTTAGCTCTTACTGAGCATTGCTCAGATCTCCTCTGGGGCTGCTCTTCTCCAGGCTCAACAGCCCCAGGGCTCTCAGCCTTTCCTCATCACAGAGCTGCTCCAGGCCCCTCAGCATCTTCATAGCCTTCCAGCGTGCCCAGGATCACAATGTCCAGGCGTGTTTGGAATCTCTGCCGAGGAGGAGACTCAACAACCTTTCTGGGCAACCTGCTGCAGGGCTTCAGCACCCTCACACCAAAATTTTTCTTCCTTAAAAAGCGTAGGCTGTGAGAAGTCGTCTCCTGTTCCCAGAGCACCGGCAGCAGCTATCTGAGGCTTTACCAACAGAGGGCTCCATTGGTTTAAGTCTCAAGGAAGAGGGACCCAGACTTGCCTGGGGGGAGTGGGGGGTGTTAGGCTGCTGTAGGAAATCCTATAACCTATATAAAAGTGGAGTCAGCTGAAGACAGTTGAAAGAAACACTTAAAGGGACACGGTATGAGTGTCACTCCAATTTGGTGTTGCTTTGCTTAGGACTTTTGGAATCCTGATGCTTCTCTGCTTTTGGAAAGGCACAGCCCAGAATGCTGTGAGGGGCTGTAGGCAGCTACTAGCAGGGAGATCGTTTGAAATCCCCTGCAATATTTAAAGCCTACCAAAAATAAACCAAGAGCCGTACATCTGCTTGCCCAAATATTGCCTTTCTTTTTTGGTGTTTTATTTTTGTTTCAGGCTTATTTGCTCTTGTGCTGTATGTTTTTAAGCATAACACACAAATGATAGATGTGCATGCTAATGACCAAATGAAAATTCATGTTAATAAGCATGGAAGTGACTTAAAAGAAAGTATTTGCTTTCCCATAGCTAGCTGGGAGGTTGGCATAGCCCACTTCAGGTGGCACACATTGGTGGTTCAGCTGAAGAAGGCCACACAATAAACTGATCCATAAGCTGGAGCCTTTCAAGACTGTTTCACCCCTACCCAGTGCCTGGTCTCTCTCACTGAACATCCTGATGCCCTGACTCAGCTTTGCTGCCACAGTTTGACTTCCTGCTCTACTTCCTAATTCTCCAGGTCTTGGTGAGTGGCTGGTACCATGGCATGGGCATGGCTCAGCAGGGCACACAGGCTGCAGTGTGTGAGCTCCCCTGGCATGGGCATGGCTCAGCAGGGCAGCCAGGCTCCAGTGTATGAGCTCTGTACTGCAGAACAAGTGAAACTTGCTGGGCTTTGAATGTGGAGGGCACTGCACTAATGAAGAGAGGACTGATGAATGTGCTCAGACATCCATGCTGGCCCCCATGTGCACCTACAGAGAAATATTCTCAATGGAAAAACTTTTTCGGGGGTGCTTGATTCTTAAAACACAACCTCTGCAGCTCTACAACCTCTCTGGCTAACCAACCCACAACAGCTCTCCATATGAATGTGTTTACATACTAGGTCCATAAGAGAAAATATATATCTAGTGTGGAATTCCAGGGTGGATGAATAAAGTGCCTTGAAGTCCATTTTATTGTGCAATCTGATTTCCAATCCCATTTTTTCCTGCAATGAGCACAGTGACAGTGATTTATTTCTGTGAAATAAATATGGGCCACAGATGAAAATCCTTTTGCTTGCTCTTCTTGCAATTATTATTTTCATTCATGTATTTATTTATTTTCCCCTCCCCTCTTAGTGACGAATACAGACTTCAGCCTGGGAAAATAGAAAATGATCCTGCTTTCAGTATAAATGTCCTTCCAAAAATCAATTCCAATCTCATCTTTGTTTTTAGTATATATTTTTTTTTTAAAGAGAGAGAAAAGGACCAAAAAAAAAAAAAAAAAAAAAAACCCAAAGCAGTNTGAGTACCTGTGGTTTTCATACATAAATCTCTCCAAAAGTGTGTGAATGTTTTCTCCTCTCTTCCTTCCTGAACTGGTGGTGTTGCAGGAATGGATATAAATAGGTGGCTGGATGTGGGGTGGATTCAGAATCAGCTGTTTTCCCCCAGTACAAAACATCTTCCCCTCTTTACCTTAGTTGTTTTTTTGTTTGGTGGGTTTTTTTTAACCCCTGTCCTTTGTGATACAATAACACACATCACATAATGGAGGGGCTGCAGTTATCTATGGGCTACCTGGGCTGCTTTCAAAAAGCCTCCATAAATATGAATCTATAGGCAGAAGAAGGCTTGTATATCCTTATGGCCATGGCATAAATCATCCATCCTTTGTTTAAAAAGAAAAAGAGGAGGGAGGAAAAAAACAAACACACCAGGTGGGGGGAGGAGGGAGGGAGGGTTTCTCATTGGAACCTTTTCATCTTGTCTAGGGAGAGCTAAGAAATACAACCACTGGCACCCACCTAGGCATTTGTACAAAGTCTTCTCCCGTCTATTGTTTGCCTTCTCTTTCATTTTCAGGAAGGGAGAATCTTGTGCTGCTCTTGTGAGAGACAAATGCCTGTCTTTCCTCGCCCAACTTTCCCTCATAATCCCCTCCCTCAAGGGAAGGAGCAGATTGAAGCTTGAGGAGGGCAGATTGAGACAGGAGATTAAGAAGAAATTCTTTGCAGTGAGGATGGGGAGACACTGGCACAGGTTGCCCAGGGAGGTTATGGATGCCTCCTCCCTGGAGGTGTTCAAGACCAGGTTGGATAAGGCCTTGAGCAAGTTGAGAGGTGTCCCTGCCTATGGCAGGGGGTTGGAACTGGATGATCTTTGATCCCTTCCAACCTAATCCATTCTATGAATCTGTGAGTCTCTTTTCAGCTTCCTGCCAGGAATTTCACAAAGTAGCTGAGGTCATTCAGTGTCTGAACTCTATTTCTGGAAGCCAATTTAAGCTTCATGTGAATATAGGAGCCAAGCAGTCACTGTTATCTCCCTAGAAAAAGGTGTATTTAAACAAATACCTCCTCAACTGGGAGGTATCCCCTCCAATGGCAGGGGGTTGGAATTAGGTGAGCTTTAAAGTCCCTTCCAAGCCAAAGCATTCTGTGAATCTGTGACCTGATGTTCTGCACAATGTGAGCTGGTTTGAGTTGTCAGGAGGAAGGGATCCAGTTCCAGCCTGGCCCTAGCGGCATGCCTGGGCTTGTTCTAGGGTCCATGCTGGGTCTGGCTGGGCAAAGACAAACGTCCTGCCCAACCTTCCTTTGCGTGGAGTGGCAACTGTATTGTTGCATTCATTGTATCTCATGGAGGCAATGTTATCCAAAAGGAGGGAACAAAAAAAAAAAAAAAAAAAAAGCTCAGAAAGGTAGAGCTGAGCTGACTGCCGGTGCTGGCATCAGGCTGGCACCAGTGGTGTGCTCCAGCCTTTCCTCCTCCTTTAGGGCAGACTGCTTCAGCCAGCACTTCATCCCCCAAACAATCTCCATATAAAAGGGATGGCTCCATTGGGGCACAGTCCCCGGTTCTGCTAACTGATGGTAATTGCCTGTCCCTCCCCCAGCCCTCTGCACACCCCTGGAGTGTCTCATGCTCATTCGGCCCATGTTTTGCCTTGCTCGGTTCCTGAGGAAGATAAAGAGACTGCCCCTCAAAACTCTCCCCTTTATTCCCCTTGCTGATGTTGCAGAGAGTAGCTCACTGCAAGCTGTGAAGCAAGAAATTCAGTGGGCTGCAGATGCTTCCCAAGGAACAGAATTTGCGAGCCTCTGGCTGCTCCCCCCTTCCCTCCTCTCCCCCTGCCCCCACCCTCCATCGTATTCTTAGCGCTGTATAGATTTAATAGTGAGGTGATTGAAGCTGTTTTGATGATGGAGCTGTTTCTATGATCTGCAAAAGAAAGCATCTGTTTGCCTCATGTACCAATTAATTATTAATGCAGCAGAAAATACAGTAGGCTACCTTGAGGAGGAGCAGGTTGAGTGTTTGTGTAACACCCAGGCAAGGCCTAGCCTTGCAATTGTCACTGTGACCTTCAGAGTCTCTTGCAACAGTTATTTGTCAGCCAAGCAGTAAACAAACAGCAGTAACTCCTCTGTGAGCACTTCCACCTCACTTTTCACCCTCCTGTCCTCATGGAGGGGCTGGCAGCTTAAACATGGAATCATAGAATCATTGAGTCATTGAATCATGGATTCATAGAATTGTAAAATCATGAAGTCATCAAATCATGGAGTCATAGAATCATGGAATCACAGAAGCATAGAATCATTGAATTAAGGAATCATGGAATCATATAATAATAGAATCAAAGCATCATGCAATAATAAAATCATTGAATCATGGAATAATGAAATCATGGAATCATTGAATTGTGAAATAATAGAATTCTAGCATCATGAAATCATAGAATAATAAAATGATTGGATCATGGCATCATTGAATCATGGAATAATAGAAGCATTGAATCATAGTGCAAATGAACCACAGAATCATGTGTTTATAGAATCATTGAAGTATAGAATCATTGAATTGTAGAATCATGAAATCATTGAATAATAGAATCTTTGAGTCATAGGATCATAAAGTCATAAAATCATAGAACCATTGAATCATAGCATCATAGAATTATAGAATGCATTGGGTTGGAAGCAACCCTCAAAGGTCATCTTGTCCAACCCCCTGCAGGGAGTAGGATATTGCCTTTTCCTTTTCTTTTCCCTTGTCTGCCTATGTATTTTCTGAGCTGCTCCTGGTCTGCAGGTCTACACACTCACTGGACAGCAGCTCCATTGCTCTCAAGCTCTGCTGCTCAGCCTGGGCACTCTGCTGCATGGCGGGAAATAGACAAAAGAACCCAAACCTGGGGGTTTTGGGGTTGGAGTTTTGTTTGGTTGGGTTGGTTTAGGTTTTTTCCAACCTGATTAATTCTGAGTTTGGGTTTTTTGGTTTGTT
>VWZI01001469.1:384462-412929 GCA_013396835.1 Psilopogon haemacephalus
GTGATTTCTCCCCTGCCTCCCCCCTTAATTGCCAGGCCTGGATTCTTTGGGCAAAATCTCCTATCTCCAGTAGCTGTGACTTAGGAAAAGTTTGCAAAGCAGCTCCTCGGATCTCACCCGATGTGTTGCTTTGTATTGTGACAATGCTGTTCACATGCCTGACATGCTCATAATAATATTAAGTTCTACTTTTCCCTCCCCCCCAGCCTTTTGCCAGCGTTATGTACTTTCTACATTTGTATAAATGTCACAGCTTGTAATCACTTCCTTTGTCATCGACGATTAATCTGAAAAAATCGAATAATTCACTGCCCCTTGCCATTTACATATCGCCTGCTACCATCTGTTCTTCTCAGCAGCAGTAAATGATGGGTAATTAACTCAGTGCCTTTGTCTTTCCCTTGCTGAATGTCTGACACATATAGATTTTCTTCTGCCTCTCTCTGTGTCTGTGCATGTGTGTGCGCAGGCGTGTGGGGACAGGAACAACAGGGAAGGAGGGGGAAAGATATTAAAAAATAATTTTTTTAATGCTGGAAGGCTGACCCGGAAGAGGAAAAAAAATTAATAAGAAGAAAAACTCAATGTGAAAATATTTGCAGAGGAGAAAATGAGAATGGAAATGTTTGGGGTGAGAAGGAACTCTGTGATGTGGCTTTTTTTTTTTAGTCTTTTAAAGGGATGTGGCTGTGGACAAAAGCTGCCCTGAGCCTCTTCTAAAGCTCTAAGGTCAAGGTCAAGATGCAGCAGTGAGAAAAAAGCTTCATATGCTGCTCTTGTCAGCCCAAGTGCAAAGGGGGGAAGATGGAAATGAGGCCAAATGGAGGGAACACACAAAGCCATTTGGCTCCTGGACGAGGAGCCAGAAGGTTCGCAACGTGTCACGTTGGAGCTATGATATAGTGGCTCTGCACATTGTGTCCTCAGACAAGCCAGCAGCAGGCAATAGGCAGTGGAAAATGAAGGGAAATGGAAAGGGAAATGAAGGGTAAAGGAAAGGAATATCCAAAGTGATTCTGTCCTTCCTCCGAAGCACTGCTTCAGGCTGCTAAGGGCAGGGGGAAAAAGACATCTCCTGGCCATCTCAGAGAACAGGATCCGATGACCTGAGCGGCAGCTCACAGTCACAGATTGCACTGTGCTGGAAGGGACCCTCAAAGGTCATCTCATCCAAGCCCCCTGCACTCAGCAGGGACACCTCCAACTGGATCACGCTGCTCAGAGCCACATTGAATCTGATTTTTAACATCTCCACGGACAGGACCTCAACCACATCCCTGTGCAACCTGTTCCAGTGTCTCACCACCCTCACTGTGCAGAACTTTCTCCTGATGTCCAATCTAACTCTGCCTTGCTCCAGTTCCAAACTGTTGCTCCTTGTCCTGTCTGAACAGTTCCTCCCCAGCCTGCCTGTAGGTCCCCTTCAAATACTGAAATGTAACTCTAAGGTCTCCTCAGAGACTTCTCATCTCTAGGCTGAACAGCCCCAACTCTCTCAGCCTTTCCTCACAGCAGAGCTGCTCCAGCAACGTGATAATCTTCACAGCCTCTTCTGTACCCTCTCCATCAGGTCTTTGTCTCTCTTGTCTTCCATAGCTGAACACAGTACTCCAGATGAAGTCTCACCAGAGCAGAGTAGAGGGGCAGAATCACCTCTCTCCATCTCCTGGCATGTCCCTTTTGCATTGTTTACCATGAAAGGAAGAACTAAAAACCTTGAAACCATGCAAAACACTTCTAAGTGAAGCTTTTTAGGAGAAAGAAAGCAGAACAATGTGTCTGGACTAGCATTAAATGGCTCTTTATTTGCATGTATTTATTATAATTGATTTGTCCTTAGGTAGGATCTAGAAGCCTCCTCCAGGCTTGAGGACCACTTTGCACTAGCCACAGTGGAAGCCCTTGATAGGACACGGAGTTGTCACACACAACATCCTCAGGGGCTGGCTACTGCTCTGTGTGATGTGCACATGAAACATAACCAGAAAGAGAAAGAGCAGCAGAAGTTAGCTCAGTTTAAATGTGATCCTGTTAGTCTCAGGGGAGTTACATTGCCCGGATTGATTCTCATGCCAGCTCAGTTATTCTGCTCATGTTATCTCTGTGCCACATGGTTACTGTGCAGGGAGCTTGGGGGTTTGGAACATGGGAGGAAATACAACTGGAGATAATTTCCCTGTGACTCAAGACCTTCTCTTCCCAACACTGTGCCCAAAACACTCTCTCCCAGGGCTTTTATCAAGGCTTTCCACTCAAGGGTAACAGCCCTTGCTGATTCTCAACAAGCTTTCCTAATGGTTGTACATCTCTCCATCTTCTCTTTCCCAAGGGGGTTGGACTAGATGACCTTTGAAGCTCTCTTCTAACCCAGACCATTCAATGATTCTAAGATCCATATCCACAAACCCCCATCCTTTCCCATATCCATAAAACCATCTGCAAACCCAACTCTATGTTACTCCCTGCTCCTCAAAAGCAATTCCCTGCATCTGTAAATGAGCTTGGGAAGTGCCCTCCTCTTGATTCAGGTATCTTGGTTCGTGGAATGAGTTTAATTATATTTAACCCGAGTGAGAGCTGGTTATTTGATCCAGCAGTTTCAAAGCTGAGTGGTGTAAACTGATGTGATGGGATTTAAATTGGAGTATTTGTGGGAAGTTCAAGTGGCACCTACACTGCTAATCCAGCTAGAGTTTCTATCATGAAATTTCCCCTGCCCTAATAACAAATGTCCTCTTACATCTATCACTGCACTGGTCACTTCCAGCTCCTCTGAGGGAAGCAGTGGTGCTGCTCTTAGTGCCTCTCAGGCTCTCATTAGATTTTCTTTCAGTCTGGGAGCAGAGAAGATTTCCTGTTGCAACAAACTACTGATAATTTCTTTATGATATTATATCTCCTGGGTTCTCTCTAGCTAGACAAAGGGATGCTCAGCATCACACCAAAGAAGTTTCTCCTCCTGTTCAGATGGAACCTCCTGGGCTCTGATTTGTGCCATTTCCCCTTCTTCTATCACTGGGCTCCAGCAAAAAGAGTCTGACCCCATCCTATTACCCCACACAGAACCTTTAGCTCATGCTGAGCATTGATCAGATCCCCTGCTTTGCCCTTCTCCAGACTCAGCAGCCCTAGATCTCTAAGCCTTTCCTCCTCAGAGAAATGATCCAGACCCCTCAGCATCTTTGTCTCTCTCACTTGGACTCTCTCTAGTACTTCCCTGTCTCTCTTGAACTGGGGATTCCAAAACTGGACCAAATAATCCACATGTGGCCTGACTAGGGGCAGAATAGAGGGAGAGGTGAACCTTCCTTGACCTAATGGCCACACTCTTCTACATGCAGCTCTGGAGACCATTGGCCTTGACTATGGGAGTGCATTGCTGGCTCATGGTGAGCTTACTGCCCACAGATAATTCAAGTGCAAGCTCAAAACTAAAGTTAAGCTTTGCCTAAGCTGACTTTAGGATCATGAAGTCCAACTATTGACTCAGCACTGTCAGGTCACAGCTAAGCCATGTCCCTCTGCACCACATCTGCACAACTTTGTTGTTCTCCTGCTACAGTAATATTGTGAAAATATATTGGAATTCTGTCTGTATTGATTCCGTATCTTAAGGGGCCTACAAGAAAGCTGCGGAGGGACTCTTGAGGCTGTCAGGGAGTGATAGAACTACAGGGAATGGAACAAAGCTGGAAACAGGGAGATTCAGATTGGATGTTACAAAGAAGCTCTTCACCATGAGGGTGATGAGAGCCTGGAATGGGTTGTCCGGGGAGGTGATGGAAGCCTCATTCCTGGAGGCATTTAAAGCCAGGCTGGATGAGGCTGTGGGCAGCCTGATCTAGGGTGAGGTGTCCCTGGGCATGGCAGGGGGTTGGATCTGGCTGATCCTTGTGGTCCCTTCCAACCCTGACTGATTCTATGATTTAATATACTACCAAGAATAAGTCTGGAGTTGGTGCAGCCTACTAGCAACTGACAAAGCTCTCCTTAGGTATCAAAAATCAGCTGAAAGAATAGAGACAAAACCCAGAGCAGACTGCAGTGGAGGCTGGAGCCCAGTCATTGCCAGCTGTTAGTGAATGATGTCTCTGGGCTGTCATGTTTGAGACGCTGAGCTGCAGCGTCAGGATGTGTGCCCGTGCACGGCTGCTGGAGGCTCAGAGCTCATTATTAAAGACAGCTTGTCTGCTCACAATTGGCCTCCTCTCTTGTCTTGTTTCATGCTTAAGCAAATGGATGGATGTCTTTATCCCCACTATCCTGGACCATTAGCATGAAGAAGTCCAGGGCTCTGTAAACCTGTGGTGTGCCTGTGGATGCCCTGCTGGCAAACTTTGCCAAAGGGTTTGCAGAAGTCAGTAGAGGTGCGAGAACATGGATGAGAACAGTGCTTGGCTTCTGCTTTCCTTATCCAAGGCAGCCACACCACAGAGTTTTCAATTCTCCTCTCCATCCCACACACACGGAGGGATGGACTTGTGTCTGATCTGTTTGATTTGATTTTGTTCCTCGATAAATCTTACACTACTTAATGTTTCTATATGAACTGGCTCCTAGGGGAAAAATTTTTCACTTTGAGGATGCTGGAGCCCTGGAGCAGGCTGCCCAGAGAGGTTGTGGAGTCTCCTCCTCTGGAGAGATTCCAAACCCACCTGGATATTGTGATTGTGGGTAATTTGCTCTAGGTGATCCTGCTTTAGCAGGGAGGTCAGACTGAATGATTGTGATGGTTTAAGAGTTAGAAGCAGAATTGATTAGTTGGGTTACACAGATCCGGCTAGAATCCAAAGAAAGAGAGAGACCAACAGTCAGAGCTCAGATATAGAGTGACTCTGTCTTAACTATGTTTGTGTCCTTGCTTTTATGCATCTCAGTGAACCTATTAGTGAAGTGGACATCACCAGTGTTTTCTTTTCACAGCCTATCATCTAATTTTTCTCATTAAAATATTCCAATTATCCTCAAACCAGCACAATGATCTCCAGGGGTCCCTTTCAACCCCATGGTGCTGGGGCTTCTGTGTCTGCTGTCATATTTGCATTTTTTTTAACAGTGACTCTGCACTGATTCAAAAGCAGCTGACCACTTGCTGAAGTGATGGAAGAGAACTGGTTGAGCTGAAATAAACCAAGACAGCCTATAATCATCCATCTGCTATTTCTCTCAGCATTCATGAGGCACTTCTAGCCCTGCAGAAAGAGTAAAGTCCTCCTAAGTAGGAACTGGGAGCAGTTTCCATCCTTTCTGTATTGCTGAGGGTGATCACAGGACATGCAAAGCTATGACGGAGCTCAAACCACTGCCTACAAGCTGTTCTGTTTGATGGTGGCTGAAATTGGAGCCATTTGTTGGTTATCTAGTGAACAGCCCAGGAAATGTTGTTTGTGTTATTATTATGCACTTCAAGGAGCTCCTTTTGCTGAATTGGCTTAAGAAGAAAATAAATCTCACCCACTTCCCTTCTGATCATTCTCTTCTTATTCATCTGCAGGCAGGAAGAAGAATTCCATGGCCTTTCAGTCTGCTTTGGAAAGTAGGTTTTAAGAAGCCCAAAGTACCTTTAAGAAGTCAAAGTACTCAAAGGGAGCATCTTTTTGTCTTCTCTTCAATGGGTATTGCCCTCTTTCGAAGTTCATCCTTGAAACTAGGCTATCTAAATTTAGACAGGTGACACACAAAGCAATGTTTAATGTCATATTTAAAGCTGGCAGAGATACAGGCACCTGGATTTTAGGCACTGCGGCTGAAAATCCTTCCTTCTATCTATAGGTACAATAGCTCCGGAGGACATTAAGGGAGCTCTACCTGGATCTATCAAGAGGCACTTGCTGCCCTTCTTTATTGTGCTCCAATCTCAGCTTCTCAGGTAAATGAAGAGAGCTGTAGGGCTCAGCTCGATTTTTGTAATCAGCCTAGTGGGCAAAGTAGGATGAACTCAAGTCACAAGGCTCAAACCCCTTGCAAGGTATTCAATAGGACCTTTCCTTCAAGGTTCTGGTGGTCTTCCAGTGAGAATATTGCAGCTTCCTTCAAGCTGGAAAAATGAAGAGGACACAGGAAAGATGGCTTCACACTTCAGAGAATCAGAGTATCATAGAATGGTTTAGGTTGGAAGGGAACTCTAAGTTGATCCAGCTCCAACCCCACTGTGCCAAAGGCAGGGACACCTCCCACTAGAACAGGTTGCTCAAGGCCTCATCCAACCTGGCCTTGAACACCTCCAGGGAGGTTGCAGAGCACAGAATCACGTGCTTCTGTGCTCCACAACCTCCCTGGGCAACCTGTGCCAGCGTCTCACCACCTTCACTGCAAACAACTTCTTCCTAACATCCACTTTCAATCTCCCCTCTGCCAGTCCAAACCCATTCCTCTTCATCCTGGCATTACCAGACCTTGCCAATAGTCCCTCCCCAGCCCTTCTGCAGCCCACTTCGGATAGTGGAAGGCCACTCCGAAGTCTTCTGGAAGTCTTTTCTTCTCCAGGCTGCAGAGCCTCAACTCTGTCCTCATAGCAGAGCTGCTGCAGCCCTCTCAGCATCTTGGTGGCCTCCTCTGGACTGGCTCCAACAGTTCCATGTTCTTCTTGTGTTGGAGGTTCCAGAACTGCACACAGTATCCAGATGAGGTCTGACAAGTAGTTAGGTGTGTTACACTAGAGGTCCTGGGAGAAGAAAAGAGAAGCCAAAGTGATGCAGGCGATCTCCTGGGGGGGGAGTTTCAAACACTTAGTGATGAGTAAGCCCCTTCCTGCCTCAGTGCATGACAGCTGCTGCAGGAATTTGGGTGCAGAAGTGAGTGATCCACCTTCTGATTTGAAGGCAGTTGTTGGAGGACAATTTAAGGACATAGGACTATTTAAGGACACAGAACACATTTGGGGCTGTGTCACAGTAAAGGTCTTTTCAGCTGGGTCAGCCTCTGACTGATATGTGGCATAGGTGAACACCCTGTGGAAAGACACATTTACAAATCAGCTCCTTGGAAAGTCGTGGTGGGATGCCTAAAGGAGAAGGCACCAATAGCTCACAAACCGGCTTGCAGTAGGACATCTCTAAGTGGCTGCTGCTTTCTAGCTGCCCTAGTCTGGTCATGGGCTCTGTGTGAATCACTCTGTGCAGATCTGTCTACATGCTCCTGTGCTTCTGGCATGTCCTTCATACCTGTTGGTCTGTAGTCTTGTGCTCGTATGCAATTAATCCAGTGAGGAACTGGAGGCAATCACAAAGATCATGATGAGACCTCTTTGTCCATTAGAAACTGAGCTTAGGAGCAGCTTCAAGCACAAAGACAGCCCAGCAGACACCCTGATGACCTCCTCTAAGTTAATAAGTTGAGGGCAAATCTCAAAGCTCAGGCTCCTTGACCTCCCTCCCTGGCTGATGCCAAGGTCAGGCACAAGAGGCTCCTGACCTATTTCCATGACACAGAAAGAGTGAAGTGCATAGCAAGTACCTTCAGAATTCCAAACCAGGCCCAGGAGATGATGAGAGGCAATTACTGCCTCTTTCCCAAAGCATTTTCCCTTGTGGAAGCTTCTGTGGATTTTGCCTTCCCTCTCCCTTGCTCTGTGTATGTGAAGTCCCTCAGAGAGATGCTGAAGAAAAGATACCTCCACGGGGGCCTGCAGTTCTCTGCTCAGAGCAGACCTTAATTCCTGTATTTCTGTTTAAACTGCTCTTGCAAATGAGGATAAATGGCTCAATGATTTCTTTTCTGGGCTCAGTAGCACCCATGTATGTCACTGTAATGGAAGGAAGGACAATGGAGAAGCTGCAGTGATATCAGATAGAGTAATGCAAGAGTAAACATACGTCTGTGGAAGGAAAAAAAAAGGTCATTATAGGTTTTTTATATATATATATATATACACACACACAGAGAAAGGAATTAAAATTATTTCTCATTTCCTTCAAGCCACTGTGACCCCTTTATTGCTCTTGCTGAATTTTAGCCCATTATAGATTTCCTCTGATTGTCCTTTGTGGCTATGCTGCCTTCATCCAAGCTATTAGTTCTGTTCTTTGTCAGGTGAGATAGGAATGGAGCTCTCATGTCCTTCTGGCAATCTGAAACTCAGTCATATTTAAGATGCATAATTCTGCTGGTGTAGGAACTTGATGTTCTGCCGTTCCCCACATTCTGCGCTACCTCTGCCAAAGCCTCTGCCTATGAAGAATGAACAAACAAACAAAAAGAGAGAGAAGAAAATCTTTACAGAGTCCTAGAACACAAAAAACAAGTGAGGAGTGCGGGATCTCACAGCAAAGCAAACTGCAGAGATCCAGGCAGAGCTGGGCCACATTCAGGAGCATTGTCCCAAAACTGGCTCCTTACATGGAAGCATTTTATCAGCCCTTTCATTTAAGTGTCTCAATAGCACTGAAAGTGTGGCACTTGCAGGAGGAAAAGAAAGATTAATAATCTCATGGAGAGGCACAGCCTATGAGCCTCTCATTTCCTTAGGGTCAGAAAAGCTGTTTACATTTTCTCCTTATACCAGCTTATTTCTTTAACTAGGTTTTGATTGGTTGTTTTTTTCTTTCTCTTTTTTTCCTCCTTTCTTTTCCATTTTCATCTTTTCCTTTTTCTTCTCATTTTCCCATTTTGATTTTTCTTTTCCTTTATTATTTTAATTTTCTTTATTTCCCTTCTCCTTCTTCCACTCCACCTTTCTCCCTTTCCTTTTTATTTTAATTTTCCTCTTTCTTTCCACCTTCTTTTTCTTCCTCCAGAAGGGTTGTCAAGCCCTGGAACAGGCTGCCCAGGGCAGTGGTGGAGTCTCCATCCCTGGAGGGGTTTCAGAGGTGTGTAGATGTGGTGCTGAGGACCATGGTTTAGTGGTGACCTGGCAGTGCTGGATTAAGGCTTGGACTTGATGATCTTTCGGGTTTCTTCCAACCAAAACAATTTTGTGATTCTCTATATGCTAAAAATCTTCAAGTCAATAAGCAGTGACCACCTAAAAGAGTCCGAAAGGAAACACTGGCAGTGTGGGTTCCATCCTGTCTGGATGCATTCCTTTGTGACCTGAGCCAAATTGTCTGGTCCTGCTGTGGCAGGGCGGTTGGACTCGATGACATCTTTGGGTTCCTTCCAACCCCTGGCATCCTGTGCTCTTGTGGGTTGGTTGGTGGGCAAGAGCTCAGTGGGTTATGGTTTCTCTGGAGCTTGTCTAGGCAGAGCCCTGAATATTCTGTTTGGTAATGACTTGTGTGTTTGCGCTGAGGATCAGTGAGCAGTCACAGCTCTTTTAACATTTCAGCCCTGGCTCCTTTCATCTGACATAAATCATCTGCTGAAGGCAGCAGGGACAGGATGTCCTGAGCTGGGGGCACAGTCCCCAGACAGGCTGCAGTGGCTTGCGGGGGAGTCAGAGGGCAGGCAGAGTCCTCTTGACTTTGATGTGTTTTGGATGCTGCTGGTCGTGTTTACGTCTATTGAACCAAATCATTTCTTGTGGCACAGCTAATCAAATTATTGGTGATCAGCCAGCAGCCCGCCCGGGGTCAACCAAGGACACGCTCTGGCCTGGCCCATTTAAAGGAGTGCCAGGGTAGTGGTGTGAGCTGCATTCATTACAGCAGAAGAGACAGCCTCTCAAAAATGAAAAGTGGTTCCAAATGCAGCAGGACAGGGAGCTGGAAAGAGATTGATAGATTCATAGAATGGGTTGGATTGGAAGGGGCCTTCAGGATCAACCAGTTCCAACCCCCTACTGTAGGCATGACACCTCCCACCTGCCCAAGTTGCTCAAGGTCTCATCCAGCCTGGCCTTGAACACCTCCAGGGAGAGGGCATCCACAACCTCCCTGGGCAACCTGTGCCAGTGTCTCTCCACCTTCACTGAGAAGGTTTTCTTCCTAATCTCCAGCCTAAATCTGCCTTCTGGGCTCATAGTAATAGGATGAGGGGGAATGGCTTTAAGATGCAAGAGGGCAGATTGGGACTGGAGATTGGGAAGAAATTCTTCCTAGCAAGGGTGGTGAGACACTGGCATAGGTTGCCCATGAAAGTCTTGGGTGCCCCCCTCCCTGGACATTTGCCTGTGCATCTTTGGAAAGAACACTGCCCATGTTGGGAGCTGAGTTGGGAGATGCCTTTCAAGCAACATTTGGGGAGCTGAGCCATAGGAATTTCTCTCGCCCTTCACATTTTAGGAAGGAAAAGGAATTTGGTTTGCTTTTTAAAATTAATTCCTCCTGGAGCACTCCCAGTTAAAATCAGCCACATTTTGACAGTCTGACAGAATTGCAGGGGGAATGCTGTGGGCTTCTTTTAGGGAACACAGAAGTTCTCCACCTTGTGGGGGTATTTACAGCCTGTTTCACATGTGGGTCACTGTAGGAATTCTGCAGTGAGACTCCCCCAGGACCTGAGCACAGCTCTGGCGCTGGCTGCAGACC
The DNA here is from genome assembly GCA_013396835.1 of Psilopogon haemacephalus. NCBI lineage: Eukaryota > Metazoa > Chordata > Aves > Piciformes > Megalaimidae > Psilopogon > Psilopogon haemacephalus. Next base: position 394,869 of record VWZI01001469.1, read on the forward strand.
TTGCTCATTTGTGGGGGTTTGCCACTGTGGCAGCTGAAGCAAAAGGGAAGGAGAGTTGTGTCCTGAGCCTGCCTGCCTGCTTGCTTGTTCTTAGCCTTCTCTTCTTCACACAAGAAGCAACAAACATTGTCCTTGTGGGATGAGAAATGAGGCACAATTGGTGACTTGCATGTTTGTCAACACAAGCAAGATCAAATGATTGCTCAGCAGGAAGCAGCCACAGGAAATCCAATGATTTTTGGACTAATTAGCAAAATAATAATAACGTCTGCCTAATGATTACCTTGTACTGGGTTGTGGCCTTTTATCAGGCAGCTGCAGACTGCTGCTTTGAAGGGACCCAGTGGTTTTCTTTGAAACTGGTGTCACGGACAAGGAGGATTTGTGACAAATCTTCTGAGACTTTATTGCTCCTTTGTGCAGTTGCTATAATTGGGGAAGAAAAATGAGCCTGCTTCTGGATGTTTAAAGAGGAAAATACCTTCTCCAGGTCTGGTTTGGAAAGATTCTTTTTAAAAGCAGCTGGTGTGTGTGTGTTTGTGTGTGCATGTGCATGCAGGAGGACGCATAATCCTTTCCAAAAGGCTGAATGAGTGCTGTGGTCACTTAAAACCTGCAAAAAAAAAGATTTCTCTGTGTGCTTCTCACACAATAACAGCAACAATAGAAAAGACCGAGGCTTACCTGCAGCATGGTTTTACCACAGACAATCAGGAAAGCACTGGGAGCAAAGCCAGGGAGAAGGACAACAATTCAGAGCTTGTGGTTTACATTCTGTGTTCCTCTCACTGAGGGAGGTTTCCAGAATGAAGCTCAGCAAGTTGCATGGCTTTGCCTGCAGGATAAATCACCAGCACAAGCAGCAGAGATCCGAATGGACCAATTCCAGCCTGTAGGCAAGTGCTAAATTCAGCAGCTGAGCTGCAAACACCAAAGGCAAGGTCTGCTTTGGGGAGTGGGGGCCACCATCCTTCCTCATGGCAGCTGATTCATTGGCAAAGCTATGGGGGCACTGCTTCAGAACTCTGCTGGTGCCTTACCCTAACCACTCTCCTGACCTTACCACTCTCCTGGCCCTGACCACCACCAGTGAGGTGCATTACATTCAGCGAATCATAGAATGGTTTATGTTGGAAGGTACCTCGAACCTTAGCTAGTTCCAAGACCCCTGTGCCATAGACAAGGACACCTCCCACTGGAACAGGTTGCTCAAGGCCTCATCCAACCTGGCCTTGAACACCTCCTGGGAGGGAGCAGCCACAGCTTCCCTGGGCAACCTGTGCCAGTGTCTCACCACCCTCACTGCAAACAACTTCCTCCTAACATCTAAGTTTCAATCTCCCCTCTGCCACTTTAAACCCATTCCTCCTTATCCTCTCATTACAAGACCTTGTCAGTAGTCCCTCCCCAGCCCTCCTGTAGCCCCCTTCAGATACTGGAAGGCCACTCCAAGATCTCCTGGAAGCCTTCTCTTCTCCAGGCTGCAGAGCCCCAACTCTCTCAGCCTGTCCTCAGAGCAGAGCTGCTGCAGCACTCTGAGCATCTCGATGGCCCTATCTTTGTATCACACAATGGTGTTTGGCTTGGAAAGGACCTTTCAAGGTCACTCAGTCCAACTCCCCTTGCAGTCAGCAGGGACATCTGCAACTAGAGCAGGTTGCTCAAAGCCCCACACAACCTAACCTGGAATGGTTCCAGGTATGAGGCATCTCTCACCTCTCTGGGCAACCTGGGGCCAGGGTCTTGCCATCCTCACTGTAAAAAATGTCTCCTTTCTCTCCAGTCACTATCTCTCTCTTTTAGTATCCAGCATCACTCCTTGTCCTGTCACAAAAGGCCCTGCTCAAAAGTCTGTCCCCAGCTTTCTAATTGGTCCCTTTAAGCACTCAAAGATCACCAGAAGGTCACCCCAAAGTCTTCTCTTCTCCCTTTCTGATCAGCAGTGTTGGTAGAACAGAGCAGTGTGTTCTTCTCAGCATGGTGGAGCACCATGGTGCTGCCAACCTTCACACCAGGCTGGCTGAGACTCCACTCTGCTTCCTTACCTTCTATATTCACAGGGCAAACCCACCCAGGTCCTTCTACTCCATAAATTATTGAGAGCCTTTTTTTTTTTTTTTATTCCTGCCTTCAGAAGGCAGTGACAAAACGGTGGGACAGAAGAATTCCCCAGCCCAGCAATGTTCTGCGCTTAAAATACATTATTGAAAAGCCCAGAAATCGGATGACCACAGGATGCTTCAGCTTGAGAGGGATGCCCACGAGTGGTAGAGGGGGGGAAAAAAAAAGAGCAAGATGGTGAATTTAGCTCAGAGTCATGAGGAAAAAGAAGAAACAACCCCAAAGCAAACCTGCAATCAATATTGCAGGATCTAACTCAAAGGCTCTGTCATTAAGGGAAACAGCCTTCTTCTAAAAATAAAAATGGGCAAGGGAAAGGGCTTCTGGGCACCGTGAAAATTGCCTCTTATAGTTCATAAGTGTGACCAGCAAGTCTAGGGAGGTTCTCCCCCTCTGCTCTGCCCTCGTGAGACCACATCTGGAATTCTGTGTTCAGTTTTGGCCTCCCCAATTCAGGAGAGTCAGGGAGCTGCTGGAGAGAGTCCAACAGAGGCTATGAGGATGATGAAGGGACTTGAATGTCTCTGCTGTGAACAAAGGCTGAGAGCCCTGGGGCTCTTTAGTCTGGAGAAGAGGAGGCTGAGAGGGGATTTTACCAATGTCTATAAGGATCTCAGGGGTGGGGGTCAGGATGAAGGTGCCAGACTCCTTTGAGTGGTGCCCAGTGACAGGACAAGGATCAGTTGGTAAAAGCTGGAACCCAGGAGGTTCCACCTGAACAGGAGGAGAAGCTTCTTTGGAATGAGGGTGCTGGAGCCCTGGAGCAGGCTGCCCAGAGAGGCTGTGGAGTCTTCTTCTCTGGAGAGACTCCAAACCCACCTGGATGTGTTCCCATGTAACCTGTCCTGGGTCATCCTGCTTTGGCAGAGGGGTTGGGCTGGATGATCTCTGGAGGTCCCTTCCAAGCCCTAAATTTCTGGTTCTATGATTATATCTGTGCCTGGAAAGCTAATCTGGTAATGGAAGCTTTGGGTTCCGTTTTACGATGGAGAACTTGTTAAGGAAATGAAAGGTTTACGAGCATTCAGAAGTGAAGGTTCTGTTATGTTTGATGAGGGTGAATGGTTTATAAGGCTTCTCCTGCTGCATGATTTCATTAGTGTTTGTGCACTTTGATTAGCAGAAGTGAAGCTTTACAGCCCTGCTGTGTGAGTCTTTCCTCAGTCTGGGAGGCCAAACATTTGACCCCAATTTTGCTTTATCTTCCAAAGTTCCAACCTGACCTGAATGGAGCTATTTGGGGTGGGAATGACAACAGCCTTTATGCATCTGCCTTGTGAGACAAAGAGATCCTGCGCAATTCTCCCTGGTACCAAGTGAAAGAACAAGAGGAAATATCCTGAAATTGTGCCAGGGAGGGTTAGGTGCAGAAGAGGAGGCTCCCAGGTGACCTTATTGGGGCCTTCCAGGATCTGAAGTGGGCTACAAAAAAGCTGGGGAGGGACTTTTAGGCTGTCAAGTAGTGACAGGACTAGGGGGAATGGAGCAAAGCTGGAGGTGGGGAGATTCAGACTGGCTGTGAAGAAGAAATTCTTCAGCATGAGAGTGGTGAGAGCCTGGAGTGGGGTGCCCAGGAAGGTGGCTGGGGCCACATCCCTGGAAGTAGAATCATAGAATCAGTTAGGATTGGAACAGACCACAAGGATCATCCAGTTCCAACCACCCTGCCATGAGCAGGTGTTTAAGGCCAGGCTGGATGAGCCTGTGGGCAGCCTGATCTAGAGTAGGGTGTCCCTGGGCATGGCAGGGGAGGTGGAACTGGATGATCCTTGTGGTCTCTTCCAACCCTGACTGATTCTATGAGGAAAAATCTCTGCTGCAAGAATGGTCAGGGATTGGCACAGGCTGCCCAGGGAGGTGGTGGAGTCCCCACACCTGGAGATGTTCAAGAAACCTGTGGCCATGGCACTTGGGGACCTGGTTTAATGGCCATGGTGGTGTTGGGTCGCTGGTTGGACTGGATGAGCTTGGATGCTTTCTGCAACCCAAACAATGCTTTGTTTCTATGAATTTCTGACCTCCAAAATACCCTCGAGGTTGCCTGGCATTTTGAGTGTTGCTTTCACACTGTCTTTGGAAACACTTCTCTAGCTGGGATCCTGCCAGAGCTGCCATAGCCTCCTCCACCTCTCTAAAACAAGCCCTTGGCTTGCTGCTGCCATCAGTCTTCTAGAACTGGCTATGTTCTCTGATTTATAACCTAAGAGCTGCTCAACTGAGCTTTGTGCCAGTGTTTAAAAATAAAGCCATATGCTCCCCATGATTATTTAGATGGATGCAAGCAGTGTAAGGAGGAAGGCTTTGCAAATCCACAGAGAGGCACATGGGGACCTCCACAAATCAACCAGGGGCTGGAGCAGGCTCCCACAAACTCTCCATTCCTGCTACTTTCTCTGATGCAATTTGTTTCCTTTAATATTGGTGATAGAGGAACCAGAGACACGTGGTTGGTTCCAAATCCCAAATGTATGCAGTGGACCCAATCCAGCCAGCAGGAAGATTCATGAGATGCTTTAGAACATCATTAATTAAACCTCAAAGTGTCTGAGGAAGGTAGGGGGCTGTAGTTTAATTTAGCACCCGGGATAGAGACAGGGGGTTGCTGGTTCTCCCCTGCTTATGAGTCTACCTCCAGTTCTCAGTGTATTTGAGCTTTCCTGCTAGTGTGGAGGTGCTCAACCTGCCACTCCTTTGCCTTTTCCCTTGCCACTCCAAGCCTCTGCTTGCTCACCTCTTCACTCACTCCTGTGAAGAGGCTCTGAACAGCTGAGCAGTAGCAGCTCTGTGTCTGCTGCACAAGGGACCAGACTTGGGTTTGCAAATATAAATGGTGCCAGACACCCTCCAGTGGTGCACAGGAAGTTCCACCTCAACATAAGGAGAAAATTGATTGGTGTGAGGGTGCTGGAGCCCTGGACAGGCTGTGGAGTCTCCTTCTCTGGAGAGATTCCAGACCCACCTGGCCATTGTGATCCTGGGCAAGCTGGAACCAAACCCCTGATGGCAATGACGGCACCACTGGCACCACTGCTGCTGGCCACGGGCACTGAGCAAGTCCCAGACTGGACTTCATGGAAGATAGGAACTGGATTCAAGAGCTGGATTTTGGAAGTGGGTACAGGAATGCAGAGATAAGGATACAAGGCAGAAGGGACAGAGTCCTCCTGGGATAGCAGCCAGGGAAGAAGAGGCTTGATCCTGGGGATCCCTCAGCTCTCTCCTGAAGATGCCATCCATGGGCTGCAATCCCTTGTTGGGCACTTGAGGGTCACCTGTCCTGGCTGCTCCTCCCTACAGCTGCCCCCTCTGCCTTGCTGCCCCCCGAGGTGAGGCTCAAGCTGTGGCAGTGCCCTTGGTGTGCAGAGGAGCAAGTGTGAAGCAGAGGCTTTGTGCAGCACAGCCCTCGGCAGGAACTGTCTCCAGGAGCTTCTCTCTGCTAGCAGCAGCCCCTGGCTGAGCAAAGCTGCCCTGAGTTTGAGAGAGTGCCTCAGGGAGCAAAGGCTGAGCTGCGAAGGGTCAGCAGCGATCAGGGCTGGGGCTGGGCTGGCTCACAGCAGGGCACCGAGCCAAATCAATATTTGTAAGGTAGGTAAAGAGGTTAACAGCATAACAAAACAATATCTTTTTAGCCTCATTAGCTAACACCAGCTTGAAGGAGTTCAAGAAGTAACAGATAATTAACTCATCTGCACAACAGAGGTTTTAATTTGCTGGTGATTTCAGAATGCAGACAGTCGGAATTGCTGTGTGGTCTGGCAGCCTGCACACATCGCTGAGGGTCGAGCTCTCTCCAGTGGCAGGGAGCAAGGTGCCCAAGCCCTGTAAGCAGTTGAGTGGTGGCTACTCACATTCTAGGAGCTTGTGGTGGTAGGTTGGATTTGGTGATCCCGAGGGTCTTTTCCAGCCTGGATGCATCCATGATTCTGTGACGGGGCAATGGGTTTAAACTGGAAAAGGGGAGATTGAGACTGGCGTTTAGGAAGACATTCTTTGCAGCGATGGTGGGGAGATACTGGCACAGGTTGTGGCTGTCCCCTCCCTGGAAGTGTTCAAGAGCAGGATGTTACGGTTGGATGAGGTCTTGAGCAAGCTGGGCTGGTGGGAGGTGTCCCTGCCCATGGCAGGGGGCTAGAACTAGCTGAACTTTGAGGCCCCTTCCAACCCAATCCGTTCAATGAGTCACAAACCCCCTCTTTTGCCGATTTCCACACTCTCCCTTTCTTAGTCCCAGCAAGCAACTCAGGAGTAGATGTGTTACTTGCACGTTTGCTACTACTACTCAGTAGCAAGTACACTTGGAATCACTTTACTCCTGCAGACCTGACTGGAGGTAAAAGCAGACAGGGAAACAACAAACAAAATAAAAACCAGAAGAGAGATGGAGAATTGGAATCAACATTTCCTCCCAGGAGGCCAGGGGTGTGCTGTAAATGCAGCATGGTGCTATCAAAGCAATATTTCTTTTGAACTGGAGCATGCAAATGAGCTTTACCTTCCTCCCAGAGCATTTTCTGGTTTTAGTCCTACTGATATATTACTTTTCAAAGGCAAGCTGGTTGTGCTCTGCCCTTGTTTTCTAACTGGAAACTGGGTCTAACTAACGAGTCCAAACTTCCTTAGCTGTCAACATTATTTATTTTATTTCATTTTTTTCAAGGTCTGGAATGCAGTTTCAAGTTTAGTAATAAGGGAGACTGGAAAAAAAAATTGCCTGCGAGCAGGGTAAACTTCTGATTATCTGAGACCAACGAGGTCTGTCGATATCTGGTGCCAGGTTCTACTTTCCAATGGTCTAAGGACAGGCTTGTTTGGGCTCTGATCTTGTTGAAGATGCCCCTGCTTACTGCATCAGGGTTGGACTAGATGACCTCTACAGGTCCCTCAAGGGAAAATGGGGATGAGCTGGAACACAGGAGGCTCCACCTCAACGTAAGGGAAAATTCTTTATGGTGAGTGTGCCAGAGCCCTGGAACAGGCTGATCTATCACCTGAAAACAGACCAAACTGGAAATCATAGACTCACAGAAGCAGAGAGTGGGTCAGCTTTGAAGGGACCTCCAAAGGGCATCCATTCTAACTCCCCTGCACTCAGCAGGGACATCCTCTACTAGAGCAGCTTGCTCAGAGCCTTCTCCAGCCTGTCCCTCAATATATCCAGGGCTGGAAACTCAACTACCTCCCTGAGCAACTTGTTGCAGTGTTCCAGCAGCCTCCTGGTGCAGAACTTGTTCCTCACATCCAATCTCAATCTTCTCTGCTCTCATTTCAAACCATCGCCCCTGGTTCTGTTCCTGCAGGCCTTTGGGAACAGTCCCTCTGCAGCCTGCTTGTAGCCCCTTCAGGTACTGTCAGGCTGCTCTGAGGTCTGCCTGGAGCCTTCTCTTCTGCAGGCTGTGCAGCCCCAGCTCCCTCAGCCTGTCCTCATAGCAGAGCTGCTCCAGCCCTCTGATCATCTTTGTGGCCTCCTCTGGACCCTTTCTAACAAGTGTATGCACTGTGTATGCACTTGGTCAGGGCTCTGCTCTTACAGGATCACCTGCTAAGGAATGCTGCTCAGCCACAGCAAATGCAGTAGGGTGCTGCAAAGAAGGACCAAAAGCAAAGGCACGTTGAGGGAATGTGAAGTTAACAGTATGACTTCTGCTGCTAAGAGCACAAATGAAATCACTTTTTTTTTACTTAGGGAAAAAAAAAGGAGTAATGGCTTTTGTTCAGGCTGCTTTGATATTGAAAACTGCACTTCCTTCTGACAGGCAATATTGTGGATTCAAATGGATTCAGGCTCAGTTGTTCAAAAGGACAATGTGTTATATACAAACCATTTAACTCAAGCTTTTAACTTGTTTTCTCTGTTGACAGTGGTAGAAGAGATTGTCTGGGGGGGGGGGAGGTTGATCTTTTTGATGTAATGCCTGTAAAGTTTTAGCCATTTATCACTTCTAAGAAAAAAGCCAAAGCTCTCAGATCCTCCTGCCTGCTTACCTGCCTTCTGTACCTACCTGAAATAAAGAGCTGAGCCTAAGCTTGATGTAAAGGGTATTTATAGAATCTCAGAACCATAGAACTGTTTCAGTTGAAAAACACCTCCAAGCTTATCCAGTCCAACTGCCAACCCAACCCCACCATAGCCATTAAACCATAGCCCCAGATACCATGGCCACAGGTTTCTTGAACCCCTCCAGGGATGGGGACTCCACCACCTCCCTGGGTAGCCTGTGCCAATCCCTGACCACCCTTGCAGCAAAGAAATTTTTCCTCATCTCCAACCTAAACCCTTCCCTGGCACAATTTCAGGCCATTTCCTCTCACCCAATACCAGGGAGAAGAGCTCAACCCCCTCCTCACTCCATCAGGAGCAGATGATGAGTTTCTAAGTGCTGCTGCCATCATGGCACCTGGAGATCACTGAAGCTGCACACTGAGAATGTTTGAGCTTGATGAACTCTTAGCCAAATCACCCAAAAACCTCTCCCACTGACTGCGTGGAGAATTGCTCCCATCACAGAGTCACAGAATCACAGAATGTGAGGGGTTGGAAGGGACCTCCAGAGATCATCAAGCTCTGCATGGCTGTGACTTTGCTGCCTTCTTGCTGGGCTTTGTGGTCTGCAGCCATTAACAGCTTGGGCTCCACCAAGCATTAGCAAAGGGGAGGACGTCAGAGCAGCATGCCAAAATGCAGTTGCAGCAGCCTCAGCCTCTTTGCCTTCAGATCAGTGCCAAGCAGTGAGGGCTTGCAGCTGCCCAGACTGCCCTCCTTGCAAGGGGCTGTGCTTGCTTAGTGCCTTTGGTGGAGGTGAGGGATGCAGCACTGATTCCTGGGCTCCACAGCAGCACACAGAGCCACCAGTGCATGGTCAGGCAGCAGCAAGGAAGGGCTGGCAGCTGGAGAGAAGCAGCCATTCCAGTGCACAAACAAGGTCAATTAGAGGACAGTGCAGCAGAATATAAATAGCATTAGCAGCCCTCTTCAGCCATGATGAGACCATGCTGGGAAGATGACAACAAATAAAATAGGATTTAATGCAAAACAAATGCAAAAAACCCCAACCCCAACAACCAAACAACATTCAATATAATTTAATTTAAAGCCTGATGCCCCTTTAAAAATAGCAGCAGTTAAAACAATATTAATTTTCTTTCTTAAAATGCCTACTCTTTACAGGTAAACTTCAGCATAAATGAAACAGGGACTGACTGGGGAGGTATTATGTAATAAACTGTTAATTCTTAGGTCCCAGCTGTGGGATATTGCATCTGTCTGTGAAATCTCCTCCTTTTTATGAATGCAGAATCACAGAACTCTCAGGGTAGGAAGGGATCTGGAAGCTCATCCGCTCCAAGCCCCCTGCCATGGGCATGGACACCTCCCACCAGCCCAGGTGTATCAGTTTCAGCTAGCCCCTCTGAACTCAAAAGCTCAATAAATAGACTTAATTCAATTTTGGAAGTGAAAAAAAAAAACTTTAACAATAAATAGAAGGTATTTTAGGTAAGGGGAATTACAGAGGGTATGGGGAAGGGAAACAAAATACAAAATCTAAGTGTACAACCAGTAGATGAAAGTGGATGGAGTTGAATCCAAGAGGTGAAGTTAAAATTGGTGGTGGATGCAGATGGGTGCAAAATGATGGTGAAATGCAGTGAGTTAAAGAGTTCCAAATATGGTTGCTCTCTCCACGTGTGTGCTGGAGAGCACCTGGCAAATGGCAGCAGCAGCAGCAGGAAAGCAGGATGCTGGCTGATGAGGAAGCAGAAGCAAGAGAGGGAAATAGGAACTTCATTTCCCCTTTATAGAGAGTCCCAGCAGGAAGTGGAAGGGTTTAAACACGACACCTGGGGGGCAGGTCAGACCACCCCAGGGACCAGTCAGGATCCAGTTCAGGTAAGCCCCCCCAGGAGGCATTAACCCTTTATACCAGGTTGCTCAAGGCCTCCTCCAACCTGTCCTTGAACACCTCCTGGGAGGGAGCAGCCACAACCTCCCTGGGCAACCTGTGCCAGTGTCTCACCACCCTTACTGCAACTTCCTCCTAACATGCACTTTCAATCTTCCCTCTGCCAGTTTGAACCCATTCCTCTTCATCCTCTCATTACAAGACCTTGTCAATAGTCCCTCCACACCTCTCCTGTAGTCCCCTTCAGATACTGGAAGGCCACTCCAAGGTCTCCTAGAAGCCTTCTCTTCTCCAGGCTGCAGAGCCCCAACTCTCTCAGTGTGTCCTCAGAGCAGAGCTACTGCACCTCTCTGAGTATCTTGGTGGTCTCCTCTGGACTGGCTCCAACAGTTCCATGTCCTGCTTGTGTTGGGGGCTCCAGAACTGTACACAGTACTCCAGGTGGGGTCTGACAAGTTGCCCATCTCTTGCCTTTTGGTTTGACTGCATCCAGCTGGCTGCAATCTGTAGTTCATGCAGCCCATCCATGGCACGTGTGGGTTATGAAGGGCACATGAAAGGACTGAATATCCAATTACTGCCTCTGGCTGTTTATCACTGCTGAGTCTGAGCAGAGAATGGATGGGATTTAAAACAATATCAGAGAATCCAAGGCACCCCTGACCCTATTAGCAGAGATAATAAAGATGATTCACAAATAGAGCTGTGCACATCATCCTTCAGAGAGATGTTTAAGCAGTTGGTTTGGGGATATTCAGCCTCAGGACGTAGGGGAGAAAAAAAGATTATTTGATTGCACCTAAGCAGCTAAGATTATAAACTGGGGTGGATGTTAAGGTTCAGACTGAAATAATTTTATTTTCCCCTGACACTCACAATCAAAAGTGATATTCTTATTAGGAATTCAAGGATATATCAGTAGCTACCAATGTCACCAAGAATACAGACCTGAAGATCTTTTCCAGTCAACAGGAACTGGCAACATTCTCTGTAGAAATGCTTTAAAACAAACAGAAAGCCAGCAAGGGCCAGGGAGGCTGTAAGAGGAAATGTAGGCTTGGGATAGGGAATAAAACGCAGTAAATGGGTGGATGGAGATGTATCATCTGATTTCAAAAGAGTCTTTCACTTAGCATTCAGTGAGTCAGTGCATGATTGACCATGAGCCAGCAGTGTGCTCAGCTGGCCAAGAAGGGCAATGGCATCCTGGCCTCTACCAGGCCACAGAACTGGACACGATAATCCAGATGTGGCCTCATCAAGGCACAGAAGAGGAGGAGGGGAGCCTCTCTTGACCTGCTGGTCACACTCCTCTTAATGCACCCTAGGATGCCATTGAGCTTTCTTGGCCACCAGACACATTGTTGGTTCATGGTGAACTTATTTCCTATCGGCACACCCAGGCCTTTCTCCACACAGCTGCTTTCCAGCAGGTCCACCCCTTGTGTGTACTGGTGCAGGAGGTTGTTCCTCTCCAGCTGCAGGACTTTGCACTTGCCCTTATAGGACTTCATGAGGCTCATCTCTGCCCAGCTCTCCAGCTTGTGCAGGCCAAAAGCTTCCAGCAGGTTCCTCTGTTGTATTCCATCTGGATGTGTGCCTGTAAGACCTGAGATAGATTCTCTGGTCCTGCTCTGGCAGGGGAGTTGGACTCTGTGATCTGTGGAGGTCCCTTCTGACCCTAACATCCTGTGATCCTGTGAACCTTTCTAACACTCCTGCCCTTGAGAAATGTTGTGTTGTAGCTGTGCTCTGAATCCAATACATTCCATTTTTATTTTCATTTTCAAATCATTAGCTAAAAACAAAAAAATCATTAACTATTGAGCTCCTGAAAGCCTGGATGTACTGTCCTGGAAACTGATGTCCCCTAGCTAAAACCTGGCCTGGGAGTCAGTAATGGCAGACTAAGGCTTCACCACAGCTGTGAGCATGCTCTACTAGTCACATTGTGAGCTGCTATGGTTACAGCCACCCTAAGCTGTCAGCTTGTGACCATGAAAAAGGACAGAAAGAGCCTCTGGCACTCCTCTGGAGGGCAGCCCAGCTCTGACTCTTGCTAATTACAGAGATTTTCTAAACTCTCAACTGTACTGTGTACAGTTCTGGAGCCCCCAACACAAGCAGGACATGGAACTGTTGGAGCCAGTCCAGAGGAGGCCACCAAGATGCTCAGAGAGGTGCAGTAGCTCTGCTCTGAGGACACACTGAGAAAGTTGAGCCTCTGCAGCCTGGAGAAGAGAAGGCTTCCAGGAGACCTTGGAGTGGCCTTCCAGTATCTGAAGGGGACTACAGGAGGGGTGTGGAGAGACTATTGACAAGGTCTTGTAATGAGAGGATGAGGAGGAATGGGTTCAAAGTGGCAGAGGGAAGATTTAGACTGGATGTTAAGAGGAAGTTGTTTGCAGTGAAGGTGGTGAGACACTGGCACAGGTTTCCCAGGGAGGTTGTGGCTGCTCCCTCCCAGGAGGTGTTCAAGGACAGGTTGGATGAGGCCTTGAGCGACCTGTTCTAGTGGGAGGTGTCCCTGCCCATGGTGGGTGGTTGGAACTGGCTGAGCTTTGAGGTCCCTTCCAACCCAAACCATTCTATGATTTTCTCCAGCCAGATTGTAAAGCCGTGTCCATGCTCAGAATCCAAGCTCTCCTATCCATGCATGTCAGCTCTGTTGCAATTTCAGACCTGTGGTTTCCCACAGCATCAAACACCCAGAGATGTTGACAGGTGGATGTGTGAGGCTGCAGGAGATGAGAAATTTGAAGAAAACATGAAATGTTTAGAGGAGGCAGAACATGAACTCATTGCCTCTGCCCTAACCCAGAGAACATTCAGCCAGGTTAAATTAAAGACAATTAAAGCAGTTTCTGAAGCTGTGAATTCTGCTTTGGAGCTCATTGTCACTACATGTGACAGAGATCAGCAGAGGTCAGCAACATTAAGGAAGGAAGCAAACTTTCTAAGGAGAGCAGTCCAGTGCCAGCCTAATTAGCTACAAACCTGTGATGTAATGAGGGTTAAACTCTACACTTTGGGATAAAAGCCAGCTTGAGTCTGTTATTAATTAGGAACAGATGTAGGGTGAGAGGCAGATAACTTCCATCAGCCTGCTGCAGGACTTTCAAGTCTGCCTCTGGAGGCCTAAGTGGTTCCAAACAGTCTATGATAGCAAGCAGGCCTTATTCTGACCCAGGATGTCCATTCTCTTGTGTCTATCTACCTGAGTAAACTTTGCGGATTGAAAAAAAATTGTCCATGAGAGGCCACGTTTGGCCTTTAAGTGTAAATGTAATGAATTAATTCTTCTGAACTTGTAGCAAATTAAAAAATCTGATTTTTATGCATCACACAATACCAGCAGGGTGGAGGTTGGAGGAGACTTCTGGAGATCATTCAGTCCAAGCCCTCTGCTAAAGCAGGGCACCCATAGCAGCTTGCCCAGGATTACAATGACCAGGGTGGGGTTGGAAGCTATCCAGAGAAGGAGACTCCACAACCTCTCCAAGCAGCCTGCTCTGGGGCTCCAGCACCCTCACAGGAAAGAAATTGTTTGCATATCCAAAGAGCAATCCCTTCTATTCACAAATTAAATCTAAATAAGCCCCAAACATGCAATTGCTGATTTCTTATTTTTATTTTAACTCTGGATCTTTTAAGACGATTGAGATTAATGGCACTTAGAGTAGTCAAACAATCAGAGAGTCAATGAATCACAGATCACAGGATCATGAAATCATAGAATCATAGAAACATGGAATTGTAGGATCATGGAATCGTAGATCATGGAATCGTAGAATCATGGATCATGGAATTATAGATTCATAGAATCATGGAACCATGCAATCATAGAACCATGGAATCATAGATCTTAGAATAATGGAATCATAGAATCATGGATTCGTAGATCATAGCATCATGGAATCATGGGATCATAGAATTGTAGGTGTTGGAAGGGCCCTCTGAAGAGCATCCAGCCCAACTCCCCAGTCATCTGAACATGGGTTGTCCTCTTTGATGTGCCTACCAATACACTGCTGTACATCAAATGAAATGGTAACAGCAACATCCACAAGCCAGAAGAAAAAAAGTGAGAGTATGAGAAATATTTCCTTAACAGCTGTGACTGTGAATGCTAAAATTACCCCAGGAAGCCCTAAAGAGGTCACGGAGCCCTCATTTATTGCATCCCATGAAAGCAGCCTTTTATTCAGGGATTTGCCTGCAGTCACAGCTAATTCTTACCATCATATTACATAATATTTGCTGTGTGCTGTGTGGATGAGTAAAAGTGTTGTAAACAACCATCCAGCTCCTGGATGGTGGTGGTGTGAGTGAGGAAATGAGCAGCTCCCTTTCACATCTCATTTCCAGCAGCCGCTGTAAATCAAGATCGGGAGACATAAAGCTGCTGAATCTTTGAACTCAGCTATCAGACTTTTATTGTCTTTGCTAATTTCCAGAGTAAACCTGACTCATGCTTCTTATTACAGATGCATAATTACATGATGGAAGGTTAATGACTTCACAAGAATATTTCAGGGACTCGGGACTCATCCAAGGTCTTGCTAATGATAGGATTGAAATTCTCCCCCCGTGGGCTCACCAGATGTCACTGCCAAGAACCCTCTGGTCACTGGTTTCATAAAATGGTTTGGATTTAAAGGGACCTTAAAGGTCATGGGCAGGACACCTCCCACTAGCCCAGGTAGTTCAGTGTCTCATCCAACCTGGCTTTGGAGGGAGCAGCGACAACCTCCCTGGGCAACCTGTGCCAGTGTCTCCCCAGCCTCACTGGCAAGAGTTTCTTCTTAACATCCAGTCTAAATCTGCCCTCTTGCAGCTTCCATCCATCCCCTCTCATCCTATCATTCCAAGCCTTTGTCAAAAGTCCCTCCCCAGCTCTCCTGTAGCCCCCTTCAGGTACTGGAAGGCTGCTCCAAGGTGTCCCTGGAGCCTTCTCTTCTTCAGGCTAAACAGCTCCAACTCTCCCAGCCTGTTCTTGTAGAAGAGGTGCTCCAAGCCCTCTGATCGTCTTTGTGAGCAGAGTTAATTTGTTTTCAATCCAGATGTTGTTATTTTTATAACTGCAAGATGGTGCTTTAGAAAGGCTCTGCCAGTTACCAGATGAAAGCTTTATTCAAGGGCCTGAGCACCTTGGCTCTACCCAGCAATCACCTTAATAGTTGCTTACCTTTAAGAGTTTAAACAGCAGTTTGTTATTGATTTCAGGAGTATTTCTCACATGCTTCAGGTTAAGCTCCAGCTTAAGTGCTTTTACAGATAAGAAAAAAGAATTTGCTCAGTGTCTTGCATGACTGAACAGAAAAATTTCAGGCAAGGAAAGTAGCTACTAATATTACTATTTTTTTTCCTTCCAAACTTGGAAATGTGGCTTTTGAGGGATTCCTTGGGGCTTCTTGTACAGGTTCAGCAAATGCAGATCGATTTCCTTTTTTTTTTTTTTTGTTTTGTTTTGTTTTGTTTTGTTTTGTTTTGTTTTGTTTTGGTGGAGATAATGAATGGCTTAGGTTGGAAGGGACCTCAGAGATCATCTTCTGTAACTCTCCCTGGGCAAGGATGACTCTCAGCTGGACTTGTTTGCCCAGCCTGGCCTTAAACACCTCCAGGGAGGGTTCATCCACAATCTGTTATTATGGTCCCATTTCTTTTATCATAGAATCACAGAATGGTTTAGGTTGGAAGTGACCTCAAAGCTCAGCCAGTTCCAACCCCCCCTGTGCCATAGTCAGGGACACCTGCCACTGGAACAGGTTGCTCAAGACCTCATCTAGCCTGGCCTTGAACACCTCCAAGGAGGTTGTGGAGCACAGAATGTGATCACATTCTGTGATTCTTTGATCCACAACCTCTATGGGCAACCTGTGCCAGTGTCTCACCACCCTCTCTGCAAACAACTTCCTCCTAACATCAGTTTAAATCTCTACTCTGCCACTTTAAACCCATTCCTCCTCATCCTCTCATTACAAGACCTTGTCAATAGTCCTTCCCCAGTCCTCCTGTAGCCCTCTTCAGATCCTGGAAGGCCACTCCAAGGTCTCCTGGCAGCCTTCTCTTCTGCAGGCTGCAGAGCCCCAGCTCTCTCAGTGTGTCCTCATAGCAGAGCTGCTGCACCCCTCTGAGCATCTTGGTGGCCTCCTCTGATCTCACTTCAACTCACTCCTATCCGTTCAGAAATGACTTTCTGTGGCTTTGAAACCATTCTGAGCTGAAGTCCCACTCCTTGCCTCCATGGTTCAAGCAGATATTTGGGGTTCTAATTAATTTCAGGCCAGACAGTTTCACTGGTCATCCCTCATCCTTACCAGATCACATTCTGGAACTTTCCAAAGTAAATCTGATAATTATTTTCCAAGTGAGAATGAATATTCTGTAAAATGTGACCTTGGTGTCAGCTTTTCTTTGTTTGTTTGTGTCCTATGTGACAAGAAAGTAATGCAAAGACCTTCAGAGTTTCTATGTAAACCAAAATTAAAAAAAAAAAATTCTTTCTTTTCAGAGGCTTGATTGAGGAGCAGATGTTGCAATTAAGAGAATTAATGATTGTTCCATCAAGCTGTCAGGCTCACCCAGGCTGCTGGCATCCTCAGGTGACGTCTGAATGGGGAAGGATAATTCAGGGCAGTTCTACTTCAGAACTGGAGTACAGTGACTTTATTAGCTGCCACAACTTGTGCTTAGAAGGAGTCTGAAAGGAAATGTTAAGAACAGGACAAGGGACAACGGATACAAACTGGAACCCAGGAGGGAAAACTTTACTGTAAGGATGCTGGAGCAGGCTGCCCAGAGGGGTTATGGAGTCTCCTTCTCTGGAGGCTTTCAAGACCCACCTGGATGTGTTCCTGTGTGACCTGCGCTAAGCTATCCTGCTTTGGCAGAAGGGTTGGACTTCAGGGTCTCCAGAGGTCTCTTCCAGATCCTATCATTCTATGGGGGCTGCAGCATCCTCCACAGGGAAGAAGTTTTTCCTTGCATCGAGGAGGAACTTCCTGGGTTCCAGTTTGTGCCCATTGTCCTGTCACAGGACATCACTGAAAAGAGCCTGGCCACTTCTTCTTGGCACTCACCCCTCAGATGTGTGCTGTGTCCATGCCTGTGGTCCTAACATCTTTACATCTGAAGACGGAGGAGGAAAATACCTACAGGAGGGTACAATTCTTGCATGAAGGAGCAGGAAAATACCCACAGGAGTGTAACATTTTTGCATGAAAAAAGAGTAGGAAAATACCTACAGGAGTATAAAATTGGTGCATGAAGAAAGAGTGTAAAAATACAGGAGTATAAAATTGTTGCATGAAGAAGTAGGAAAATGCATACAGAAATATAAAATTGTTGCATGAAGGAGTATAAAAATACCTACAAGAGTATAAAATTCTTCATGAAGAAGGAATAGGAAAATACCTACAGGAATATCAAATTCTTGCACAAAGAAGTAGAAAATTGCCAACAGGAGTACAAAATTGTTGCATGAAGGAGGAGTAGGAAAATACCTACAAGAGTATAAAATCGTTGCCCCTTGCCCACATCCAAGTGAGCTTGCCAAAGAATGACACACTTGTGCTAAGCCCAGCTTCAGAAGCCCTTGTGCCTGAGTACATCCCCTGGATTGTTCAAGTGATATTTAGGATGTGAACCTTCAAAACATTTTCCTTGTCTCCTCCAGGAACAAAACAACTAAACTCCACCAATGTCTACAACACAGGTATGAAGCAGGAGGGGTGGGGGGGAAGAAATCTTCTTCACTGTTATTCGCCTGTAATTGGCTTTGTGCAGCACAATGCCTGTGTAATTGGGTCTGTGCTTGTGTTCTTCAAGGGTTCTGTGCTGTTGCTACTTGAACCTAGTTTGGATGGCTCAGCCCAGCAGTGCCAACTCCCTCTCCTTAGGCGGTTGAAAAAAACTGGGGCCGTTAAAAAGAGGCTAAGCTGTGAATTTTGTTTTGCCAGCCCTGCATGGAAAATCAGCTGCTGTTCATAACAGCTCCGTGGTTGGTTGATTTAAAGCAGGAGGGCAACTTCAAATTGACA
>VWZI01001469.1:413466-435347 GCA_013396835.1 Psilopogon haemacephalus
AATATTAATAAAATGAATAACATTATTTTTTATAAGTAAATAAGTAAATAATAAGATAATAAAATATTTTTAATTAATAAAATAAGTAAATAATAAATGAAATGAAATTAATAAATAATAAAAATAATAGTAAAACCCAAAATCTTGATTTGAACAAATGAGATTTTTACTGTTTTTTTGCCTTTTTTTTTCCCCAGCCAGGATAGGAGCAAACAGAACACAGAACTGTAGAGGCTTCTAAAGTTATCTTGCCATGCAGATAGTCCTTAGGGAGCTGTGGTGCTCACAGGAGGAGGCAATGAGAGCTGTTAGAGGAGCACATGAGACCATGGCTGAAGGTCAGAGTGGGGCTGGAATAAAAGAGAAGCTGCTGATACCAGATGAGGTGGCTGCTGCATCTTCTGGGCCAGTTCACAATTTCGATGGGGATGAGGCTCAAGTGCATCATGGATGTCGTTAATAAAGCCAAGTAAGTACAGAATAATGAGAGTGGCTAAGCTGAGGCTGTCCCCAGAGCTGGGGATAATGAGGACCTCAGATGAAAGGCAGCAAACAAAATCTGCACATAATGCTGCTGCTGCTGCTGCCTGAGGAACAGTTTGAATTGGAAGGCAGAGAATCCTAGAGTGGTTTGGGTTGGAAGGAAGCTTAAAGATCATGCAACTCCAACCCCCTGCCATGGCCAAGGACACTTCACACCAGCCCAGGCTCACAGTTCTGTGCCATGAGGGTGCTGGAACACTGCAACAGGTTGCCCAGGGAGGTTGAGGCTCTAGCCCTGTAGATATTGAAGGCCGGGCTGGAGAAGCCTCTGAGCAGACTGATTTAGTGGAGGATGTCCCTGCTGAGTGCATGGGGGTTGGGCTGGATGCCCTTTAGAGGTCCCTTCCAAGCCAACCCACTCTATGATTCTATAATAGCAAACATCTGATCCCTGTGATGCACCCAAAATACCTGCTAGCCATAAACCAGACCCAACAAGGGCATTGCAAACAATCTCTGTGCTTTAAAATCACAGCCTGCTGATGGACAGCAAGGATCAGTTAGCTCCAAAGTGGATTATGAAACTTGAATACTCTGAGAATCACACATGGCTGCTAATTTTGGGTACAGATATAGCCATTTTAGGTTCATATTTATTCCCCTCAATGTAACAGGCTGACTTTTTTTTTTTTTTTTGTATGTGTGGTGTTCGTGGCACTTAAAAATTATTTGAGTGAGTGAATACAGGGGAGTAGAGCTCATTCTTTGAATTAATCTTTTATTTAAAGCAATGTTTTCACCCAAAGTACTCAGGAAGGGTGTTACAAACAGGCTCAGGCAAAAGGTAATAGATTTCCAGTTTAATTGTAATATTCTGTTCAGCATTTTTAATAGAAAACCTGATGACCCAATTACACAGGGAAAGTGAAAAATCAGAGCCCAGAGTATCTGGGTTTGAGTGTAAAACTGCTGAGATGCATAATACATAAGAGTTTGAGATCTATTCTGCTCCTTGTCAAGGAGGTATAAAATTATCAAGAATTAACAGAGAGCAGAAACCAGACCCTGGAAAAGAGCTGAGCATTCTGGAGAGGAATATAAATGATATTTTAGCTGAGAATAGTAGCTGGCCTCACATGGCAGTGCAGAATCAGGATCTTCCTTCATTTGCCTGCACTTCCATCCCATTCTCTCTGAGCTGGCACTAGTCACAGTGGCATCAGCAAGAACTTCTGCCCACTGTAGAAAGCCAGCCACAGCATTACCTGTTTGGAGAAGAGATTTTTGATTGCAGAATTCAGTCAGGAGTTGAGTTTCAAGGTTTTTTACCTTGAAAGGTCAAAAGGTGATGAGGCAGCTTACTTTTAGCCTACTGGTGATGAATAGCAGCCTGCCAGTACCTGAGGGGCAGAAAGAAGGCTGCAGAGGGACTGTCCCCAAAGGCCTGCAGAGACAGGACAAGGGCAATGGTTTGAAATGAGAGCAGAGAAGAGTGAGATTGGTTGTGAGGAACAAGTTCTGCACCAGGAGGCTGCTGGAACACTGCAAACACTTGCCCAGGTTGAGGCCCTGTCCCTGGAGCTATTCAGGGTGAGGCTGGACAAGGCTCTGAGCAAGCTGCTCTAGTGGAGGATGTCCCTGCTGATTTCTTGAACACCTCCAAGGATGGGGACTCCACCATCTCCCTGGGCAGCCTCTTCCAATCCCTGACCACTCTTGCAGCAAATAAATTGTTCCTGATCTCCGATATGAAACTTCCCTGGCACAATTTCAGACCAGTGCCTCTCCTTCTATCACCTGATACTGGGTAAAAGAACTCAACTTACAACCTCTTCATACTATGTGCAGCCAGAAGTTTGCTACTAACAGCAAGCAAAGTTGTGAGACCTTGAGTTAAGACAAGAATGGTTTAGAGAAGTACTTGGATAACGCAGACACTTCCAAATTGTCTGTGCCTAATGAAATTCCTTCTACCCTGAGTGCTTATCAGTTTGGGACCACTCCACATTTTCATTATGAGTCTGGGAGATGCATCAGGCAGCATTTTACTTATTAAATTTCCAGGAAACACTAGAGTGGGAGGGACTGCAAGGATGCCAGAGGATGGGATTAAGGCTTAAAATGATCTGGAGAAATCATCTGGAAAAAAAAAAACAAAACTGAAGGCAATTCAATAAGCAGAAATCCATCAGCCTGCTCTTAGAGGTGAAGAACACTGTGAATATGAGATAGGGAGCAAGGGGCAAGGGCTTGGGTGTGTGGAAAAAATGCTGGGAGGTGCAGTGGGTCACAAAGTGTGAGTCACCAGGGTCAGGATACAGGGAATGAAGTAAATCTGTTTCTGTCTGGTTTGTTTAAGAAAAAGGTTGTCTTTCAGGCCATAAAAAATGAAGAAAACAGGAAAAAAAGTTCTGGGGTTCCTCTGGAGGAAAGGCAAGATCATTGAGTGCTTCACTGCTGTGGCTTGGAAGGGACTTTGAATATCCAACCCCTCTGCCTGCCATGGGCAGAGACACCTTCCCCCAGCCCAGCTTGCTTAAGAACCCATCCAACCTGGCCTTGAACACCTCTAGGGAGGGGACATCCACAACCTCCCTGGGCAACCTGTGCCAGTGTCTCACCACCCTCACTGGAAAGAATTTCTTCTTCATATCCAGTCTAAGTCTCCCTTCCTTAAGCTTCAATCCATTGCCTCTCATCCTATCACTACAAGCCCTTGTAAAATGTTCCTTTCTGGCTTTCCTGTAGCCTCCTTCAGGTACTGGAAGGCTGCTCTAAGGTTTCCCTGAAGCCTTCTCTTCTCCAGGCTGAACAGTCCCAGCCCTCTCAGCCTATCCCCACCAGGGGATGCTTTCCAGCCCTCTGATATCTTCATGGCCTCCTTTGGCCATGCTCCAGCAGCTCCATGTTGCTCTTGTGCAGATGAGAACTAGGGATGTTAGGCATGTTCAGCCATCACAGACACAAGAGTTTCTGTTAATTTATCTGCAGAAGTCTTTAATGAGTTTTAGATTTTTTTTTTTTTTTAAAGTCTAAATAAGTCCCAAATAGTAGAATAGAATAGAATAAGCCAGGTTAGAATAGACCTCCAAGATCATCCAGTCCAACCTAGCACCCAGCCTTATCCAATGGCACTAAGTGCCCCATCCAGGCTTTTCTTGAACACCTCCAGGGATAGGGACTCCACCACCTCCCTGGGCAGCCCATCCCAATGTCAATCACTCTCTCTGTCAAGAACTTCCTCCTAACATCTACCCTATACCTCCCCCAGCACAGCTTGAGGCTGTGTCCCCTCCTTCTGTTGATGCTTGCCTGGCAGAAGAGCCCAACCCCACCTGGCTGCAACCTCCCTTTAGGTAGCTGTAGAGAGCAATGAGGTCTGCCCTAAGCCTCCTTTTCTGCAGGCTGCACACCCTCAGCTCCCTCAGCCTCTCCTCACAGGGCTGTGCTCCAGGCCCCTCCCCAGCCTTGCTGCCCTTCTCTTGACACGTTCCAGTACCTCAATATCTCTCTTGAATTGAAGGGACCAGAACTGGATATAGTCCTCAAGATGTGGCCTGACCAGTGCCAAGTACAGGGGCAGGATAACCTTGTTGTCCTGCTGGCCACACTATTCCAGCTGAATGGGTTCATTTGGGCTTTTAAGGTTAATTTGGATACATCTATATATGAAATATTTGCAATAAACTCCTGGAAGCATCGAGTTACACAACCCCCCCAAAACACCTCCCTTAGTCATCACAGGTTGGTGATTCAGCCCTACATTGACCTTTCTCCCTTTATACCTCCCACAGATGACTTTTGTGATTCAACAAGGGGAGGGGAGAGGGGGTAAATGAAAATATTTGTGTTTTGTTTTTCCTTTTTTTTAATGTCTATATCCATACATAGGCACGTGGAGATGTATATGCATATATAGATAGATATTTAAATATGCATAACCCTACCCTGAGACTTGCTGCACCTCTTGGAATTGCCTCAATTCTTCTTTTTTTTTTTTTCATCTCCTTTCAGTCAGCTGAACAATGTAGGAGTATCAGTGGCAAAATAAATATAGTTAAGTGGAAAACATAGTCAATAATTAATCAGCTGAATAACAGCCTTGGTTCATAATAAATATTTAGGAGGCCGTAGAGGAGCAGCATGCTGCAGTACTGTACAGCCAAGGATTTGCTAAATAGGAGATTCAAAGCACCGTGGGCGAGAACGTCAAACAGTAGAATGTGTCACACCAGCACAGCATCATCTGCTGCTGCTGCCTGGTGCTGAGCACTCCTCCTGAAAAGGTTCCGTGCCCTCTCTTCTTGCTGACTTTGCATCTGAGATGGTGAAAAGGGTTGGGGTTTACCTCAGAAAGAGTAGGGGCATGCAGAATCCCAGCATGGTGGGGTTGGAAGGGACCTCTAGAGGTCATCCAGTCCAACCCCCGTGCTCAAGCAGAGCACCCATAGCAACTTGCCCAGGGTTACAATGGCCTAGGGAGATTGGAAGCTCTCCAGAGAAGGAGACTCCCCAGCCTCTCTGGGCAGCCTGCTCCAGGGCTCCTGCACCCTCATACCCAAGAAGTTTCTCCTCCTGCTCAGATGGAACCTCCTGGGTTCCAGGCTGTGCCCACTGGCCCTTGTCCTATCAGTGAGTACCACTGGCAAGACTCTGGCCTCATCCTCTTGCTGAGCATTGCTCAGATCCCCTCTGGGGTTGCTCTTCTCCAGGCTCACAGCCCCAGGGCTCTCAGCCTTCCCTTCTCACAGAGATGCTGCAGGCCCCTCTGTAGCATCTGCTGCACTCCCTTCAGTATTTCCTTGTCTCTCTTGAACTGGGGAGACCAGAACTGGATCCAGACTTCTAGATGTGGCCTCTCTAGGGCAGAGGATGAGGCCTTGGGCAACCTGTTCTAGTGGGAGGTTGGGAGGTTGGACTGGATGAGCTTTGGATGTCCCTTCCAGACTCTCACATTCTATGATTCTGTGAAAGACCTTTCCATTCTTCCTGGGCGAACAGAATTTGGTGCACACATAGAAAGGAAGGATGTGCAGATGTGAGCTCCTCTTTTCTCCTGACTTCAGCTGGAGCAGCCCTAATGGTAACTCTGAGAGTGGTCGAATGCCCAACCTTCAGTAGGGGCAAAGAGTTGCCATGGTTGCAGGGTGAGAAGAAAGGAATCAGGAGATGGGTGGGGGAGGGCAAGAGGATGAGTACAGAAGAAGCAAATCCATGTGAGGAGCAGTAATAATCATGTGAGGTAAAGTGGCCCTCCTGTAGAGTGTTGTGTCAAAATAGCAAGGACCACATTTTTGCAACAAGAAAGGATCTAAACCATTTTCCCTGAGCCCCTTTATTAATTATGCTGCCATTCTGCCTGCTGCTATAATTAACAGTTCTGCAGTTCCTTCCTTCTCAAATGCTCACTCTCTGAACTCCTGGCTGAGGACAGATGAATGTTGATGACAGGGAGCAGGGAAATGAGGGAAAGATGTTAATGAAGATTCAAAACCTGTGGCTGAATGGTGGGGGTTTAAGAAAAAACAAGTGGGGAGGGTCCAGAGGAGTGAATATTGCAAGCAAAACTACCTTACTTGTTTGCTCCAGGTGTCACAATCTGCAGGTATGTATGAATATAGAAGAAATACCAACTGGGCACAGTTGTGAGAACACCATGGGGACAAAGCCCCAAAGGCTCCTGAATGCAATGAGCAGCAGGGCTGATTAGGCTGGGAGGCCACACTGTGCAAGAATGGAGGCCTAAAGCAAAGAGCAAGCTTGAAGGCTGTGTGAGAGAGAAGGGGACTTGGAAGAATGAGAGAAGTGGACTTGGAGCTAGAAACAAAGGCAGGGAGAGATCTGTAGGGCTTGCAGGAGGAGGAGGAGCTTGGTAGGTGGCAGACAATGGAGGGCTTAGAAAGGAGCAGTTAGTCTTGGGTCTTCCAAGAGCTCAGGGAAAAAGAGATTTAAACAAGGAGCAAGAGCTGATATTTAGATGGAAAAGGAATAAGCAGGGCTGCAAAGATGCTGAGGGGACTGCAACATCTCTTACCAGGAAAGGCTGAGAGAATGGAGCTTCTTAGACTTTTCTCCCCCTCTACTACACTCTGGTGAGACCCCACCTGGAGCACTGCATCCAGTTCTGGAGCCCCTGGGACAAGAGGGCCATGGATGTGCTGGAAGGTGTCTAGAGAAGTACCATGAGGATGAGCAGAGGGCTGGAACTGCTCTGCTCTAAGGAGAGACTGAGGCAGTCGGGGCTGTTCAGTCTGGAGAGGAGAAGGCTCCCAGGTGACCTCATTGTGGCCTTGCAGTATCTGAAAGGGGCTACAAGAAAGCTGGGGAGGGACTTTTGAGGCTGTCAGGTAGAACTGGGGGGAGTGGAACAAAGTTAGAAATGGTGAGAATCAGATTGGACATTAGGAAGAAGTTGTTCAGCATGAGGGTGGTGAGAGCCTGGAAGGGGTTGCCCAGGGAGGTGGTGGAAGCCTCATCCCTGGAGGTGTTTGCAGCCAGGCTGGATGAGGCTGTGGCCAGTCTGATTTAGTGTGAGGTGTCCCTGGTCATGGCAGGGGGGTTGGAACTGGATGATCCTTGTGGTCCCTTCCAACCCTGAGTGGTTCTATGATTCTGTGATTGAGTGCAGATTTCTTTACCAACATGACAGAAGATTTAGTGCTATGCTAAAAAACTACATCAACTAGAAAAAAACCCAAGCCCCTGGCAGCAGGCTCTGGGTATGATAAATGCTGAATGACGTTTTCCCCAATAATGAATTACCCAATAGATAATAATTAATTAGATCATTAATTGATTGATTAATTCAGTCATTTAAATTAATTTAGCTGGCTCCCTTTCCCACATGCTAAAGCTCTGTCTGTAAAGGCAGGTAGGAGATGATGGTGTGTGGAGAAAAAGATGGTTCACTCTTGTCATGAAGGCAATGTCACTTGGAACCTCATGTCCAGCACCATGGGACTAGCAGTTAGCCTTTTTTCCCCTGTTTTCCTAGCTGGATTTTCTTGCTTCAAACAAATGTTCAGTGAAGCAATCCTGGATCTATCAAAGCACAGATTAATAAGTTCTTCAGTACAAGGGTGGCAAGGCTCTGAACTAGGCTGCCCAGGAAGGTTGTGGATGCCTCCTTCCTTGGGGTATTCAAGGCCAGATTGGATGAGGCCTTGAGCAGCTGAGTCACAGAATCACAGAATGTCAGGGGCTGGAAGGGACCTCCAAAGCTCATCCAGTCCAACACCCCTAACAGAGCAGGACCACCTAGACCAGATCATACAGGAACACATCCAGGCAGGTTTGGAATATCTGCAGAGAGGCAGACTCCACAACCTCCCTGGACAGGCTGTCCAGTGCTCTGTCACCCTCACAGGGGAAAAAACTTCCTCCTCAAGTCTAGTCAAGAGGTATCCCTGCCAGTGGCCAGGGAGGTTGGAGTAGATGATCTCTGAGGTCCCTTCCAACTTGAGCCATCCTATGCTGATGATTCTGTGATGCTGATTTGTGATTTCTGAGCACCTTTGCTCTATCCATGATGAGGGAGAAGGACTCCTCAAGTCTAGTTGAGAGGTATCCCTGCCAGTGGCCAGGGAGGTTGGAGTAGATGATCTCTGAGGTCCCTTCCAACTTGAGCCATCCTATGCTGATGATTCTGTGATGCTGATTTGTGATTTCTGAGCACCTTTGCTCTATCCATGATGAGGGAGAAGGACTCCTCAAGTCTAGTTGAGAGGTATCCCTGCCAGTGGCCAGGGAGGTTGGAGTAGATGATCTCTGAGGTCCCTTCTGACTTTAGCCACCCTATGCTGACGATTTTGTGATGGTGATTTGTGATTTCTGAGCACCTTCCCTCTATCCAGGACTCTCCTTCATCCTTTTTCTCATGCCTGTCTCCTGTAAGGGTTAACAATTGAGGCCTGTCTATAGCTCATTTCTATAGTAACAGCAAGACTGAGACTTTTTTTTTTTTTATGGGCACCTAATAATTAGAAAGTGCTAGAAGGTATAACAATATAATGAATCAAAACTGATAGACTTGTGGGTTGCCATAGAAACCTGTATAATTATGATAATCGGTCCCTGGCGTACCCTCGGCATCGTATACATTCAGTTAAATGCAATAAACATTAGGCACTATTTAGTGAGCTGTGATGCAGATGAACAGGGTGAGATACAGGGAAGGCTATGAAGAAAATTGCTGTACAGTTTATCTCCAACTAATTTCCCAGATTGCTTTAATAGGACGTGCTCCCTGGATGTGAAGAACCCAAAAGTGTCTTTTCGGGTGAGTGGCGAAGCCAGCAAAGAGAATATTTCATCGAGTGGCTGGCTTCTAATTTTGATGCAGATCAGGATCTAGCCTGGCACCTTAGTGCATAGGAGATCAGCAAGTCCACAGAGGAGATGGCACGGTGGGGCTCAGCTCCATTGTTTGGGATTGGAATATGATGTGAGGATATCACAGGATCACAGGATGTCAGGGGTTAGAAGGGACCCAATGCTGCTGCTGCTGCCTGAGGAATAGTTTGATTTGGAAGGCAGAGAATCCTAGAGTGGTTTGGGTTGGAAGGGAGCTTAAAGATTATCCAGCTCTAACCCCCTGCCATGGGCAGGGACACCTCACACCAGCCCAGGATCACAGGATGTTAGGGGTTGAAAGGAATCCAAAGAAATCATTGAGTCCACCCCCCCTGCCAGAGCAGGACCAGACACTCTAGCTCAGGTCACACAGAAACACATCCAGACAGCCCTTGAAAGGCTCCAGAGAAGGAGACTCCACAGCCTCTCTGGGCAGCCTGTGCCAGTGCTCTGGGACCCTTCCAGTCAAGAAGTTGCCCCTTGTGTTGAGCTGCAACCTCCTGTGCTGCAGCTTCCATCCATTGCTCCTTGTCCTATCCCAGGGAGCAAGTGAGCACAGCCTGTTCCCCCTTCTGACCAGCCCTCAGATATTTATAAACATTGATTCAATCCCCTCTCAGTCTTCTCTTCTGCAGCCTAAGCAGCCCCAGGTCCCTCAGGCTCTCCTCATCAGGCAGTGCTCCAGTCCCTGGAGGTGTTCAGGAAAAAACTGGATGGAACAATTAGTGCCATTGGGTAGGGCTAGGTGATAGGTTGGGCTGGATGAGCTTGAAGGTCTCTTCCAGCCTGGCTTGTTCTAGTCTTCTATTGAATCATCCTCCTATCACCTGGAGTCACTGGCTCTAGAGGTCACCGAATCATAGAATGGCTCAAGTTGGAAGGGCCTTCCGAGATCATCTACTCCAGTCTCCTGCCATGGGTAGGGTCACCTCTCAACTAGACTTGGCTGCTCAAGGCCTCATCCAACCTGGTCCTAAGCACCAAGGTATTTGAGGCAGAGCATTGGGGAGGGTGTTGGAACAGGCACTGTGGAATCAGGGGAACTCATCTGATCATTCCTGTGCCTGCCAAGGAAGCTCTTCACAAGCTTGAAACTAGGTTTAAATGTTTCCTAATGCTCTTCTTTGAAGGCCCAAGTCTTCCTTGAAGGATGAATTTAGCTTGATGCAATCCTTTATATAGAAGGCAGGTTTGGCCCTAATGGGTATTTTGTTTAAAAACCTGCATTTCAGAAGGGGTGAGGGGCAACGAGTTGTGAGACAACTGATGAATATTAAGAACCCAGACACAACTGCCAGACATCAAAACCTCAGCATTCAGCTTGGTGTCCAGACGAAAACGTGTTTACCTTGAATGCTCTCTGCTCTGCTCCTGGTGTAAGCTCAGGGACAGCTGCTTCTAATAACAAATCCCTCTGCCATCGGAACAGCTGCATTTGGCCCCATGTCTCCATGGATTTTTCACTGCTGTTCTTCCCTGCGACTCAGCTGCCTCTTTGTCATAGAATCAGAGAACTGTTATAGTTGGAAAAAGACTCTAAGAGCATCAAGTGCAACCTAACAGCACCATGGCCATTGAACCATGTCCCCAAGTTCCACATCCACAGGCTTCTTACCACCTCCAGGGATTGTGACTCCACCTCCCTGGGCAGCCTGTTCCAGTCCCTGATCCCTCTTATGGGAAAGGTTTTTTTCCTAATTTCAACCTGGACCTCCCTTGACACAGTTTCAGGCCATTGCCTCTCATTTTATAGCTTGATACTTGGGGGAAGAGACCAAGTCCCACCTCACCCCAACCTCCTTTCAGGGAGGTGTAGAGAGCAATGAGGTCTCCACTCAGCCTCCTCTTGTCCAGACTAAGGAATCCCAGTTTCCTCAGCCCCAAAGCCTTGGCTTTTCATGGATCTTGTGCTGTATTCTGAGATTCAGGGGCAGCTCAGAAAGTGTTAACTTCACCCCTTCCCCTGTTGTGAAGATGAGGCTGCCTGTCTTTGCCACTCAGGCTTCAGGTCCTTGTCTCTGCTGCAAATATTCTTTTATCCAAACATTTTTCACATCTGGTTTCCCCTTCGCTCCCACTGCTGTGGCTGCTACTAAAATGCCAGCAGCTGATAGGGGTTCAGAAAGCCATTAGACAAATTCATGGAAGAAAAATCTATCAAAAGCTTACTAAACAGAGAGATAACACCTCTGGGTCAGGGTGTCCCTGAGCTGTGGATTGCTACTGGCTGAAAGCAGCTACCCAGGGAGCATGGCTGCATGTCTTGCTCTTCTGTTCCTCCCCAGGCATTTGCTCGTGGCCACTGTTAAAGACAAGATAGCAGGGTTAGATAAAGCCTTCATCTAACCCAGAGCAGCCCTTGCTACATTCTCATGTAAAAAAGCTTGGCTGCTAACACTGATGAGATAAAACAGTTTCGAAAGCTTGCTGCAAAAGATGATACCCAGCCTGCACTCTGGCAGCTTTCTGATTCTTCCTCCTTATTATTTTATTTATTTATTTTCTCCCCTTTTCCTTAAGAAAGGGNCTGACACTGTCATTCTGAAGCTGGAAAATCAGTTTCTTGCTTCCTCCTCCTGTCTGTGCAGATGGTCACTGATTCTCAAGTGTCCAGTTCTGGAGCCTCTATTACAAGAGGGATGTGGACATGCTGAAGGTGTCCAGAGAAGGGCCACGAGGATGCTCAGAGGGCTGCAGCACCTCTGCTATGAGGATAGACTGAAAGAGTTGGGGTTGTTCAGTCTGGAGAAGAGGAGGCTCCTTCTTGTGGCCTTCCAGGATCTGAAGGGGGCCTACAAAAAAGCTGGGGAGAGACTTTTGAGGCTATCAGGGAGTGACAGGACTAGGATGGAGCAAAGCTGGAGGTGGGGAGATTCAGACTGGACATGAGGAAGAAGTTGTTGAGCATAAGGTTGGTGAGAGCCTGGAATGGGTTTCCCAGGGGCCACATGTTTGGGGCCACATCCCTGGAGGTGTTTGCAGCCAGGCTGGATGAGGCTCTGTCCAGCCTAAACTAGGGTAGGGTGTCCATGGGCATGGCAAGGGGGTTGGAACTGGCTGATCCTTGTGGTGCCTTCCAACCCTGACTGTTTCTAGGATTCTATGATTCTCTTGAGGCTTCCTGGCAAGGGGAAGTTGAGCCCAGGCTTGGGGAGCACTAACAGATATGCTGAAGTGACAGGGCAATTTCCTTGATGTCTTTCATGCCGTGTGGAGTGTTACTCTTTTTAAGTCCCCTTAACATTTAATTTAGGTGGTGGAAGGCAGGAGTGGGCCAATCTATGGCTTGGTTCTTTCACCTCGTAAGAACATCTGCGTTCTCCATTGGTGTCACTGCACAGGTGCTGTAAGGACAGGCTGAGAGGGTTGGGGTTGTTCAGCCTGGAGAAGAGAAGGCTCTAGAGAGACCTTCTGGTGGCCTTGCAGCACTTAAAAGAAAGCTGCCAACAGACTTTTGTACAGGGCCTGTTGTGGCAGGGCAAAGTGTGATGGTTTGAAACAGAAAGAGGGAGATTTGCCTCTTGTCCTGTCACTGGGCATCATCCAGCAGAGCCTGTCTCCAGCCTTCTGGCACTCACCTGCACATATTGAGAACCATGAATGAGGTCACTCTTTAGTCTCCTCCTCTCCAAGCCCCAGCTCCCGCAGGCTTTTCTCATGACAAAGATATTTAACTTCCTTAATCATCTTCGTGGCTCTGTGCTGGGCTCTCTCAAGCAGCTCCCTGTCCTTCCTGAACTGGGGGCCCCAGAACTGGACACAGTACTCCAGATGAGGCCTCAGCAGGGCAGAATTGGAGGGGAAGAAGAACCTCCCTCAACAAGTGAGTCCTGGTAATTAGTGACCTGGCCAGAGGATTTTCTTTTGTAGGCTGTGTGCTCCCAGCCCTGAGTCCTTGTGTCCTTCTGGAGGCTTATGCAGAAGGGAACTTTTTATCTGTGGGGAGGTTTACAGCTGCTACTGCTATCTAATTAATAACTAAGTCATCTTCAGCCTAATATTATCCCAATCATGCAGCGCTTCACCCTTGGTTGAGCACAATCACCAAAATCAGAGGTGGCTGTTGAGAATTTGGTCCATCAGAGCCTGCCAAGGGGTGGAGGATCCTGTTTAATGATTAAGTCTGCTGCAGTGAGTGGCCTGCATTTGGCAGAGAGGAGGCTAATCCCCTTCAGTTGTGTTGCTGCTTGTTCTGTGATAAGGTAAGACGAGGGTCTCCTCTCGGGGGAACTTGCCCCTCGCTTTCTGTGCTGAATTTCTCGCATAGCCCCCCTCCCTCCTGCCCCCCATCACTTCTTGACTTCCACCTCCTGCCTGTTGCTAGATTTCCCTGTGCTGGCAAGCATCCTGCTCCCCTGTGAGCTCTTTTGTCATGGCAGAGTGAACTCTTTCTGGTAGGCTTCACTCAGCCTGCTCACAGCCACATTTTCAGCCTGGCTTCTTTGTGAGTCGGAACTCCCTACAGCTCCACTTCTATGTTCTTCTTTCCCAGGATGCTGAAGCTGATTGCTTTTGTGTGAGCACACATTGCTAACCAGGAGCTGTTTATCTCATGTGCAGAGCTGCTGACTGCATTTCCCATAATTTGATAACTACAGACTCCAATGTCTCCCCTGTAAAGTGCTTTTTTTTTTTTTCCTTTCTGTGCTAAATGAAAATATCCAACTCCAATATTTAAACTAAAAGACCTGGCACAACAGGCAAAGCAGGATATGAACACATTGCATTTAAATTTTTTTTTTTTTTTAGAGGGGGGAAGGAGCTGAAATGCATTTATCAGCTCAGATTATTTTAGTCATTATTTGCCCATGTTTACAAATCGTTTCAGACACCCACAAACCCTGAGGCTGCAAAAGGGTTTTCTAGCCAGTACACAAAGCCTTTTCTTTCTCACTGAAA
Organism: Psilopogon haemacephalus; assembly: GCA_013396835.1. NCBI lineage: Eukaryota > Metazoa > Chordata > Aves > Piciformes > Megalaimidae > Psilopogon > Psilopogon haemacephalus. The sequence continues at coordinate 427,201 of VWZI01001469.1, forward strand.
TAGACCAAGGAAAGGATTTTCTCTTGTGAGGGTTTATTTGTTTTCACACAGGTATGTACATTAGAGGTTCATAGGAGATGCTCTGAGGTGTGCTTTCACTGAAATGGGAATATCACCTCCCTAAGAGCGTGAGTTAGTTCAGCTGAGCTCAGATGTAGGCTCTCTGGAAGTGATTAAGATTGCCTCTGAGCAAGCACACAACCTCACTGCCAGCCTGACCTACCAGCTGGATTGCGTGGATATGGGAGTGGCAAACCTCAATCTTGTGTTGCCCTGGAGGCCAACCTTAAACTGGTGTCCCTTGTGCTGCAGAAAGGCTGTCAGGTTGGCTCTGTATTTGGCTCTTCTTTGCATCCCATAGGATGTGAAATGGTCCAAGCTTAGGCTGTTGTGTGATAGAGAAACTTTTCTTCTCCCTTCTGTGAAGAAAGGCTGAGAGAGTTGGGGTTGTTCAGCCTGCAGAAGACCTTCTGGTGGCCTTTCATTCCTGAAAGGGAATAAGGAAGATGGAAACAGACTTCTTAGCAGAGTTTGTTGGGACGAGGCAGGGAGGGATGGTTTGAAACTAAAAGAGGGAGATTCAGACCAGAGAAAGGGAGATTTTTACAGTGAGGGTGGTGAGACCCTGGCCTGGGTTACCCAGGGAGGCTGTAGATGCTCTCTCCCTGGAGGTGTTCAAGGCCAGGTTGGGTGAGACTTTGAGCAACCTGGGCTGGCAGGAGGTGTCCCTGCCCATGGCGGGGGATTGGAGCTGGATGAGCTTGAAGGTTCAGGCTGGATGTTAGGAAATCTTTCTTCACAAGGAGGGTTATCAAACATTGGAATGGTTTGCCTGGGGCAATGGTGCAGTCACTGTCTCTAGAGGTGTTTAGGCAGTGTGTGGACCTGGCACTTAGGAGTATGGTTTAGCATTGACTCTTCATTGCTGGGTCAAGGGTTGGACTGGATAATCTTTGAGGTCTCTTCCGAGCAGATGTATTCTGTCTGTCATTCTGTCTGTCCCTTCCCTTCTATGAACCTGTGAACCTCTTGTGTACCTGCATGTGGAGACACAGCACAGTCTCCTGCCAGAGTGCTGCTGTTTCAGTGTTTTCAACTTCTGTGCTGCTATGATAACAAAATGCTTCTTCTTTGCCTGCCAGCACTGCAATAAGGCCTTGAGCAGCTGAGTCCAGTTGAGAGGTGTCCATGCCCATTCTGGCAAGATTGGAGTAGATGATCTCTAAGGTCCCTTCCAACCTAAGCCATCCTCTGAATAAGTGGTTAGTGGATTTTCAGGAAAATGAAGCTGTTAAATGATTTGAAACCAGATTCACTTCCTCTCTCAGGCTCACAAATGAGCTTCAGCACCCTGCAAAAATTCCACGTGCTGCAGAGTATTTTTATTATTACATAAAAAGAAACCCATCAAATATATTAATTGTCTAATTATTAATCTTTATAATGTCAGGTGGGGTTTTTTTTGTTTTTTTTTTTTTTAAGAATAGGTCTGAAGCTCTGGCAGCTCCACCCAAAACTTCTTATTATGTTGCAGGAATTATGCAAAGGAAGAAACTAGAATCAAATTACCACAGTAAATTTAGACTTTGTATTAAATAAACCCCTTTAGTTGAACTGTAATTATTCTAATAGTACAGTAAATATACCAGATAATAACTTGCAGCTATTATTCAACGTGATTACTCTGCTCTTACTATTATTAGGACTGATTTACTATAGTTTTAATAAACTACAGAATAATTACAGTAGTTTCACTCTAATAACTAGAGTTCAGCTCCAGTTTTATGCAGGAGATCTGGAGCTCTGTTCCACAGTAATATTGCTTGGGAGGAAGATATAAAGAGGGCAACCAGTAAAAAGACAACTTAAAGTGTGCTTTAAGCTAAGTTGTTTGGGTTTTGGTGGGGTTTTTTTGCCTTTTATTGCACTGGGGGGGAGCAGGAATAAATAATGAAAAATAATTCTCTTCCCAATAAAGGTGAAATAAAGCTCTCACTTTTCTGTCTTTTGCAAAGGACTGCAAATACAAGAGCTAAGATTTTTTTCTTTTTTTACCCTCCCTTCTTTACAGGCTGCTCATATTCACCTCAGCATCCTCTTACACATAATAAATTCTCTACATTTTATAAAGGCCATCCATACTTCATTAATTTTTTAATTATTATTTCTCACAAACAAAGAGCAGGTGTTCAAATACAGACTTCTTGGGCTAGCAATTTGTTTCCCAGCATGCTCTTCCTTGATAGCTTCATGACCACCCACATATGTTCATCCTCCTTTAGCAAAAGGTCATCCTCCTCTTGGGATGCTGGTGACCAAGGGTGGCACCAAAAGGAGCCCATGTGGCATCTTTCTTATGGTGATGTCCCATAAATCAGATAATGATAGAATGGTTTGGGTTGGAAGGGACCTCCAGAAGTCATCTACTCTAATCCTCTCCCTGCCCAGAATGGTCTGGGTTGGAAAGGACCTTCACAACTTATCTACTCCAATCCCACCCTACCCAGAGTGCTTTGGTTTGGAAGGGACCTCCCGAAGTCATCTAGTCCAATCCTCCCCCTGCCCAGAATGGTCTGGGTTGGAAGGGACCTTCAAAGGTCATCCAGTCCAACCCCCTGCAAGTCATCAGGTACATCTGCAACTAGAGCAGGTTGCTTACAGCCATCAAAAATCTGCCCTGGAATGGTTCCAAGGTTTGGGCTTCTGCCATCTCTCTGGTCAGCTTAGGCCAAGGTCTTGCCACCCTCACTGCACAAAGTTCTGCCCTCTCTCAAGTCTGAATTTTCCTCTTTTAGTTTCAAACCATCACTCTTTGTCTTGTGACAACAGATCCTGCTGAAAAGTCTGTCCCCAGCTTTCTTATTGACCTCTCTAATTACTGAAAGGCCACCAGAAGGTGTCCCTGGAGCTTCCTCTTCTCCAGGCTGAACAGGTCCAACTCTCTCAGCCTGGCCTCACAGCAGAGGGCTTCCAGTTGAAGTGAGTCATCTTGGCTGTCTCTGTAGTTAGAGGAGAAAAAGCAGTTACCTCCTAAAGATGATTCATCTCCCTGCTCTTGGAAGCATATCTTAAGATGCAAAGACTAATGTTAAGTGGAATTGATCCAGGCCAAGGAGGATAAGCTGAGGTAAATCAAATTAGCACCAAATAAATTGATGACATTAGAGCAATTAGAAGCACTCTGGTAACCAAGAAGCTTTTTATTTTTTAATTGTTCAGCTGCTTTCACCACAGATTTTGCACCTGCATCTACACATCATACAGAGATAGTGTGGAACCTTACGTAGAATTAGTCAGGGTTGGAAGGGACCACAAGGATCATCTAGTTCTAACCCTCCTGCCATGCCCAGGTACACCTCACACTAGATCAGGCTGCCCACAGCCTCAGCCAGCCTGGCTGCAAACACCTCCAGGGATGTGGCCCCAACCACCTCCCTGGGCAAACAATTCCAGCCTCTCAGCATTCTCATGCTGAAGAACTTTCTCCTCACATCCAGTCTGAATCTCCCCACCTCCAGCTCTGCTCCATTCCCCCTAGTCCTGTCACTCCCTGGTAGCCTAAAAAGTCCCTCAGTCCCTCTCCAGCTTTTTTGTAGCCCCATTCAGATACTGGAAGGCCACAATAAGGTCACCTGGAAGCCTCCTCTTCTCCAGACTGCACAGCCCCAACTCCTTCAGTCTGTCTTCATAGCAGAGGTGCTGCAGTCCTTTGATCTTGATCCATAGATCTTGTCTGCAGCACAGAGAGCTTGTGGAGCCTATCTCTGGAATGGAATGGAATAGAGTAAGTCCGGTTGGAAGAGAGCTCCAAGTTCATCCAGTCCAGCCTATCCCCCAGCCCTATCCAATGGCAATAATGCCCCATCCATGTTGTGCTTGAACACCTCCAGGGATGGGGACTCCACCACCTCCCTAGGCATCCATTCCAATCCACCTGGATCACTACTGCAGGTAATCCTGCTCAAGCACCTGCTTGGACTGGATAATCTTCAAAGGTCCCTTCAAGCCTTTGTCCAAGAGAAATGAAGTTAAATGCTTTGAATTCCATATCTGGTCACATATCATAGAATCGTTAAATGGTTTAAGTTGGAAGGGTCCTCAAAGCTCATCCAGGGACACCACCCACTAGAACAGGTCACTCAAGGCTTCATCTAACCTGGCCTTGAGCACCTCCAGAGAGGGTGTATCCACAACCTCCCTGGAGGTTTAAGATCTTTACTTCTTTTTAATTTCTCTGTTCAACCAGAGCAAACCAATGGGGCAGATGTAAGCTTAGAATAAGGAAAATTAAGTTGTTTGGGTTTTGTTGGTTTTGGTTTGTTTTTTTTGGTTTTTTTTTGAGGTTTACATAACTCTGCTTAATAAAAAGCAAAGTTAGGGCACACACTATCTGTCTGGGAAAGAAGCTCAATTGCCCTTTGGGGGAATGACATCATCCACTCCACTGATTGTTATGCCAATTCTGTTAGAAAATGCCAAATCCCTCAGTGCTGAGAGGCCAGCAGAAAACTCTCACACTGAAAAGAACTCTTACTGCAAAACCTTTTTCAGTTCAGTTGGTTGATTTATTCTGGATTTAATAGAGAAAACTCTAACCCCCCACTCCCACCCCCCTAACTTTAAGGAATTGTTGTGTTCTTGCTAAATAGAAAGCAAAGCCTACTGATATTTTTTTTCTCAGCCTTCTCCAGCAGCACAAATGGATTTTAATCATTTAATGTTATTTTCTTGCTTGTTTTCTTCTGAAGAGACAACCTATTTTGGGATGTCAGCTGGGAATCTTTCTGATTAACTATTGCTACAGCAAAAGTGCACAGTTTGGGCTTGAGAAGTAAGCCAGTGCCAGCTGCATGAAGTCCTGCCTCTGGGTTGTGCCAACCCTAGATACCAATCCAGGCTAGGTGCAGAGTGGGTTGAGAGTAGCTCTGAGGAAGGAGACCTGTGGATGTTGGATGTTGGCTCCCCAGGAGCCAGCAGTGTCTTTCTGCAGCCCAGCAAGCAGCTGTGTGCTGGCTGCAGCCTGAGGAGTGTGGGCAGCAGGGCAGGAGAGGGGATTCTGCCCCTTGGCCCTGCTCTGCTTGGACCTCACCTCCAATTCTGCCTCCAGTGCAAGAAGGACACAGACCTGCTGGAGGGAGTCCAGAGGAGGCCACAAAGATGATCCCAGGGCTGGAACAGCTCTGCTGTGAGTACAGGTTGAGGGAGCTGGAGGTGTTCAGCCTGGAGAAGACCTGCCGGTAGCTGAAAGGATCCTACAGGAAGGCTGCAGAGGAACTTGTCATGAGGGCGTCTGGAGACAGGCCAAAGTGGAATGGTTTGAAGCTGAGACAGAGCAGGGTTAGACTGGAGCTGAGGAAGTTCTTCAGTGCAAGACTGGTCAGACTCTGGAACAGGCTGCCCAGGGAGCTTATGGATGCCCTCCGCCAGGAGGTGGCCGTGAGCAGCCAAGTCTAGTTGAGAGGTGTCCCTGCCCATGGTGAAGGAGTTGAAGTAGATGATCTCCTTCTCTGGAGCCTTTCAAGGCCTGTCTGGATGTGTTCCTCTGTGATCTGTGCCAGATTGCATGGTCCTGCCCTGGCAGGGGTGGGGTTGGACTTGATGATCTCCTTGGGTCTCTTCCAACCTGTGATCTCTAAGGTCCCTTCCAACCCAACCCATTCTATGGTGCTATGCACAAGCTCAAGTTCTTCTCCCAAGCACAGCTGGTTAAAACTGGTGCAGCTGGTTAGAATGTGTCCATTCCACACCAAGATACCAGAACTGTAACAGAGTTTGGCTGCTGCGTTCATTTTTATTCATGGCCACATGCAGGAAGGCAAAAAGAAAAAAAGGGGAAAAAAAGCACCACATGGGTCATGAAGAATTTGTAGCACCAACAAAATGCTTTTGCCTCACCTATATTCCCTCTAAATCCCATTTTGATGCAATAGATAGGATATAATTTTTAATATAGATTTTTTTTTTTTTTGAGGCTGTTCCTGGACCTTAACTGATGAAATCAAACAAAAGATTATTTTTTTTTTCCTTGTCTTTATGGCTGGATAATTTTTATTCACCTATAAATACACATCCTGCTAATTGAATTTTCATGTTAACTTCGTGCTAGGGTTCCAAGGGTAATTTAATAGAAGAGACACAAGACAAAGAGAAAGACAGAAAAAAAAGTGAAAGCCAGAGAGAGAAAGAGTGGAAAAGATTTGGAAAGATTTGGCAGGGGAAACGCATCCTTTTTTTCCTGGCACCCAGGGAAACAGGACTCTGTGTAATGTTCATGGAACCAGAGGGTTGTTTGGGTTGGAAAAGTCATCTAAGATCATCCAGTCCAACCATCAACCCAACACCCCCATGGCCGCTAAACCACATCCCCAGGTGCCATGGCCACAGCTTTCCTGAGCACCTCCAGGGATGGGGACTCCACCACTACCCTGGGCAGCCTGTGCCAGTCCCTGACCACTCTTGCAGCAAAGAAACTCTTCCTTATCTCCAGCATAATCCTCCACTGGCAGGAGTTGAGGCCATTTCTTTTCCTTCTATCACATGTTCTGAGGTAGAGCTATTTCTGCTTCCAGCCTGGGGTATCAGCATATTATGTGCTAAAGACAAACCCCCAAAGTACTTTTTGCTAAAGAAAAAAGAATATTAGGACAACTTCTCACAGTCCTTATCAGCCTTGGCTTTCTGGTGGACACCATTAAGTGTTGTTTGTGTGGTTTTTATTAGGCTCAGGTGTTGTTTTTTTTTTTAATATATGGAGATGAGCTCATAAATTTTTCCCCACCATTGCCAGAAGCTTCATCTTGAGGCTGAAGCATCTTGTGCAGATCTTCAACCTGTGCCACGCAGGTTGCCGAAGGAATTCCCAGGTGCTGCCACGGTTTGCTTCCATACCTGAGCAAGCCAGAATCTTTAACAAGCTGTTTGTAGCTCATCCTGGCAAGCTGCAGCACAGAATGAAGCCCATGGTTATCTTTCAGGATGTGCTTTGATCTCTCAGTTGTGAAGTTTAATGTGCTGCAGTTTCCTGGAGCACTTTGCACACAGCAGCTTAAACTTGCAGCTTAAACCTCCTGGCCACGATCCAACAGAACATACTGGAGAAAAAGAGGCTCAGGGGAGACCTTCTCACTCTCTACAACTCCCTGAAAGAAGGCTGGAGCCAGATTGGGGTTGGTCTTCTCCCAAAGAACAAGCAATAGGATGAGAGGAAACAGCCTCAAGTTGTACTAGGGCAGGTTTAGGTCGGCACATGAGGAACAATTTCTTCCCCAAAAGGGTTGTCAGGTGTGAAAGAGGCAGTGGTAGAGTCCCCTTTGCTGGAGAGGTCTGGTGAGGAGCAGCTGAAGGGAACTGAGGGTGTTCAGTCTGGAGAGAAAGAGGCTGAGAGAAGACCTTCTCACTCCACAACTCCATGAGAGAAGATTGGAATGAGGTGGAGGTTGATCTCTTCTCCCTAGTAACAAACATAAGGATGAGAGAAAAGAATCTTAAGTTGCACCGAGGCTTGGACATCAGAAAAAACTTCTTCACTGAAAGGCTTCTCAGATTAGAACAGGCCCCAAACAGAGGTGCTTGAATCCCTGTCCCTAGAAAGGTTTCAAAGCAGTGTTGATGTGGTGCTGAGGGACATGGGTTAGGGGTGAGCTGGCAGTGCTGGGTTAAGTGTTGGACTTGATCTGAAAGGTCTCTTCCAACCAAAATGATTCTTCAGTTCTCTGATTTGTGATCCCAAGGTGAGCTCTGCACCTACAAGTCTCAGGTTACATCTTCTCCTTCCCCACACAGAGATGGATCTGCAGCTTGCCATGGGCTCAGGCAGACCAGCAGGATCCTTCCACCTGAAAAGCAAACTAATGCCAGTTAGATCAGCAGCTAGAAAGAAGAGAAAGATGAAAGGGAAATGAAAATTTAAAAGGGAAATAAAAGAGGAAGAGGGAAAGGGAAATGAAAGAGGGAAAGGGAAATTAAAGAAGGAAAGAAATTTAAGCTCAGAAGAAAATCAGCTTTACTCTATCAGCTGTTCCAGTAGGTTATATTAACTGTGTGGCACTGGTGAGACTCGCAGAGTTTTGGTACACGAAGGCTTTGCCTAAACCCCAGGCTGCTAAGAAAAAAATTAGCCAAAAGAAAAAAAAAAAAAAAAAAAGGGG
>VWZI01001469.1:435382-484147 GCA_013396835.1 Psilopogon haemacephalus
GTAACCAAAAGGTGAAGAAACATTTCAGATGGCTCACAAATAGATCCTGTGCAATAACAAAACAATCAGTGGGTGCTGCCAGTCATTAATTCAGAGGCTGTTGGCAAACAGAGTTTGCAAAGAAAATATGTAAGAGGATTAACTGCATTTCAGTGCCATTGCTTTATTGGCCAATATTTATTCTAAAAAAGCTTAGCTGTGGGACCCAAAGGGGTTGCCCTGCTTACAAAGCACTTTTTGAAGGACTTCTATTGTCTTTCATGGGTTGTGGATGAGACCCGTGTCAAGACAAGCTCTAAGCTATGTCTTTTTGATCTGGAATTGAGAACTTGAAGTGTTTGGCTTGCCCGGAGTATATCAAGGTTTGGTTTGTTCCCTGCTGAGCACAGAAAAGTTAAGCAAAAGGTTTTCATCTGGACTTTTCCTAAAGATTTAAGGATCCTTTTCCTGGAGTTTGAAACTGGATTTGCACATCCTGTGAATCCCTTTGGGTAGGTCAAGTAGGGGGTTTGTGGCAGCAGGTTTTGTGAAGACTGCGTAAGGGCAGAGACCTGCACTAGCTGCTGATGTCCCTGCTGGCTGCAGGGGGCTTGGACTGGATGACCTTGAAAGGTCCCTTCCAACCCAGGCTCAGATGCTGCGATTCTAGGGGTGGGGTACAGGTGGATCTCTGTGAACAAGTTGCTCTCTTCTCTTGGCTAGGAAAGAATATTTTCACAAGCAGCCATTAGAACTTGAAATCTGAAGGCACCAACACTGTACCAGAGCATCCAGCAGCACCTTCTGAGCCTGCTCAGGACACATTGCCCTTTTTATCTAAAGTCAGCTACTTACACATTTCCAGCAAGATTCAAACTGGATTGTGGCCAAACTCCTGTCAGTGGTACCCAAGAGGAAATGGACACAAACTGGAACCCAGGTGGAGAAATTTGTTTGGCGTGAAACAAATTTGTTTGCTGGAGCCCTGGAGCAGGCTGCCCAGAGAGGTTGTGGAGTCTCCTCCTCAGCAGAGCTTCCAACTCACCTTGGGCATTGTGATCTTGGGCAAGCTGTGTGTGCCCTGCTTTAGCAGGGGGATTGGACTGGATGATCTGCAGAGGTCCCTTCCAAGCCCACCATGCTAGCACTCTGTGCCTGCAAAGTCTGCTCTGCTCATAGTCAGGGTCCTCTGCCCAGTTTCTTCTCTTGCCTGTGCAGATGCTCTCACAACTGTTCCTTGCTTCCCATCTCTTTATTTTCTGCTCCTGATTTTTTTTTTCCGCCCCTTCCTCATGTATCTCCCTGTGTCTCCTTTGTTTAGAAACTCATGTAGCCACTTCAGTTCAGCAACACTTCATGCTTCAGTGAGGCTTGACAAGGACAAAAAAAACCCAAAAAGAAAAGAATTCCTGAAGTGACTTTTTCTTCCCCCAGCCCTTTTGTTTTCAACCTTCTTGCTACCTAATGCTGTGATTAATTCATAGTTTTTGCTCCTTCTCAGTGCAATTAACTCAGTTTCTCTCCTCTGATCACTTCCTTTCCATCCTGTGACAGTCCAATTTTGCACTCTGCTCTGTCTGCATATTATGGGATGCCCAGATTCATCACCTTTTTTCTTGAAGGGTTGTGGCCATCCCCTCAGCATCAGGATCAATGCCTTAAAGCAGTCACAGCCCTGGCTGTGATTTGTAATGCGTTTGTCTGAGAATACCTCTCCACATCTAGGTTGAACTCATCCTTGCACCTGAACAATTGAGTTCAGGGCTACAGAAATATCTTTTTTTTCAATCTCTCCTCTGTTCAGAGTGGCTCAGTTTCTTACCATTTAGAAGATATTTCCTCCCTTTTATTGTGCTGGTTAAACCCTGTCGAGGCGTATGAAGAGCAGCTGAGGGAACTGCAGTTGTTCAATCTGGAGAAGAGAAGGCTAAGGGGGAGATCTCATTGCTCTCTACAGCTCCCTGACAGGAGGCTGGAATAAGGTGGAGATTGGTCTCTTCTCCTTAGGAGAAGAGGGAGGGTAGAAGAGTCTCCTCTGAAGACTTTCAAGTCCTGTCTGGATGTGTTCCTATGTGATCTGTGCTAGATTGTTTGGTCCTGCCCTGGCAGGGGGGTTGGACTCAATGATCTCCTTGGGTCCCTTCCAACCCCTAACATCCTCTGATCCTGTGAAATGGACTGAAATTGTGCCAGGAAAGGGTTAGGTTGGAGACTGGGGAAAAATTGCTTGCTGCAAAGAGTGGTCAGGGATTGGCACAGGCTGCCCAGGGAGGTGGTGGAGTCCCCATCCCTAGAGGTGTTCAAGGAACCTGCATCCATGGCACTTGGAGACAGGGTTTGTTGGCCATGGTGGGGCTGGGTTGATGGTTGGGCTGGATTATCTCAGAGGGCTTCTGCAACCCAAACTGTTCTGTGATTCTATAGCTTTGCTCTTATCATTAATGAACTGTATTTAGAATCCTGCCATGGGCAGGGACACCCTACCCTAGATCAGGCTGCCCACAGCCTCATCCAGTCTGGCTGCCTCCCTAGGCTTTCTGGCCACACTTCTGCTGCAGCCCAGGCTCTGCTTGGCTTTCTGGGCTGCAAGTGCACACTGCTGGCTCATGTTGAGCTTCTCATCTAGCAGCACCCCCAAGTCCCTCTCCTCAGGGCTGCTCTCCAGGCAGTGTTGCTGTAAGTCACAATTTAGTTTTGCTGCTTCTGACCGCGAGCTTTCAAGTCAGCCACCCCAGAGCACTCCATTTGAGAGTCACCATCACCACTTTCACAGCAAATTCTGTTCCTGAAGCTAGACAAAAGCAACCTGACAATCTACAGCGTATCCTGCAACTTCTGTGAGACAGCCAAAATGCTGTATTTTGGGTTTTTTCCCTTGCTGGGTTGTTTGGGTTTTTTTCCCACCTCCTGTCAGTGGGGACAATTTCTCTCACATGCTTAATCTCAGTCTTCTAAACAGAAGGCAGATAATTTATCTGAAAGGCTAAAAAAGCCTTTGATTAATAACCATGGGAATTGCAGGTATTAAAATCACCCCCAAGTGACCCCATATTGTTCCCTGAATCCATTAGAAACTTATTCTGAATTACAAAGAAAAAATAATTAAAAAGTATAAGGCCCTGCAGAGCTCAAATAAAATCTGTTCCCCTGAGCTGCTGGGAGGATCTATGCACATGCAAAATATCAGAACATCAGATTTAATTTGCACTACCATTTCCTTCCTCCACAACAAGAGGACTGCAAGAGTAGCAAGTTGGATGGGATGCCCAGGGGGGTGGCTGGGACCACATCCCTGGGGGTGTTTGCAGCCAGGCTGGGTGAGGCTGTGGGCAGCCTGATCTAGGGTAGGGTAGCCCTGGGCATGGCAGGGGGTTGGAACTGGCTGATCCTTGTGGTCCCTTCCAACTCTGACTGATTCTATGATTCTAAGTTTGGGGATTTTTTGTTGTTGTTGTCATTGAGTTCTCCATAACAAGCATCTCTCTCACTGTGACTTTTCTCCAGGCTCTTCCTGTGCCCCTAATGCAAGAGAAAGCTCCAGGGAGAACTAATAACAACCTTCCAGTACCTGAAGGAGCCACAAGAAGGATGGAGAGGGAATGTTTGCAGAGACCTGCAGTGACAGCATGATGGACAAAGGCTTGAAAGGAGAGCAGAGCAGATTGAGATTGGGAGGTTGAGCATAAGCCAGAAATGTGCACTCATGGCCAAGAGGGGCAAGGCCATTCTGGGGTGTATGAGAAGGGCTGTGGTTAGTAGGTCAAGAGAGGTTCTCTTGCTCCTCTACTCTGACCTGCTGAGGCCACATTTGGAGTACTGTGTCCCATTCTGGGGCCCCCAGTTCAAGAGTGACAGAACTAATGGAGAGAGTCCAGCACAGAACCACAAAGATGATGAAGGAAATAGAACAGCTCTGTTAGGAGGAGAGCCTGAGGGAGCTGGGGCTGTGCTGCTGGGAGCAGAGGAGCCTGAGAGGTGACCTCAGCAATGGCTATAAATATGTGCAGGTGAGTGGCAGGAGGCTGGAGCCAGGCTCTGCTGGATGATGCCCAGGGACAGGACAAGGGGCACTGGGTGAAAGCTGAGGCATAGGAAGTTTCATGTAAAGATGAGGAGGAATTTTTTCCCTGTGAAGGTGACAGAGCACTGGAACAGGCTGCCCAGAGGGGTTGTGGAGTCTCCCTCTCTGGAGATATTCCAAACCTTCTCTCCATGTTATTTTTTTTTGTTTTTCTTGTTTATTTTAGGAGGAAAAGCAGGAGCTGCAAAAACCCTTTATATTTGGAGCCCTATGCTGGGTGCCTTCAGAAAGTGCCACCCCAAGATGCAGCAAAACTTCTACCTCCATGACTTGAAGGGCATGAAAAGTGTTCTAAGCCCTGGACTCCACCAGCTCATGCGAACAGCTGGATGAAAAAGCTGTAGGTGAGTTATCTGGCCAAGGACGTACTGGAATGTCACCTCTCCAGTCCATTGGGTGGCACAGGCCATGTAGCTGACAGCCAGGAAGGCATAGAGAGGGAGAAGGAGAAAGAAGCAGAAGGATGGGAAGGAGTGGCAAAGGAGACAGAAAAGGAGGAGAAGGAGGTGTAAAGGAGAGAGAGAAGAAGTAGGGGAAAAGGAGAGGAAGAAGGGGGGGGAAGGAGGAGGGAAAAAGGAGAAGGAGGGAGAGGTTTGGAAAAGGTGAAGGAGAAGGAAGAGAAGGAGGGGCAAAGGAAGAGAAAGAGTAAAGTACAACAAATAGGAGAAGGGAAAGTGAAAGGAAAAAAGGGGGAAGAAAGGAAAAAAGAGAAAGGCAAAGGAAGGAAGCTTTATTTTTTTGACAGTTAAGCATCAAACTGGCAAACCCAACTGTTTACTCGAGACAGAAGAGCGAGCAGCTGCCTGGAGCGTGTCACTCGGGTTTTCTACGTGCTAAAAATAAGGCTGTGTGTCTGAATTTAACATCGAGTCAACTCCACAGCACCAAGCCACTGCTGTTTCAGCTGCTCTGCACAGCCCTCCTGCCTCTCACTGGCACAGCAGCCTTCGGCAGGCTCATTTTTAGCTACTCACAGCCCCAACTTCTGTGTATACTCTGCTTCTCCTCCTCCTCCCAGTCGTGTCTCTTACAAAACTGGAGGCTGTTGTGTCCCTGCTGCCTGCCCCCTGCACAGGCTGAGAGCACAGGCAGCGTCCTGAGCCATCTGCAGGAGTAAATGCCAGCAGAGTAAAGCCCGAGGCTTCGCTGCGCGGTGTAAAAAAGCTTTCCCCGACTCCAGCCACAGTCTTGGCTCCCCCAGAAAGCCCTCTGCAGTCAATTATTATTATACAACAATTGGTTGAGTGTTTCTCTTGTGTATGAAACTCAGCTTTTACAGATTCTTCTTCAGATGACTCTGAACAATAGTAATTTACTGGCTATGCCTTGGCAGCCTCCTTCTAAATCAGCACAAAAACCCCCACACCCCCACTCCAGCCTCTCTCTTTTCTCAGTATGGGCACCACTGTGCTTCACTACCACATAGTCATTTTCCCTACTTATTTTATATTGCTTTTGAATGAGTCCACGAATCCAGAACATTCCAACACTTATTTCTTTCTGCAGCATCAGCATTTCAATGCCTTCAATGCCCTGACAGTAATCTGCTGGCTTGCATTGCAGGGGCCTGGCTGTGAAAACTAAGGTTGCATGGCTGAGGGCAGTCACCTTGAGATGTGACCCTCAAATCTAGCAAGAAGAGGTTGAACAAGCTGCTGGGTACCACAAGGGCTGAAGAGGTTTGGATCCCATCCCCTGCAGGGAAACAGAGGCACAGAAACACAGAAATGCAGGTACCATGAGCACAGTGGAATAACCTCCCAGGAGAAGCAGCAGAAGAGACCTTAAAGGTCATCCAGTTCCAACCCCCTGCTACAGGCTCCTGCTAGTCCAAGTTGCTCAAGACCTCATCCAACTTGGCCTTGAACACCTCCAGGGAAGAGGGACATTGTGGAGAGGCTGCTGCTGGGCTCTTCTCACAGGTAATTGGAGACAGAAAAAGGGGGAATGGCCTCAAGCTGAGGATGGGGTGGTTTAGATTGAACACTGGGAAGAAGTTTTTCATGGAGAGAATGGTCAGGGACTAGAATGAGCTGCACGGGCAGGTGGTGGAGCCACCCAGCCTGGATGTGTTAAGGGTCATTTGGATGTGGTGTTTAGGGCTATGGTTTAAGGTGAATCTTGTAGAGTAGGGTTCTAGGTTGGACTTGGTGATCCTGGGGGGCTTTGCCAACCTGCATATTGCTGTGATTCTGTAAAGTAGGCTTTTATGCTTTAGAAAGGTCTCTTCTGCCTAGTTTGGTGTCTGGCCTCAGAAGACTGCTGAGAGGTCTGTCTTCCAGATGGATGGCAATGGTTGAACTCTGCACGAGGCAGGAGTTTCAGATGTGGTCTGTGTCTGCTCTTGGCTGCCCATCAATGGTAGAGCTGTGCTGGGTGGGATGAGCTGGAGGCTCTACAACTGCCTGAAGGAAGGTTGGCATGAGCTGGGTGTTGGTCTCTTCTAATAATAGAACAGGAGGGAGTGGCCTCAAGCTGCACCAGGAGAGGTTCAGACTGGCCAGCTCTGGGCCACTCAATTTAAGAAACACGTTGAGGTACTGGAATGTGCCCAGAGAAGGGCAGCAAGGCTGGGGAGGGGCCTGGAGCACAGCCCTGTGAGGAGAGGCTGAGGGAGCTGAGGGTGTGCAGTCTGGAAAAGAGGAGGCTCAGGGCAGGCCTCATTGCTCTCTGCAGCTACCTAAAGGGAGGTTATAGCCAGGTGGGATTGGGCTCTGCTCACAGGCAACTAGGAACAGAACAAGAGGACACAGCCTCAAGCTGTGCCAGGGCAGGTTCAGGCTGGATGTTAGGAAGAAGTTCTTCACAGGGAGAGTGATTGGCATTGGAATGGGCTGCCCAGGGAGGTGGTAGAGTCCTCATTCCTGGAGATGTTTCAGAGGACACTGGATGAGGCACTTAGTGCCATGGGTTAGTTAATGAGAAGGGTTAGCTGACAGGTTGGACTCAATAATCTTAGGGGTCTCTTCCAAACTGGTTAATTCTGTGATTAGGATTTTTTTCCCCTGAAATGGTTGTCAGGCTGCCCAGGGAGGTGGTGGAGTCACCATTCCTGGAGGTGGTTAAAAGCTGTGTAGATGTGGTACCTGAGGCTTAGTGGTGGACTTGGTGGAGTAGTTAATGGTTGGCATTGATGATCTTGAAAGGCTTTTCCACCCTAAATGATTTTATGATTCTATATAGATGCAGGTGGCTGTGCCAAGGTAGGTCACAAGGAGTCCATCTCCCAAGTTTTTGTGACATATTTGGGCTAGGAGCTTATTCTTTTGGTCCTTTAAGGGAAAGATAAAAATAATCTCTCTGGACTTTTCTAGATGGCATTAAGCAGAGAAAAGCACTGACAAACAGCCACATTTGGTTCATTTCTCAGGCTTAGCCACACAACTGTCACCTGATGCTGCTGTGGAGATGGGAAGGACTTTTCTTTCTTCTCTCTTCTCCTTCTGCTCCATTGATTTCAATAATACAGTGGAAAGGGGGGAAAAAGAATGGCTTTCCATTTGTCAGCCATATGATGTTGGCTCTCTGTGGCTTACACACAGACAGGCAGCATTAAAAATGATCCTGAGCAGGCCAAACAATTCAGTATTGCCCTGAGCTGCGTCCTGGTGCAGGTTTTACAACTGTTTGATCCTCTCAGACAACCCTCAACTGTTTGGGGCAACAACATCTCCTGTTTGTAGACAGGAAATGTACAGGAGGCATGAAAGCAAAGTGGGGAATAAATTAGCTGAAAAACACAGGCTGGGAACTGCTGCTGTGGAATTTTCCAATGCAGCATGAAAAATCCCATTTGGATATTTAGAGGAGCTGAAAGAATGCAACGTGGGGAGGTTTCCAGTGGGCAACGACAGTCATCAGCCTGCTCTCTTCTGGCTTGTTTTGGGGTTTGTTTTTCAACACACTTCACTTTCAGCAGCCTCAATCCTGTTCTTCAAAGGAGGTGAAGGGTGTGAGAAGGATGGGTTCCATAACAAGGATGTCACCTTTTTAGTTTTGGGTGTTGGTTGGTTGGTTGATTTGGGGGTTTTTCTCCTCCTTTTTTTGGTCAAAGTTTGTCTTGTTTTGTTGACCTAGAAACAGGCACTGGAATCAGCTGCCCAGGGAGGTGGAGACACCCACCCTGGATGTGGTTAAGGGGCCTTTGGATGTGGTGCTTGGGGATGTGGTTTAAGGTGGATCTTGTAGAGCAGGGTTCTAAGTTGGACTTGGTAATTTTGAGGGGCTTTGTCAACCTGGGTGTTTTTGTGTGATTCTCTGTCATTCAAGGGACTAAGAAAGCTGAAGAATCATAGCATTGTAGCATCAGTCAGGGTTAGAAGGGATCAAAAGGATCGTCTAATTCCAACCCCTCTGCCATGGGCAGGGGTGCCCAGGAGGTTGATGGCTGTACTGCTTGGAGGCTAATTGGAATATTTTTAATGAGCAAAACTAGATGATAGGCTGTGAAAAGCAAATATTGCTGATGTCTACTGCACTGATAGGTTTGCTGAGATGTACTAAGCAATTTTGACTCTGGTGAGGGGTTCTGAGAGGTTAAACCAGCCAGGGAGGGACAAAAGAGGAAATTAAAGTAAAAGTGGATTAGTAATAGAGCTTGCAGTGGTTCGTGTCATATTGGAACAGCCGAGTAAAGAGCTGCTTCTCTTTTGTTTATTGCTGGGGGAACCTCTCTGCAATAAAGGCTGCCAAAAAAAACAGATTATTAAGAAGGAAGAAATCTTTCATCACAAGCTTTGAGTAACTTTCCATATCTGCTGGTTTTTGACTTAGTGAGCTCTGCTGAGCTTACCTTTTCTTTCCCTGCTTTGGAGAAGCAGTTAGAGAAAGGAATAGGCAAGGCAAGGGAATTCTTCCTCTTTTCCTCCTGTGAAGGTTCTCAGCTGCAGGAGAGAGCTGCAGCACTCTCAGCCATCAGAGGTCAGGCTACACCTCAGCACAAAGCACAGCAAAGGTGTTTGTATGAGATTTTCCTTCCTGCCAGGAGAAATGCTCAGCAGAGCTGCTCTTGGAAGCACAAATGGAATTCAGGCAGGTGGATCAGGGGGACAGTGCCCTTCTGCCTCATGGTCTGTGACACCTGGAGTATTGGACCCAGTTCTGGGCTCCCCAATTCAGGAGAGACAGGGAATTGCTGGAGAGAGTCCAGGGGAGACTGGAGCAGCTCTGCAAGGAGCAAAGGCTGAGAGCCCTAGGGCTGGTGATCCTGGAGAAGAGCAGCCCCAGAGGGGATCTGAGCAAAACTAGATGATAGCAAGATCTAAAGAGCGAGGGGCAAGAGGATGGGGCCAGAGTCTTGTCAGTGGTGCCCAGCTATAGGACAAGGATCAGTTGGTACAAGCTAGAACCCAGGAGGTTCCACCTGAACAGGAGAAGAAACTTGTTTGGTGTGAGGCTGCTGGAGCCCTGGAGCAGACTGCCTAGAGAGGTTGTGGAGTCTCCTTCTCTAGAGAGATTCCAAACCCCCCTGGGCATTGTGATGCTGGACAAGGTGCCCTCCTTTAGCAGGAAGGTTGAGAGCGATGATCCTCAGAGGATCCCATGCTGGGATTCTGTGGTTCTAACAGTGCTGTCTGTAGTGCAAAACCCTCTGCAGTGCCTCCTCGTGGGATTTTACTGGTCACTGGGTCTGCTCTCAATATTCAGCCCAGTCTGATGTGGCCTGCCGTGAAAGAAGCAGTGTTTAATTAGGCAGGTGATAGATTGGGGTAGATGCTTTGCGAGTCCAGCAGCACAGGAGCACACATCCCCTCATCAGTCTCCCTGCACATTAGTGGAGCATGTGCCCATCCATCCTGCCTGCTCCCACCCATGCTTTTGAACTTCCACCATCAATCCCTGTCCTCAGTGCCAGCCCTCCCAGCCCCCTTGTCTTGAAACTTACTGCTTAGAGCAAACCTTGCACCCTGAGCTGCTAAATCCAAGCCTCTGGCTCAGCTCTTTGCTCCCTCTGCACTTCGGTGGGATCCTAAAGCCAGGATGGGGAGAGGCAGTTCTACAAATTGCACTGTGATATTGCTGAAGGCTGTTAAAGGATTTGACCCCTCCCCGCCCCCCACCCCAAAAAAATGATAAAAAAAAAAATGGGGGATTTATGCCTCATGAACTCTGTAATCTCAAATTAAATAGATACTGTATTAAGGCATCAAAGCAACAGCTTTAATCTGGTTTTCCCTGATTCAATAGTTTTAGAGCTGAGCCTTATCAGGAGCTGCTGCTGCTAACGACAGCCCAATATTCACTCTGGATTTTCCCTCCTTTCTCTGCCCCCCTCCTCTCCTGTATTTCTCTCCCATAACCTATTTAACTTATTTGTACAGAGCCACAGTTTGTCTGGTGCCTGGTGCTGGAGTTCAAATCCCTTTCCTTAGTACATATTTAACTGCCTGAATCATGGCAGTGGGACCTGGGGAATGCTGCAGGATGAGTCAGGGGCAACTTCAAAAACCCACCCCTGTGTTTTTTGGGGTTTATTTTGTTATTATTTTGTTTTGCAGGGATTAAATAAACACAGAGAGCTCTGTGTTCATTCAAAGATCTCTATTCCCAAGTTTGGGAGAGATGGTATCAAAATTCCTATGGTGGGAACAGGAAAAGAATCAGAGTCAGTCAGGGCTGGAAGGGGACCACAAGGATCACCCAGTTCCAACCCCCCTGCCATGCCCAGGGACACCCTACCCTAGATCAGGCTGCCCACAGCCTCATTCAGCCTGGCCCTAAACACCTCCAGGTGTTTAAGATCCAGTGAGCTTTGTACCAATATATGCTTTGGAGTAGGCCCAGAGGAGGCCACAAAGATGAGCTGAGGGCTGGAGAAGCCTCCCCTATGGGGACAGGCTAGGAGAATTGGGGCTGTTCAGCCTGGAGAAGAGAAGACTCCAGGGACACCTTGGAGCAGCCATCCAGTACCTGAAGGGGGCTACAGGAGAGTTGGGAAGTGACTTTGGACAAAGGCTTGGAATGATAGGATGAGAGGGAATGGATTGGAGCTGCAAAAGGGCAGATTTAGACTGGGTGTTAGGAAGAAATTCTTGCCAGTGAGGGTGGGGAGACACTGGCAGGAGGAGGTTGCCCAGGGAGGCTGTGGATGCCTCCTCCCTGGAGGTGGTTAAGGCCAGGTTGGATGAGACCTTGAGCAAGCTGGGCTGGTGGGAGTTGTCCCTGCCCATGGCAGGGGGTTGGAACTGGATGAGCTTTAAGGTCCCTTCCAACCCAAACCATTCACTATGATTTCTTCTTATCCCAGAAGCTGCATTTGAGGAACTTCCTCCCACCCTCCCCAGCCTGAGCCTTCATTTTCAAGGATGGGGAAAGCTCAGTTCCTTGCTTCATAATTCCTCCAGTACAGGTCACAGTTGAGACCTCTACTGCAAACCCCTCCTGGAATATCTCTTTTTTCTGCCAATATCTTTGGGGCAGGGTCTGTGGAGCCCCAGGCAGAGCAGGATGCCTTAGAGCTGTGGTGGTTTGCATTTGTGTAATGCCTGCAAGAGGTGAGATGGGAAGACACTGCAACGTGTGAGAAGTTTAGTGGGAGAACAAAGAGACTTCCCCTTGCTTTGTAGAAGCTGCTGATGCATTTCAAAGCCCAGCAGCACTTCGGGAGTCTAAATGTCGAGGCTGCATGATTAGGGAAGCAGGACCTGTTTCCTTGTCTGCAGTTGCTCTTGTGTTTGGCTGACCTTAATGAGGGTGAACTTTTGTGCCTTTTGTTTTGATTCTGTTTTGCTGATGCTCTGCAACACCCCAAAGCACCTCAGCCATGCCGGGTGGAGGCTTCATAAATAAGTTATTCATTGTTATTTATGCTTATTAAAAAAAAAAAAAAAAAGAGAGGAAGAACAACTTCAGAAGCGAAACTAAATCCTTCTACTTGGAATTACTGTCCTAGGAGAAGTGTGACGAGCGAAAATGTTGCATGATTGGTTTTTTTTTAACTGCTTTTAAGATGGTTCAAGGAGCTGCACCAGTACAGTTTGAAAGGTGATCTACTGGAGAGCAGCCCTGTGGCAGAGACCCAGAGCCTAGAAGGAAAGCTTTGGTAGCTCTCCTAGGAGAGCCTCAAGAAGCCAGTGCAGAGCTTTGCCCTGCAGCCATTGCCTGCTCCTCTACCTTCCTAGATCAATACCTAAAAGGGTACCAGGCCCCTTGGCCACCAGGGCAGCAGCACAGCTCCTCCCTAATGAGAGTGACCTTTCCCCCCCAGCAGTTCACAGGCAGGGCAGAGGAGTTTGCTGGGCCAAGAGCTCATCCAACAGGTGACACCAGGGCTGAGCCTCTCATCTTGCTGTGCTAAATACATTGTGGAGCTGTTTGAACCAAGAGTGGAAAGCAGCCTGAAGATGAAAAGCCCAGGAGTGAACCAGCTCTGTCCTCTGTAGTTCCTGACAGCTAGGTGAGGAATAATGATGTCTGTTGGGTGAATTACACCTTTAACTCAGCAGCCAAAAAAAAGAAAAAAAGGGGAAAAAAAAGCAAAAAAGCAGCCCCAACATCACTGCAGCTGAACCCAAGGTCCTGCTGCTTCCACTGCTTACTGAGACCCTTAAAAGTATGGACAAGAAGATGGTTTGGTGAAGAGAGGCATGGGGGTGGAAGGGAGAATGGTTAAAAGCTTTGCTCAGCCCACAGCAGCCACCTCACTTCTCGCTGACTCCTGTACTCAAGCTTCAAAAAGGGACCTGGAGATCTTCAATAGAGGATCTGGCTAAATTCATCAATCCTCCAGCCCCTGCTCAGCAGCTATAAAGCAGCTGACAGAGTTATGTGGGGTTGTAAATATTTTGAATATAAAGCAGGGATGGGGGGTGGAGGGAGGATTTATGTCACTTTTAGATTGTCTTAGGCAATAAAAAGAGATGTCCAAATTAATAATAATGGTAATAATGATAATAAGAATAGGATAATAATAATAATAATAATAATAATAGGATGGGGCAGTTAGGGCCATTGGATAAGGCTGGGTGATAGGTTGGACTGGATGAGCTTGGAGGTCTCTTCCAACCTGGCTTATTCCATTCTATTCCATTCTAATAATAATTTAAAATTCAGTTAAAAGTGCTAAAAATTCAGCTCCCACCCAAAGTATTCTTTGTCTTTGCAGGGGGCTCTCCACCCCTACAGATTTCTTTATTGTGGAGGTAAAATGCAATAGATGAAGGTCATGAAAAGAATTTCCTCTGTCATAGAATCGCAGAATGGGTTGGAGTGAGAAGGACCTCAAAGTTCATCCAGTTCCAGCCCCCCTGTGCCATAGGCAGGGACACCTCCCACTAGAACAGGTCGCTCAAGGCCTCAGCCAACCTGGCCTTGAACACCTCCAGGGAGGTTGTGGAGCACAGAATCACAGAATGTGATCCCATTCTGTGTTTCTGTGCTCCACAACCTCCCTGGGTAACCTATGCCACAGTCTCCCCCACACTCACTGTCAAGAATTTTTTCTTAATGCCCAGCCTCAATCTCCCCTTTTCAAGCCCAAATCTATTCCCTCTCATCCCAGCACTACAATTCCATGTTAAAACTCCCTCCCCAGCCCTCTTCAGCTGCTGGAGTGATCCAGGGAATCAGCATTATTCAAAGGTGAGTTTTAGGATTAATTTATTCACAACTTGCCTTTTCTAATCTGTCAGAGCTACCAAACAGCCTCGCTGCATACAACTGCTGAAATGCATCTGACTGGTTTGGGTTTTTTCCCCTTTTTGTCCCCTTGGAATACTTTAAAAAAAAAACAAACCAAAAAACCCACCAAATCTTCACGAGTATACAATGTAAAGTCCCTAAATTTCTTTAATCCTTTCATTCTGGGGCTGCACAAGCAGCAACTGCCTTGCTGGTAACAAGGAAAAGTCCACTCTGCTTGGCACCACAGTCTGAAATTGCCCCCAAACGTTGAATTTGGGAAAATAGAAGAAATTGAAAGCCATGTTGGACTTGTTTAACAGCCCTGCCCTTACTTCAGACCCTTGGGAGCTCTCAAATCCCAGCAGCTTTATACACTTGAGGTTTTCTAACCTCTCCCCATGGTGAAGCTGTGTCTGACCTTATTGGTTGGTGCATAATGAGGATCCCTAACGTTTTGTCTTCCCCTTTAAAATTCAAATCTTCTGTGAGTTCACCTTAACAATGTGTTCAGGGCACTGGAATACATTAAGGGTTATCTTGAGGTGGATGTGTATAAAAGTCTCTCCTTACTTTAATTAAGTACCAAATCTATTGTCTGAGGGAAACATCTCCCAAACCTCACTGTTAAGAAACACTCCTAAATGAGCAGTTTGGAACAGAATATTTCCTTAGGTTAAAAAAAAAAAAAAAAGGGAAAGAGATTTTGAAGAAAAAGTTGAGCACTTGATGTATGTTTCTCAGTGACATCCTGGAGAAGCCATAAACTAGCTCCAAAGGAATCATAGAATCAGCCAGGTTGGAATTGGAATAGGAATAGAAATAGGAATAGGAATAGAATAAGCCAGGTTGGAAGAGACCTCCAAGCTCATCCAGTCCAGCCTATCACCCAGCCCTATCCAATCAACCAGACCATGGCACTAAGTGCCCCATCCAGGCTCCTCTTGAATACCTCCAGGGATGGTGACTCCACCACCTCCCTGGGCAGCCCATTCCAATGCCAATCACTCTCTGTGTGTAGAACTTCCTCCTAATATCCAGTCTATACCTCCCCTGGAACAGCTTGAGGCTGTGTCTTCTTGTTCTGTCCCTTGGTGTCTGGGAGCAGAGCCCAACCCCACCTGGCTACAGCCTCCCTTCAGGTAGTTGTAGAGAGCAATAAGGTCTGCCCTGAGCCACCTCTGTGGTCCTAACCATCTGCTACACGTTCAGAACTGGGTGTTAAATCTTCGTACCTGTATCCACATCCCTGGGGACCAGAGTGCGACAGCCAAGTCTCCCTCGTGATCTTTTGCTAGGGCAGGATAAATTGGTTCTGGTAGCCTCACCTCTGAGCTGTCAACGTGCAGAAAATATTTGGCCTTTGGTGCTTCAGCACCAATCACTTTGCTCTTGGTCACCACTTCATCTGTCCTTCACCTGCAATGAATGGGCACACTTTCAGCTGGGATTAAATGAGCTCAGGTACTCTGAGCCAGAGACAAAGATGTCTTAAAGTGTGTTACTAATTATTTATACACCTCATCAAAGGCTCAGTGCTCTTGCTGTGCAACTCATAATCCTTGTCTAGCCATGGCTCTATCCATTTTTAACTATTCCTTTTTTTCCCCTTTTCCCCTCTCCCCCCCTCCCTGTAATAGTCTTTTAGATAAAAATAATTGGGTACTTAAATATTTCTAAAGCTAGCAATTAAAAAATACTTTATTGCATAACCAATATATCTTGCAGGGAATACATTATGGGAAAAGAAGGCTGTCGAGCAGCCCAGAAATTAGAAGCCAAATCTAAGTGCCATGTCCTCTGCACAAAGCTTTGTAAACAGCAGGACTAGGGGGAATGGAGCAAAGCTGGAGGTGGGGAGATTCAGACTGGATGTGAGGAGAAAGTTCTTCAGCATGAGAGTGCTGAGAGCCTGGAATGCGTTGCTCAGGGAGGTGTTTGGGGCCACATCCCTGGAGATGTTTAAGGGCAGACTGGCTGAGGCTGTGGGCAGCCTGATCTAGGGTAGGGTGTCCCTGCCCATGTTAGGGGGGGGTGGAACTGGCTGATCCTTGTTGTCCCTTCCAGCCCTGGCTGATTCTATGTATAGAAATTTATATTCTTTACTGTGAGGGTAGGGAGACACTGGACCAGGTTGTGGATGGCCCTGGAGGTGTTCAAGGCCAGGCTGCTTTGAGCAACCAGGTCTAGTGGAAATTATCCCTGCCTGTGGCAGGAGGATTGGAAGGAGATGATCTTCAAGGTCTCTTCCAACCCAAACCATGCTGTGAACTGATGAATCTCTGTCATCAAAATCTGATATCAGGTACCAGGGGACCATCTTTTGTGGCCACAGCTCAGAAGGAACTGTTGTGCCCTAACTGAAGTCCATTTCTTTCTTGGGTTTGAGCTGTTTGTTGGTCAAGTCAACCAGCAGCTTTGGTTGGATCATTATAAGATGCATAATTAACTGAGCATAAGCTCCTGACCTGTAATGACTGGGTTATTTCAGACTGTTAGGGAAGAAAACTTATCCATCAATGGTCTAAATTGCTCTTAGAATGAAAGAGTAATTTGTGATGGGAAAGGATTTTGAGGCAAGGTGAACTACCTCTCTCACCTCCTGTAAATTGCTGTGGAGCAATTACAACAGACCCAACTAGCTGTGGACACGGCGAGGATTTGCAGGAGATAATTAGCAATGTTGAATGCTCAGACTGCATAATTCCCACTTAAAATACCTCAGGTGCCCTGCAAAACTTTTTGGAGAGGCTAAGAGCTGAGGGCACTTTTCATTTAACCAAGGTTGCTCTACCCAGAGCTCTGGAGAGGGCTCTTGATATGTAAAAGAAGGGCCACATTTTAGTCTGCTGATCAGAATATTCAAATTGCACTGCAGGGATGGGTCCAGGAAGCTGTATCACAGCACCCAACAGGTCAAAACTTGAGTCTGCCAACTGCTCTCAGGATTACCAACTAATGCATTTCACTGCCTGCTGCACATCCTACTTGGGAACTGCCTTTGAAGCATGGACTGGGCTCACCTGCCCAGGCCCTCTGCTTTCTGACCCTACAACTCCTGTTCTGCTGAGCAGATTGGGTTAAACAGAAAGGGAGGAGCAGGTTCCCCTCAGTATCTCTCCTCACTTCACCACTACCCCACCAGTAGAATCACAGAATCAGGGTTGGAAGGCACCACAAGGATCATCCAGTTCCAAACTCCCTGTCATGCCCAGGGACACCTCACACTAGATCAGGGTGGCCACAGCCTCATCCAGCCTGGCCTTAAACATCTCCAGGGATTAGGTTTTCACCACCTCCTTGAGCAACCTTTTCCAGGGTCTCACCACAGAATCACAGAATTAATCAGGTTGGAAGAGACCTCTAGGATCATCGAGTCCAACCTAGCACCTAACCCTACTTATGAACTAAGCCATGGCACTAAGTCCTCATCCAGACTCCTCTTAAACACCTCCAGGGATGGGTACTCCACCACCTCCCAGGCAGCCCATTCCAATGCAAATCATCTCTTTTTGAAGAACTTCTTCCTAATATCCGATCTGAATCTACTCATTTCTAGCTTTGCTCTATTCCCCACAGTCCTATCACTCTCTGACATCCTATAAAGTCCCTCCCCAGCTTTCTTGGAGCCCCCTTAAGATACTGAAAGGCCACAATAAGGTAACCTGGGAGCCTATTTAGCCTGATAATACAGGAGCACTGCTTTGGGCAAAGAAAGACATCAAGCCCAGATCACACAAATATTCAAGTTGAAAAAGACCTCCAAAGTAATCAAGTCCAACCCACACCTCAAGTGGCTAAGCTGACCCAGTTGGTACTTTAGGCAGAGTGGAGATAGTGAGGGCAACAGTTAGGTTTTGCTTAAAGTACTCTGAACAACGTCTCCCTGCTATCTAAAAATGCTAACTTGTGGAAAACTTGCTCCTTTTAGGAAAAAAGTGGTAGGATATTGGATTTTTCCTTTTTTTTTTTTTTTTTTTTTTTTTTTAATTTTTTTTCCACCTANTTTTTTTTTTTTTTTAAATTGGTTTCCACCTGAAAGGATAAGATATGAGCCACACAGCCTGGCAGGGCTGGCCTTGGCCTCTGCAGGTGGCTGCCAAATCCCAGAGCTATACTTGTAAGGGCAAGAAGGGAGAACACATTAATTTGAACCTGAACTGCTTCACCTGAGGAAATGCTCCTGGGTTCATTGGAGGTTTTCCTTCTGGCTCCAGCTTATCCTGCAAAAGTTAAGCCCAGTTTGAGGTGGTGCTTTGGAGGAAGGGCAGCGCAATGCCACCAGCAGGACCTTCAGTCTGCTCAACAAGCAGATTTTGGCGGTGGACTTGACGACTCCAGGGGCGGCTTCACCAAACCCTTGCCTATCCCATGGAAATGTTTGGTGTCCTCAGGCATTACTCAGCTCCCCTCATGCAGGCAGTGATCTTGTTTGAGATGAGAACATTTACTGCTTCATCTCCCTAACAGATCTGTCGATAAACTCTTCATGCTCAACCACGCGAAGGATTGCAATTAGAAATTCAAACACACCTCTTGATGATTAGAGGCTACTTATCTCTTGAGTGGCTCACCAGCTCTCTTTCATAAGGCTAGGGGGAAGAGCTTGCTGCTGGAAAGCACAAAAGTGCTCCAAGGAGTCTTCTGGAGGTCAGTTTCTTTCCTGGATTTAAAGGCAAGATATTTTAGTCCCTGCAAGCAAGTTCATTAAGCTGGCACTCCTGGTGGGATGCTTGGGGTTTGCTGGGCTAGCTGAAAGCACCACTGCAACCTGCTGTACCCTGACTCCAAGACTGGCAGCCAGAAGGAGGTGGAGAAACCCAGAAGTTTAATTACCATTTTGCACAGAACAATCCTTCCCTAAGTCCCACGCACAGTCCTGCCATTACAAGACCTTGTCAGTAGTCCCTCCCCAGCCTTCCTGTAGCCCTCTTCAGATTCTGGAAGGCTACTATAAGGTCTCCTTGAAACTTTTTCTTCTCCAAGCTGCCGAGTCCCAACTCTCTCAGCCTGTCCTAATAAGCAGAAGACCTGGTGTGAGTTGTTTGAACTTGAGTCCGTCATTGGTGTGAATTCACCAACTCAATACAGTGTGATGGTGTCACAGAATCACAGCAACATGCAAGCTGGCAAAAAGCCCCTCACGATTACCAAGTCCAACTTAGAACTTTACTCTACAAGATTCGCCTTAAACCATAGCCCTAAGTACCACATCCAAATAACCCTTAAGCACACCAAGGGTTGGTGACTCCACCACCTCCCTGGGCAGCTCATTCCAGTCCCTGACTACTCTCTCCATTAAAAACTTCTTCCTAATGTCTAATCTAAACCTCCCCAGCCTCAGCTTGAGGCCATTCCCCCTTGTTCTGTCTCCAATTACCTGTGAGAAGAGACCCAGCCACAGCTTAAAGCCTTTCCCTCTTGGTTTCAAATCATTGCCTTTCATCCTTTCCCCACAGGCATTCTAAACAAGCCCCTGGTGTGCCCATGGCACTTGGGGACATGGTTTAGTGGGCATGGTGGTGCTGGGTCGATGGTTGGACCAAATGATCTTAGAGTTCATTTTCCAACCCAAACAATTCCATAATTCAATGGTTCTAAGATTTCCCTAAGCTTTATTTTAAAGCCTTTAAGTGCTGCTTCTTAGCCCCTGCTTATGAAGCCAGATAGGGGGGGGGGAAAATAAAGCAGTGCTGATGTTTTTTTCTGCAGGTGATATTTAAAGAAGAAAGAACAAACTTCCCAAAGCAAGTTGTGCTTTGCCTGTTATCACTGCAGAAATATCCATCTCAGCTCTTTGCCATGGCTCATTTCAACTAATAAATAGATGCTTTTCTCTGGAGCTCAAGTCAACAGACACTTCTCCCCCTGAGCTGCACAATAAAGAAATGTCATGCCAGGAGAGTTGGAGTTCTCCTAATTTTCCACACTGCTGGCAGATATTGATTGTGCACATATTGATATTTACATGAGAGTAACCCAACAAAGGGAGGAGCTGACTCATATTGCTCGCTGAATGTGCCCCACGAATGTGTTACTTAAAGTATTTGACTCATTTTTCTGGGGCTGATCTGCTCATAATGATGTTTGTGATGTAGTTGTCTGAAGAAGTGGCTTCTAAGGTCAAAAGGCAGAGTTAAACCTCCAGGACAGCTCTATGAGAGCTCCCTGCCCAGATTAAGAGAACTTCCTG
Source organism: Psilopogon haemacephalus (assembly GCA_013396835.1). NCBI lineage: Eukaryota > Metazoa > Chordata > Aves > Piciformes > Megalaimidae > Psilopogon > Psilopogon haemacephalus. Next base: position 455,254 of record VWZI01001469.1, read on the forward strand.
CCCAGATGAAACTTCCAGGATGGCTTCATGAGAACTCCCTGTCCAGATTAGAAATCCAGGATGGCTCCATGAGAGTTCCCTGTCCACAAGCATACAGCAGTCGTCTCCCAAGAGCCCAAAGTGGCTGTGCACAGGGGATGGAGCTAGGTGCTGCTGAGTAACTGCTCCAGGGCAGTGTGCCTCTACGGGATGCCCTCAGAAGTCCCTTCCAGCCTGGCCCATTCAATGATTCTCTAATATGTGCCTATTAAAGGCGGGGGGCAGAAAGTACTTTTTTTGGGTTGGGTTCCTGAGCAACAGCCTCGTGTTCCAGATCTCAGCTCAATGGGTCGGTTTCAAAACTACTTCTAGACACGGCCCTTTTCACTTTCATTTTATGAATTCCCATCCTTCCTGGCTCTAAAAATGACAAAATCAATCTAGAAGCTAAAAAAAAAACCACCAGGCAAGGAAAAGGAAAAAAAAAATCCCTTCATTGCCACCATTTTTTTACAGCTTGAAGGTTTGTTTGTGAGAAATCCTCTCTTACTCAAATAATTCACACCCAGGGTAGCTGTAACTGGAGCTGAGATTCCAAAGCTCACAAATAGCTTTGAAGCTCACCTGTTCCTGGAGAATAGGTCCTGTGTGACCAATCCTTGGGAGAATATCTCCAATTATTGTTGGGTTTGGGTTTGTTTTTTTCCTTTTCTCTGTAGCAAACAGCCCTTGAGAAACCTGCAAAGAAAAATAAAGGTTATTATTATTATAATAAAGATTATTATTACTACAAAGATTACTATTACTATAAAGATTATTATTACTATGAAGATTATTATTATTATTATTCCCCTCCCCCCCAAACTGCAATTACTTTAATTATAGGATAATTCTATAAATAATGTGTTGGAAGGCTGCTTTCAGAGGGTTGGTTTTTTTTTTGTTTGTTTGTTTTTTTGATGGTTGGTTTGCATTTTTTTTTCCTCTTTGTTTTCTAAATATTCTCATCTTTGTTTTCTACTGTGCAAACAGGAAACGTTTCTGGTTCCGCCCAAGAGCAGGTGAGCTGCCTGCCAGACAACCTGAGACAAGCAAATGATGATTAAGCTGTTGAAAAACCACTTCAGAGGCTCTGAGCAGCCTGCTCTAGCTGCAGATGTTCCTGCTGACTGCAGGGGGACTGGACTAGGTAAGCTTCAAAGGTCCTTTCCAACCCAAAGCAGTCTGAGATTCTCTGACTGCTGCCAGTGCCATGGTGTGGGAATGTCACCTCAGCCATTTCAAAGGAGTTCCTCTGTTGTCTGGAGCTGCCCAGCACAAGCTCTGAAATCAGTGGATTTTATCACTATTTATGAAGAAAATGCTGTTTCTGGGTGTTTGAGCTTACTCTTGCAGGCAGAGTTAACCCATCTGTGGTCAGATGCTGATTGGAGCATAGCTATGAGGTTAGAGAACTGACAGAAAGATTTTAAGCATCCTTAAAATTTCTATCCCAGCACATGGCAAGGACAAGTCCCCATGCATGAGCTTGGATCAGAGTGGCAATAATCAGGTGGGGGCAGAAGCTCTCCAGAGAAGGAGACTCCACAACCTCTCTGAGCAGCCTGCTTCAGGATTCCAGAACCCTCACACCAAAGAACTTTCTTCTTCTTTCAGACGGAACCTCCTGGGTTCCAGTTTGTGCCCATTGCCCATTGGCCTGTCCCTGGGCACCACTAGCAGTCTGGCCCCATCCTCTTGCTTCCCACCCTTTAGCTCTTGCTGAGCATTGAGGATATCCCCTCTGGGGCTGCTCTTCTCCAGGCAGGGACACCTCTCAACTGGACTCAGCTGCTCAAGGTCTCATCCAACCTGGCCTTGTACACCCCGAGGGAAGAGACATTCACAGCCTCTCTGGGCAGCCTGTTCCCTTCTCACCCCTCTCCTACTGAAGAACTTCTTCCTCTGCTCCAGCCTCACCCTGCTCTGTCTCAGCTTCAAACCATTCCCCCTTGGTCTGTCTCTGGACACCCTCAGGAAAAGTCTCTGCAGCCTTCTTGTAGGACCCCTTCAGGTGCTGAGCTGAAGGATTGTTCATCCCTTTGCTGCTCAGGCTCCTTTTGATTTGCTATATCATTATCTGTGGGCTGCTCCTGGTCACACAGTGTCTCTTCTGCTTCTTGCTCAGCTGACTGAAGCTTTAAGTGAAGCTAATGAGTTATGACTAACAAATAATGAGCAGTGAGTAATGCACCATGTATTTTCCAGGTACAGATTTGGAGGATTTGGGTGATTCACAGACACTGTTTTGAATAGTGGGCTACAAATATTTGGAAAGATCTTTTCTCATGGTGGCAAGAATAGCAACCAGACTATGGTCATTCAGTTGTGACTATACCGCAAATGTCTTCCTTCCAGCATTCCACCAACTCTACCTGTGAAGTGGATGGATGAAGCAATGGAGCCTCTTGAACAGATCCAAGGAGATTCAAACTGAGATGGAATTCCAAATAAGACGTTTAAATGATCGTGAGTGCCCTTCTCAATTGCTTCTTTTCCATCTAAAATCTTCTGTAATTATTAATCTTTGGAGTCTCAATCAAAAATAAGCTTCTACCTGGGAATAACAGCACATAGAGAAATATTTCATATATATATATATATATATGTATCTAAAATAGATATATTCAGAGATTCATAGGATGGTCTGGGTTGGAAAGGACTTTAAAGACTCAGAGATTCATAGGCTGGTTTGGGTTGAAATGAACATTAAAAACTAAAAGATTCATAGGATGGTTTGGGTTGGAAGGGACCTTAAAGCTCATCCAGTTCCAGTCCCCTGCCATGGAGGGGGATACCTGCCACTAGAGCAGATTGCTCAAGACCTCATTCAGACCTGGCTTTGAACACCTCCAGGGAGGGAGTATCTCCAGTATAGACCAAGTAAATTTTATCTATCAAATATATAGACATAAAATATTGAATAACAACAGATGATGGTCCTGCTCTGCCAGGGGAGTTGTACTCTATGATCTCCTTGGGTCTCTTCCATGCCCTAAGATCCTGTAAGCCTGTGACAGAACAGGTAAGTTTTAGCTCTAACTTCTATTAACTGTGAAATAAGGACACAGACCAGATAAGTTTTTAACAGCTGGTTGCAGCTTCTGGCTTGGCTTTAGCCTTCTCAGCTCACAGTGCTGGCATCTTGGCGTGCTTGTGGGAAGTGCAGAACAAAGAGCTCTATTTGCCACAGGAGTTAGCTGCTTGCAAAAATCTCATTAAGGCTTCATGCTCCTTACCCATTAATGTTATTCCTTTAATAAGCACTAAATTAGGCAGGCATCTGTGTCATACATCATCAGGAAATCACACACACAGAAGGTCAGGACTTTTATGACTTTCTGTGGCATTTTGCTTGCAAGGATTAAATCCCACCCATCCAATTATTACTCTCCCTCCTGGTTTTTAAGGAAACAAACAAATCCAAGAAATCCTAAAATAAACTTGCTGAGGTATTTTGCGTTGAGGGGGCTGAAATAAGGAAGAGGATTAACTTTCACTGAAAACAAAACTCACCGGAGCATTGTGCTCCCTTACAGCACCAACAGGAGGAAGAATCACAGAATTCTTTTGGTTGGAAAAGGCCTTTAAGCGTTTGGGTTAGAAGAGACCTTAAAGCTCATCCAGTCCCAGCCTCCTGTCATGGGCAGGGACACTTCCCACCAGCCCAGCTTGCTCAAGGTCTCATCCAGCCTGGCCTTGAACACCTCTAGGGAGGAGGCATCCACAGCCTCCCTGGGCAACCTGTGCCAGTGTCTCCCCACTCTCACTGGAAAGAATTTCTTCCTGATCTCCAGTCTCACTCTGCCCTCGTCAAGCTTCAATCCATTCCCTCTCATTCTACCACTCCAAGCCCTTGCAAAAAGTCCCTTCCTTGCTTTCTTGTAGCCCACTTCAGGTACTGGAAGGCTGCTCTAAGGTCTCCCCAAAGCTTTCTCTTCCCCAGGCTGAACAGATTGGAGACTGAGTCCATTCATTGCCTAATTACCAACTCTGGTACTGAAGAGATGCAGAACTTGCTGTAGTTCCATCAAACCCTTTAGCAGGCAGTGCAAATCCCTCTGTTTCCAAGCACTCCTCACGAAAGCTGCTATAAGTATCACTCCTACCTCTGTTCTCTGCAGTTTGTTTTACCCCACGGATGCCACTCTGAAATCCAGCCTTTCTAAGCCAAAAGGAAGCTTGAGGCACACAGAAGGAAACTTCTGGTTAGAGTGGGAGCTGTGGTGTTCTCTTGTTTAGGAGCTGAATTTGGATCCCTCTGTTGCAGGAGTCAGGTCAGAATGGAAACCAAACCATTACAAGGGCTGCACTTTCTGTGCCAGGCTTTGTTTAGTCAGGTAGATTTCATTCCTGCTCTTCACTTCCTCTGATGTTTCAGATGATTCCTGGGAGGATAAAGCAGCTTCTCTTTTCACACAGAAAGTTAACACAGACAGCAGATAACTTGCAGAGACTTCAAAGGGAAACGATAAAAAACACTTTGCAGGCACAGGGTTGGGGGGGGCAATATCCTCAGTGCTCTTCATCCTCTCTGCATTTCCTGAGCTCCACAATGAGCAGACATGCTTAAGAAATTTTGCTGAAAAGGGCTAACTGAATTTTCTGAAAGTATTTTGTGTTTAGTTTGAGGCTGGGGAAGAAAAAAAAAGAGAGAGAGTGGACAGTTTTCTAATCAAAGCATCCCAGCAGTGCTGAAGAGCAACCCTGCAGCCTGATGGATGTAAATATGGGTAACAAAGTCCTCTGACTTTGAAGCCAAACCGAATCAGATTTTCTTTAGCTAATTATAAAATTAAAATAGTGTTAAGAGATGTGTCCAGAGAAGAGCCACAAGGATCAGCAGAGGGTTGGAGCTGCTCTGCTATGAGGAGAGACTGAGGCAGTCGGGGCTGTTCAGTCTGGAGAGGAGAAGGCTCACAGGTGACCTTATTGTGGCCTTGCAGTATCTGAAGGGGGCTACAAGAAAGCTGGGGAGGGACTTTTGAGGCTGTCAGGGAGTAATAGCACTGGGGGGAGTGGAACGAAGCCAGAAATGGATAGAATCAGACTGGATGTTAGGAAGAAGTTGTTCAGCATGAGGGTGGTGAGAGCCTGGAAGGGGCTGCCCAGGGAGGTATTGGAAGCCTCATCCCTGGAAGTGTTTAAGGCCAGGCTGGATGAGGCTCTGGATAGCCTGATCTAGTGTGAAGTATCCATGGCAAGGGGGTTGGAACTGGATGATTTAAGAGTATCTTTCTAAAGGCATCTATGCCCATTAAACCCTGTCCCCAAGTGCCACGCACATTACTTCAACACCTCCAGGGATGGCGACTCCACCAGCTCCCTGGACAGCCTGTGCCCATCCCTGACCACTCTTGCAGAAAACAACACACCTTGGGTGGCTTTGTGCTGGGCAAGAAGTCACAGTCAAGGCACCTGACTGGCTTGTACCCAACGTGAGCTTCCACTAAGTGCTGCTAATCAGTCCAAGCTCTGCAAGGCTGTGCTATCAACATGGACTCAGGGGGGTAAAGATGCATCAGATCCTATCAGGCTGTGGTGGTTGTCACACTCCTGGGTGAAAAAAAAAAAAAGTCCTGCCCTCCTCATGCCCCCAGAGCTGGAGCTATCAGCATTCTGCTTCTCACCTCCAAGGTCAGGATTAATTTCCTTTTTTTCCGATACTTTTTTGCCTATGAAGAATGAAGGAAATAAATGGAATCGACAGATAAAGTATTTTATGAATAAATTAGGGGAACCTTTCCCTCCTGTCATTGTCACCCTTCCAAGTGACAGATTAGCTGCTGATCTGAAATCTATCAAGTGGGTTCTTGAGCTAACCTCCCCCCCCCCACACACACACACATTCCTGCCCTCCCCTGGAGAAACCCCTGGCTAAATAAAAACCAGCTATAAAAAGAGCTTTCCCACAGCAAGCTAAAGAAGCTGAATCCTGGAGCTCCACCACCACACAAGCTCAAACCTTATATAGGCATTTTCTAGGAGCAGCAATGATGCTTCTCCTTCCAGAAAAGCAGGATTTGCCAAGCCTGACAGGCTCCTCAGCCCTCCTCCTGGCTTGACATTCACCCAGTCTTAACTGAGATCTCAATCTGGATTGTTTATTTGCACAGGATGTGCCTTTTGGTCTTTATTGCTAATTAATTCTCTGTACAAAGTCGTCTGCCTAACGTTTGGAGGTGCTTGACAAGCAGCAGGTTCAAAGTTGAGGCTGCCTCTTCATCTCCAGCCTCCCCCCGGCTGGGTCTGCGTGCAGTGGCACACGTGGATGGGAGCAGCTTTCATTGATCTAACACACTCAAAACCTGCAGGCACCGGGGAACAAATTAAGGGCAAAATCCTCCTCTCAGATCTGTCGTGCGTGGATCAGGGATAAACAGCACAAATTAGAGTTCTCCCTCAGCTGCAGTGCACAGACCTTGCTTCCTGAGCTCCCCTTCAGGCTTCCAGCAGGGGCTGTGCCAGTTGTGCAACAATGTCCTCACTGGGCCAGGCACATCTCCAAGGACTGTGTGGTCTGGCCAAAAGAGGGGGGGGAAAAAAATGAGAGCTTTTAATCCTGCAGGTCTTTGCTGCCAGCAGAGGTTTGCACATACACAGTCTGCTGAACAGGAGATGGAATCAATACAGGCAGGGCTGCTGGGGAGTGCAGTGTGGGGAAGGAAGGAAGGAAAAGGGAAGGCGAAGGGAGGAAGGCAAAGAGGGAGGAAGGGGATACTTCTGATGTCCTCATCCTGATGAAGAATTCAGGTTGCCTCCTGGTGCTTGTACAGGTTTATTCACAGAGCTTGTTTAATTTTCTGTTAATTCCCTGTGTTGTGTGCTTATTGCCACTTGCTTTTACTCTAATTAAAACAAAATATTGGTCGAGGTTGCTGTGTTTATCCTCCACCAGCCCAGCCAGGAGAGAGCCAGTGCTGGGGTTAATGATGGATTTTCACCTCTCTTTAACATTCCTGGTGGCTCTGAATGTAAATGTGATGAGAAGGAAGGTTGTGCTGCAGGCAGAGCTACACCTGGAGCAGCTCTGCTCACTGAGGTGGGTTCTCAATCAGGGCTTTGCTACCTGGGAAGCAGGAGGCAGACACTCTGCTATGTGTCGTGTATTTGTTTGTGCCAAGCAGTGTGCAGGAGGAAGCACTCTTGTGTTTTGACTTTGCACTGAGCTGCTCTGGAACCTTCAGACAGATTGAATTCATCTCCAGCCAGGCCAGCAGAGCCACTGGCGTGCTGCTAGAGAGGTCTTCCTGGGGTTTATGCTCCAGTAAGCTGCTCCTGGGAAGGGATCCATCATTGCAGTGCTCTGGGGCATCTGGGAGGGATTTGGGACTCCTGGCTTGGAAATGGGTTTGATCGATTTAGTGTCTAGGATGTGGGAAGAGAGACTGCTCTGTTTCTAAAGAAAATTCTCCAGCTCCTCTGAATATTAAGAATCGCTGAAAATCAGATTATAAATCCAAGGACATGTACAAAGTCCAAAGCTGGCTTAAAAACTACTGCTTGCTTTAAGCAAAAAAAATCAAACCAACAACCAACCCAGACCCTTTCTTCTTGCCTGGCTGAATATTCCTCACTGCAATCGTCACAATTAGTCTGGATTCCTCCTGCTTTGTAGGTGCAGTCAAGATTAATTTGCATCCTAAATCTATATCCCTGCCTTCCAACTCCTGAAGGGATCCCACAGGAAGGCTGCAGAAAGACTTTTCCTGAGGGTGTCTAGAGACAGAACAAGGGGGAAGGGTTTGGAGCTGAGGAAGAGCAGGGTTAGAGTGGAGCTGAGGAAGAAGTCCTTCAGTCTGAGGGGGGTGAGAGTCTGGAACAGGCTGCCCCAGGAAGGCTGTGGCTGCCTCCTGCCTGGGAGTGTTCATGGTCAGGTTGGAGGGTTGGAGGAGTTCTTGAGCAGCCAGCTCCAGTTGAGAGGTGTCCCTGCCCATGGTGGCGGAGTTGGAGGAGGTAATCTCTCAGGTCCCTTCCACCCTGAACCGTTCTATGATACAGTTACCAACCCCCCCAACTAATGCTTATTTCAAATGTCACTGTGGCCCTGTATTAGCATAGAATCATAGAATCAGCCCAGGTTGGAAGAGACCTCCAAGCTGATCCAGTCCAACCTAGCACCCAGCCTTATCCAATGGCACTAAGTGCCTCATCCAGGCTTTGCTTGAACACCTCCAGGGATGGGGACTCCATCACCAACCTGGGCAGCCCATTCCAATGCCAATCACTTCCTCCTAACATCCAGCCTATAGCTCCCCTGGCACACCTTGAGGCTGCATCCCCTCATTCTGTCCCTGGGTACCTGAGAGAAAAGCCCAACCCCACCTGGCTACAACCTCCCTTCAGGTAGTTGTAGACAGCAATGAGGTCTGCTCTGAACCTTCTCTTCTGCAGGCTGCACACCCCCAGCTCCCTCAGCCTCTCCTCCTAGGGCTGTGCTCCAGGCCCCTCCCCAGCCTTGGTGCCCTTCTCTGGACACCTTCCAGCACCTCAACATCTCTCTTGAATCAAATTGCCAGCAGAAAGTTTCAAACACTGCTGTGTAGCTAGCAGAAACCTTCAGGATCCAAAAAATGCTGCATGCTTTCAAAAAGCTTTTTTTATTTTTTTTCCCTCTTCTTTTTTTATTTTTTTCTTTTCTTTTTCTTCCCCTCTCCTCCACTGGGACAAACACACGAGGAGATAGTAGTTCGATACCTTTCCCCGATAAAACACTCCTCAGCTGAGGGACAGAAAATATGCCCTTATCTCCTGACATTGTTTATGAAAGGAATACAGCGCCCCCGAGAGATAGTGTCTTTTGTTTTCCTAAATGCCTTAGCTGGAGAAGAGACTGCGATCCACTGATAGGCAGAGCAACGTCCCAGCTTGGCCTATCTCTGCCTGCCTATCGCTCCCAGCTCTCAAAATCACTGAGCCAAAAAAATAGAGGTGGGAGGCAGAGCTTCAGTGGGTGAAGCAAAGCGCTTCAGATCACATCACACAGCCTATTCACCAAATTGCTGCAGATAAGAGGCTTCTCTTTTGCAAAAAGGGCATTGATGCTCCTCTCAGAGCCACAGTTTCATCCCCAAAGGCTGAGCAATGCAAGCAGGAGTTCGGCAGTTGCTGTACCAAAGGGAAGGAAGATGTGGCCTTAGAATCACAGAATGGATTAGGTTGGAAGGGACCTCAGAGCTCAGCCAGTTCCAGCTCCACTGTGCCATAGGCAGGGACACCTCCCACTAGAACAGGTCACTCAAGGCCTCATCCAACCTGGCTTTGAACACCTCCAGGGACCTTGTGGAGCACAGAATGTGATCTTTGATCATATTCTGTGTTTCTGTGCTCCACAACCTCCCTGGGCAACTTGTGCCAGTGTCTCACCACCCTCACTGCAAAGAACTTCCTCCTAACATCCAATTTCAGTCTCTCCTTTGCCAGTTTAAACTCATTCCTCCTCATCCTGTTATTACAAGACCTTGTCAGTAGTCCCTCCTCAGCCCCCTTTAGATCCTGCAAGGCCACTCCAAGGTCTCCTGGAAGCCTTCTCTTCTGCAGGCTGCAGAGCCCCAACTCCCTCAGCCTGTCCTCTTAGGACATCCTGTGATCCTGTGAGCCCAGAGTTATGAAAGTCAGCTCACTCAAAATACCACTGCTGAATTAGTTCTCTAGAGTCCAGCATGAAAATACTCCCAGAATCAGAGACTGGTTGGGTCTGGAGATGATCCAGTCCAACCTCCAGTGCTAAAGCAGGGTACATGCAGCAGCATGCCCAGCATCACAATGTCCTGGTGAGGTTTGGAATCTCTCCAGAGAAGAGGAATCTGCAACCTTTGTGGGCAATAAATGTCAAACTTCTGAGACTTCAAGGCAGAAGGCTGGCTGCAGATCCTCCCCAGCCCCACCAGCTCCCACAGGAACAGGGCTCTGCACTCAGCTTGAGGTCTATCAGAGTCTACCATAGCAGAAGATCTCTGCCCTTAAGGATGAGGTTTGAGGCTCAGGAGCAAAGCCAGTTCATAGAATCAGTCAGGGTTGGAAGGGACCACAAGGATCAACCAGTTCCACCCCCCCCGCCATGCCCAGGGACACCCTACCCTAGATCAGGCTCATCCAGCCTGGCTGCAAACACCTCCAGGGATGTGGCCCCAACCACCCCCCTGGGCAACCCATTCCAGGCTTTCAGCACTCTCATGGTGAAGAACTTTCTCCTCACCTCCAGTCTGAATCTCCCCACCTCCAGCTTTGCTCCATTCCCCCTAGTCCTGTCACTGCCTGAGACAGGTAGTTCCAAGCCTGGTTTGTTCACAGGAGCAGGCTTCCAAAGATGAGGGAGACGCTGGTGCACGGTGAGTAAGTTTTGGACCAGTGGTAGGAGGAGGAGCATAAAAAGTGAGCAAGCATCAACGGGAGCAAAACAGGACCCTGAGGAATTATCTAAAGGTCACAGCAAATGAATAAATATTAATGCACTTATCCTGCAGGATCTGAGGAATGTGCTGTTATGACTGAAATATTATTCAAAGACAAGTATTGTAATTAAGGCTTTTTTTTTTCTTCTTCTTCTCCTTCTTTTCCCTAGGCAGTGATAAAGAAATGCTGGGTTTATCCTAAGCCTGTAGCCAGCAAAGTGCTTTCCTTACCCACCCCAACCCCCCCTCAAATACACATACTTGTAATTCTAATGTGAGTTCTTAATGCAGTAACCCTTTCAGCCTGGATGAATAGCTGGTTAATACTTCCAAAGTGTGGCATTCCTGTTGCTAAGCATTTAATTTCAAACACACCCCACACACACACCCCCCTTTCTCATTTTTTCTTACTTCCAGGTGCATTCCTGGGCTCCAGCATTTGCTAGTTTGTGTAACCTCGTGAAGTCAGAAGGCTTAAGAGCCCCCCGCCAGAACTAGTGCAAAATGTATGAGTGTGCCATATCTTGGGATTCCTGCTGTCAGAAGGGCTGGCTTGGCAGGGGGAGACAGGAAGCCTGAACCAGAGAGGCAGGGAGAAGTCCCAGAGGAGCAGAAATGGGGAGAGGCAGGGAAAGGAAAGAAGCAAGCGGAGGAACCTGAGAGCATGAATCACAGAATGCTTTGCTTTGGAGGGGACCCTCAAAGGTCATTCTGCCCAGCCCCCCAAAAGAGAGCACAAGGAATGGGGAAGACAGCTGGAGGTGGCTGGCTGAAGATGAGCCAGCAGTGTGCCCAGGTGGCCAAGAAGGTCAACAGCATCCTGGCCTGGATCAGGCCAGCAGAGATAAGGAAGTGATTGTGCCACTCTGCTGGGCACTGCTGAGACTTCACCTCAAATCCTGGGCTTAGTTTTGGCTCCCTCACTATAAGAAGGACTTGGAGGTGCTGGAGGATAAAGGTTCAGGAGGTGTCTGACCAGCAGCAATGCACCCAGCCTGTGACAGGGTCTCCTGGCAGCACAGCAGGCAGCTGCTGTTGGAAGCAGCACAAACAGAATGTGGTGCTGAGGGACTTGATCCTGCAAACCTGCTGCAGACAGAGCTGTTGAGTCATGGGCTAGCTGTACCCCCAGAGATCCAACTCTGCTCACTGCTGACCCTTCCCAGCTCAGCCTCTGCTCCCTCAGGCACTCTCTCAAGCTCAGGGCAGCTTTGCTCAGCCAGGGGCTGCTGCTAGCAGGGAGAAGCTGATGGGGACAGTTCCTGCCAAGGGCTGCACTGCCTCAGACTTGCTCCTGGGCACAGCGAGGACGCTGCCATAGCTTGAACCCCACCTTGGGGGGCAGCAGGTCAGAGGTGGCAGCTGCAGCCAGGATGATAGCAGTATGCTGAATGATGGAGAGGGATGCTGGGCAGAGCTGCTGAGAGCAGAGCTGCTTGTGCCACACAGAGAATCAGCAGAGTACACGAGCCTGGAATGAGATTGGGCTACAAATCAATTCTGCAGCTTTGCCAAGAGGGGACATTTTCACCCAGGCTGCAACTCATGTCACCACATACAGCCACAAGATAAACAGACTCTGGCCAGCTGATAACAACTGATAGTGACTTGCACATCCCTATTCAAAACCAGTTAGATCCAGATTAATGCAACAACTCAGACAGTAACTTCCAGAATAATCCTCCATGGCACTTCCCAGCCCTTCCTAATCGTTACTAGATGAAGGCTTTCATGTGCTGATTCAGAGATTCTCTGCTTGCCTGCTGAATAACTTTGCAAAGTTTCTCCTGTCGTGTTCACTTGGTCCTGCAGCAAGTTGATGTTCCCCTGAAGTTCCCTGCTGCAGGAAGTCGTCCTGCAAGCTTTAGCTGCTTCCTTTGCTCTGATTAGATAATGATGATTTCACCTCCAGGCAGAATTTTCAAATCACATCGATCCATGAGGATGTTTTGAAAGAAAAAAACAAACAAACAAACAAAAAAAAACCCTAAACCCAATCTTAGCTCGCAGTTTGTGCAGGAAATCTGCCTTGAGCCTCTCACAAGCAACTGACACCATAAGGGAAACCATCATCACATCAGGAGATGTTTCTAAATAGTGTTTCTGACGGACATGGAACAACCAAGAGGAATTCAGACTCTCAAATTCTAGGCACATGAATTATAAACCTCTTCCAGATCATGAACTTGCAGCATTTGCTGTCCTGGGCTCAAATTTCTTATCATAGAATTGTAGGGGTTGGAAGGGACCTGTGGAGATCATCCAGTTGAACCCCCAGTGGTAAAACAGAGCACCCACAGCAGCTTGCCCAGGATCACCCAGGAGGGGTTGGAAGCTCTCCAGAGAAGGAGACTGCATAACTTCTTTGGGCAGCCTGCTCCAAGGTTCCAGCAGCCTCACACCAAAATAGTTTCTCCTCATGCTGAGCCAGGACCTTTTGTGTTCCAGGCTTCTCCAGTAGCAAGTAGAGCAGAATAATTTCATTCCCCTGTCTCACATCCAACAATGCTCTTAAAAACATCCCAGAATGAGATCTGCTCTCTAGCAGCAGCCTCACACTCATCTGTGACATGCCAGAAACTTCAGATTCTCTTTCTGCCCACTTGCTACCTGGCCCAGTTTAAATCCCCATTCCCAAGCTCCCAACCTCCATTTACCCTTTCCAAGTTTGGTTTGCTGCTTTCAAGCTGAAGATACTCAGCTGCCTTTGCAATCTTCTCTAGTCTTGAGTACTGGGTTCAGCTTTGGGCTCCTTACTACAGGGACTTTGAGGGGATGGAGCAGATCCAGAGAAGGGCACTAAAGCTTTGGAAGGCTCTGGAGAACAGGGCTGGGGAGGAGCAGCTGAGGGTATTCAGCCTGAAGAGAAAAGGCTAAGGGGGGAGCTCAGTGCTCTCTAAAACTGCCTGAGAGTAGGCTGGAGACAGGTGGGTGTTGATTTCTTCTCCCAAGGAACAGGTGATAGGACAAGAGGAAACAATCTCGTGTTGCATCAGGGAAGGTTTAGGTTGGGCATGAGGACAATTTCTCCCCAGAAAGAGTTGTCAAGCCCTGGAACAGGCTGCCCATCATTGCCCTCTGTCATTTTGTTCTTAGGATTGCTGCTGCACAAGTCTGTAGGTGTTTCTCTCACCCCCTCTCACAGTCACCATAGCTGATCAGTTGCTGTGGTCCTCTTCAATGACTCCAAGACTACCCTTGGCTCCCACAGCACGTTCTAAAAGCACTCAGAGAGTCACAGACAACAGCAAGTGTTGCCCAGGGTTTTTAACCATCCACTCCTTAATCAGTTCCAGGTTTGGAGTGCTCATTTGCAGGGAGCTGCTGGTGCCCTCCATTACCATTCAGCCCATCTGGCATGGAAGCTTTCCAGTACCTTACAAAGCCAGGATGAAAGCACTTAGCTCATCAAATCAGTGACCACTTCTGGCCCTGCTACCAACACTGAGTTGTAGCATGAAGCATTGTACCTGCACTTAAAGGCAAGAGGAGCAATTTAACACAAACCAGGCACCTCTTCAGTGGCCCTCATGGGAGCTGAAGAGCTGTTCTTCTCCAGAACTAAAGGAGGACTCCTGCCCACCTCCACCTTAGCCAAAAAGTCAGGGTAAGTGGTGAGCACAAGCTGCTTTGGAGAGAGGGCTCAGGATCAGACAAGGCAAGCAAACCAAGGCAAAGTGACTAATAGCTGCTCTGGGTTGAGCAATGCTCTCATGTGCCAGGTACCAGCAACAAAACAAACCCAACAGTGCAGAGAGAAAGCAGCCCCACACCTGTTAGCTAAGCCAAAGAGCATCTCTCAATGTTTTAAACACGATGGAGCCAGCTGATGAGAAAAAAAAAAAAAAAAAAAAAAAANCCAAACCTCTCACCAAGAATAAAATGCATCAAGGTGTAGATCAAGGGGAAACTGCAGAGCTCTTCATGGCAAAGGAAAGCAGAAGGAAGCCAGCTTGGGACCTTGGGGCTGGCAGATCTGGAATTCCCTTCCTCACAAGCACTCCTTCCCTTCACCTCAGTGCATCCTGCTGGTGAATCCTGAGGTTAATGATTAGATTATTCTAATGCACATCAAAGGCTTGGGGAGGCTCCTGAGTCACCACAGTTTAATGTGTTCATTTATCAGGTGCAAGTAGGAGAAATGAAAGCTAATTAAATGACTTATTTTCCAAATATTTGTTAAAATTACCTGTTATTGTCAAATTCCACTCCTTGGAGCTGCTCTGTGGCACTGCAGAAGGTGCAAGGCAGAGCTGAAAGAGGGACCCTTGGGTGGGCTCCAGTGATTTGCAGCTTTAAGATCACAAATCATGTGGCATTTGAGGGTCTCATTTGAAATGTGACCACTGTGGCCATAAACTGTGTCCCAAAATGCCACCTATTAGGACACTCAGTATCATACAAGGGGTTGGGATGGAAAAGTTCAAAGGTCATCTTAGTCTAACCCCCAAATGCTTTTTATATAGCAGGAGGACACCAAAACCATCCCAGCTGTATGCTCAGACCTACTGACACAGGACCCTCAGCTGAGCAGAGAGAAATATTGATCAGTGCCTCAAGAACTTCTCATCCATTATGCTTCTGAACACCTCCAAACTTCTGGAATAGTGCAGAGACAGGCACTTTGCAGACAGGTAGGCAGCTGGAAATTACCAGCTGTGATTTCCACTGATCACACCAGCAAACAAAATCTGCTCCTACTCAACTGGCAATCTGCTGCCTGAGAGAAGCATTAAACTGGCTCTGTGATTCAGTTCCTCAGTGGGTGTATCTCCAGGTAGAATTCCCTTCTCTCCTTTATTTGAGGCAATAGGCTGCCTGGGTTCTTTTTGTTCTTTTTTTTTTTTTTTTTCCTTTTTCTAATTTCACCTTAAATCTCTCACAATTTGAAAAGTACTTTAGTTATGCTGAAAGAATGGAGGAATTTTTTTTTCCTCCCTTTTTCTCCAGTATTGCTCTGTGCAGTAATCTTTGAAGCGTGGAAGAAGTCACTGCTGCTGCTTTGATTAACAGCCCAAAGGCTTAGGCTGGAAGGTGAATGGGCAACCAGGTTGGGCCCTCCTTGGAATCACAGAATCAGTGAATTGTTTGGATTGGAAAAGCTCTCTAAGATCAAAGAGTCACAGAGACATGCAGGTTGGCAAAGCCCCTCAGGATCACCAAGTCCGACCTAGAACATGGGCAGCCTGTGCCAATTTCTTATAAGAAAAAAAATATCCTAATCCCCAACCTAACTCTCCCCTGGCACAATTTCAGGCCATTTCTTCTTGCTGTATCACCAGATCCTAGAGAGAGAAGACCAACCTCCATCTCCTTCCTTGGGTGACCTGTTCTAGAAGGAGGTGTACCTGGCTATGGCAGGGGGTTGGAACCGGATGAGCTTTGAGGTCCTTTCCAACCTAAACCATTCTATGATTGTATGATTCTATGATTCCAAACTGTTTTCAGGATAGAGAGCAATGAGATCTCTCTGCAGCCTCCTCTTCTCCAGGCTGAACATCCCCAGCTCCCTCAGCTGCTCCTCCCCAGCCCTGTTCTCCAGAACCTTCCCCAGCTTTAGTGCCTTTCTCTGGATCTGCTCCAGCCCCTCAAAGTCCCTGTAGCAAGGAGCCCAAAGATGAACCCAGTACTCAAGACTAGAGAAGATTGCAAAGGCAGCTGAGTATCTTCAGCTTGAAAGCAGCAAACCAAACTTGGAAAGGGTAAATGGAGGTTGGGAGCTTGGGAATGGGGATTTAAACTGGGCCAGGTAGCAAGTGGGCAGAAAGAGAATCTGAAGTTTCTGGCATGTCACAGATGAGTGTGAGGCTGCTGCTAGAGAGCAGATCTCATTCTGGGATGTTTTTAAGAGCACTATTGGATGTGAGACAGGGGAATGAAAGGATTCAAGGTGAAATGCTTCCAGTTCTGTGATCAAATGCAGAAAAAAACCCCAAAAAAACAAACAACAAAAAAAGCAAACCACCCAATACATTTCTTTTCCTACTCCACAGACATCTCCCAGAAAATAAAACTAAACCTGGTGTGCTCCATTAAAAAAAAAAAAAAAATAGAGAACAAAATGAGTGTGAAGCTGCCACTCTGTGCTGTCACACAGCAAAAACAAGGAGTGAAGCTAAGTGACATAATGCCACTCTCCCTGCCATCTTTGGATCTGTAAATGCTGCAACATTAGGAGATGTGTGTTTAAGCTCTTAAATGAGCTCCCGCGTAAATAGCATCAATAGCTGACACATTAGCATGCAGGAGTTGCTGCTGCAGCAGCCTACTTAGCATGAGTAACTCAACAGAACTGAAAGGAACTTGCAGATCAAAAACATGCTCCAGAAAAAGGGGGGGGAAAAAAACCCAACAAACAAACACCACCACCACCACCAAAACCAACTAAACAAAACAACAAATCCAAAGTAGCTCAAGCACGGTGCGCAAAAATGGAATGGAAAACACTGGGCTGGCTCAAGGCTTTATCTAGCCTGGCCTTGAACACCTCCAGGGAGGGAATATCCACAACCTCCCTGGGCAACCTGTGCCAGTGTCTCCCCACCCTCACTCTGAAGAATTTCCTCCTAAGTACCAAAGATCTTTCTGCAAAGGATTTCCCCCCAAGACCAAAGCAGAGCCTTCCAGTAGCCACAAGGAGGTCACCAGGAAGTCAGAGCCAGCCTGCTCACTGCAGTGTGTGGCAGGTGCAGAAATGGCAGTGAGCACACATTTAAATAAGAGGGGTTTAGAGCAGACACAAGGAAAAGCTTCTTCACCCTGAGGAGAGCCCAGCAGTAGAAGAGGCAGTCTAGGGGCTCATGCAACCTCTAAGCTTGAAGGTCTGTGAGAGCCAACTGGCTGCAGTCCTGTGCCCTGTGGTCTAATCTCATAGCTGAGCCTGCTCTGAGCAAGAGATTGGACTAAAGACCTCCAGCGATCCTCTCCAGTCTCAGTGACTCTGTGATCCTCTTTCTTCACAGCTTTTATTTCCAGGGAGGTTACAGGCAGTTCCATCAAAGCACTTGCATGGCTCAGGCTGCTCCTAAAGGCTGTCCTACAAGCAGCAAGTGGAAGCAGACATTTTAATCTGAGCACTTAGCCAAAAATTCTGCTTTGTTCAGGGTTTGCTGTGAGGCAAGACTAAATCTTTGCCCAAGTTTCAGCCTCCCTTCCATAGCAGATGTTCTTTTTCCTAGGCTTTGTCTCTAGACTTTGAAATGGGCATATTCCAAAAGGAACTCAAAGGATTTGGGCATCCTGGTGAATCCTTCCAGTCAAGCAGACTAACACTTCTTGGTTAAGAATATTTAAAATGAGAGAAACTGCACTGGCGGGATTGTGAGCACCAGGCCAGGGGTTGGACTTGATGATCCCAAAGAGCTCTTTCAGCCTCACCAGTTCTATGGTTTTGTGAAGCCCAAACTGAGACTTCCCCCATGCATATTCACACTCTCTGTTGTGCTGCCTTCAGAGGGCTGAAGCAATAAGGTATTCAGAGAGGGAGGTCTGAGCGGCTCCAAACAAACAAGAAGCTACCTGAGGAAGCCACGGCTGAGAGGGTTGATTGTTGTCAGACAATCTGCCTGCCCAGGTGCTTATCAGTGCTGAAATTTGGTTGGAGCCCTTCAAATCTGCATAAAGGAGGAAGCAATGTGCTGACAAAGTCCTCTACAGGTAGCAATCAACATCAGCCTGGACCTGGCTACAATATTGCTAAGATGTTTTAAGGAGGACCTGCCAGAGAAGCATTACAGTAATTAAGCAGATTGTCAGAGCAGTGGGCAGGATGCAGGCTTGGGAGCTGAGGCAGGCAAATAAATAAATAAAAGCTTACTTGACGTGCATCACTGCTTAGGGACTGCCAGGCTGAAGCCAGCATCCTCGGTCCATAAAGATAATAGCTTGCTCCCAGCTGATGTGAAGGGATGACAACAGGAACCTTTCAGGCTGATCTGCAAAGAGGGAGCTGTGCTGTCTTCATTTTGCTCTGGTGACTTAAACTAAGTAAATTTTAAGGAGAAAAAGAAAAAACTAAAAAACCAATTTAGATGAATCCCAGCATGGGGAGGGTTACAAGGGACCATACTGTGGACTTTCAGGATCCTAAAGGGGCTACCTGGACTACTGTGTCCAGTTCTGAAGCCCGTGGGACAAGAGGGCTATGGATGTGCTGGAAGGTGTCCAGCGTAGGGCCACGAGGATGAGCAGAGGGCTGGAGCTGCTCTGAGGAGAGACTGAGGGAGTTGGGGCTGTTCAGGCTGGAGAGGAGAAGGCTCCCAGGTGACCTTATTGTGACCTTTCAATATTTTAAGAGGGCTACAAGAAATCTGGGGAGAGACATTTTAGGATGTCAGAGAGTGATAGGACGGGGGGGGATGGAACAAAGCTGGAAATGGGTAGAATCAGACTGGATGTTAGAAAGAAGTTGTTCAGCATGAGGGTAGTGAGAGCCTGGAAGGGGTTGCCCAGAGAGGTGGTGGAAGCCTCATTCCTGGAGGTGTTTAAGGCCAGGCTGGATGAGGCTGTGGCCGGTCTGATCTAGTGTGATGTGTCCCTGGGCATGGCAGGGGGGTTGGAACTGGCTGATCCTTGTGGTCCCTTCCAACTGAGGGGCCCAGAGCTGGACACTGGAATCTTGATCTCAGCCCTGAATTCAGCTCCAGACATACTACCTGGTGACTGGGGGAAAAGAAGCTCCTCAGCTTCTGGAGTGTGAAGTCTTCCTTAGCTTCATGCTAGGGACAACCAAGTGCCACTTTCTGTCCTCTGACCATATGTTTTCCTTTCTCTCAGCTCATCCCACCCTTAAAGGGTTGTTTTCTTTCTGACCTGGCAGATTGTAAGCAAGGCCCTTTAACTCCAGGTCCAGGGAAAATTTAGAGCAACCTGGGGCTAAAATAAGAGCCTGTTGAGCTCGGGTAGGAAACACACCTGGTACCCTCAGACTAGATTATTCTTTGGACTCTTGTCATGGTTTGACCACAGGAGTCCCAGACTGGAGATTTTTTTTTTTTTTTTCCAGACTCTTTTCGTGGGTTTGTCCACAGGAGTTGTAGAATGAATTTTGGGCTGGACTCTTTTCATGGATTCAAGCACAGCAAAGCCAGCTTTTAAGTCAGCAATAGCCTGCCTGGGATGTAAGGTATAGGTCTAATTCCTGACTTGGAGCTGTCCCTGCACTTGTGGGACGTGTGGCTGTGTCAGGAGTTTGTATGAGAGAGATCTCGAGTGTGCTGTAAATGCCTCCTGGGGAGCTGCTGGAACTAAGAATGAGCTAATGCACTCCCTGCCTCTGCCAGACTTATTAGTTTAGGAGGGGTGTTGTGAGGACTACAGCTCCATGTCTGCCAACTGCAGAGATTTGGGTCCCACAGCTGGCTCAGAGAATGAGCAGGGCCAGATTGAATCTGCCTGGAAAGAAAATAATCCTCCTGTAGATGCACTCTACCACAAACTCACAGCTATGGCAAGCTCTGCTGCCTGGACTGTTTTCTTCTTACCAATTAAGTGTAAGTTTTCTCCTTATCTTTGAGGAACAAATTGAGTTTTCACACCGGGAGCTGTATTCCTTCAAAGAGGAAGCCTTTGCTATAAGCAGAATTCCTCTTCCTTCCTTTCACAGACCTTTCAGGAGATGACTCCTTGAGCCAAAGCCCACAAAACCTTTGCTAATCTGAGCAAGTCTACAGCACAGCTTCAACAAGTCACCTGCTGGATGGAGGCTGAACTCTTCCTGAGCTCTCCTCCATGCAAGTATGGTCTCCGTAGGGCTGGGTGATCTTGAAGGTCTCTTCCAACCTGGCTTATTCTATTCTATTCTATTCTATTCTATTCTATTCTATTCTATTCTATTCTATTCTATTCTATTCTATTCTATTCTATTCTATTCTATTCTATTCTATTCTATTCTATTCTATTCTATTCTATTCTATTCTATTCTCTCCCCAAATCCACCAATAAACTCCCTCTAGGATGCTAGGAACCACAGATTTCTCCTCTTCACATGCCCAGGGACATGTCTGGCTCTTGGAAACTGTCAGGCAGATTGAAAGGAGGTGAGAGAACTAAAAAAAGGTCTGGGTACAAGTTAGCTTGTTAGAGTAGGTCGCCTACACCACATGAGGAGGTGACTCATGAGTAAGCAACTGCTTCAAACAGGAATAGCTCCAAGAAGTTTTTGGGAGAAGTGTTTTCTGCAGTTCATTAGAGCATCCCCCTGTCCTGGGTTCAGTTTGGGGCCTCTCACTCCAAGAAGGACATTGAGGGGCTGGCATGGGTTTAGAGAAAGGCACCAAAGCTGGTGAAAGGTCTGGAGAACAGGACTGATGAGAAGCAGCTAAAGGGAACTGGGGGTGTTCAGCCTGGAGAAAAGGAGGCTGAGAGGAGAACTTCTCACTCTCCACAACTCCCTGAAAGGAGGTTGGAGTGAGGTCGAGGTTGACCTCTTGTCCCTAGTAACAAATGACAAGATGAGAGAAAACAACTTCAAGTTGCACCAGGGCTTGGACATTCTTCACTGAAAGGTTCTCAGATTAGAACAGGCTGCAAAGGGAGGTGGTTGAATCCCTATTGCTAGAGATGCTGTATAGATGTGGTGCTGAGGGACATGGGTTAGGGGTGAGCTGGCAGTGCTGGGTCAGTGGCTGGACTTGATGATCTGAAAGGTCTCTTCCAATCAAAATGGTTCCATGATTCTATGGGTTAGGGGTGAGCTGGCAGTGCTGGGTCAGTGGCTGGACTCAATGATCTGAAAGTCTTTTCCAACCAAAATGGTTCTGTAGTTCTATGGGTTAGGGGTGAGCTGGCAGTGCTGGGTTAAGGGTTGGACTTGGTGATCTTAAAAGCCTCTTCCAACCAAGCCCATTGTGTGTAAGTGCAGACAGCTTGACTTAAGCCCAGCTGCTCTTCTCCTCTGCTACTTGACTGCATGGATGAACACAAGGTCAGTTTGCTCTGTCAGCCTAGAGTCTCTCCTGCTCCCAGCCATGCAAGCTGGCTTGCTAGGACCAATTTCACCCCTGAACTAGGAAGAAGAAGCTCTCACCTCTCATCCAAAGGGGCTCAATTCCCATGTGAGTGCCACAAATGCTCCAGGCTGCTCCATGTGCTGGCTTCAGATTGTCTCATCTTTTGTGGTTTATTGTCCTAAGAAAAAAATCAAAGAGCAGAGAGCATTGGAGAGCTGCTAAGCTTGTTCTGAGCAGGAGCCATGCTTTGGGGTCAGCATAACTTTGGGGGAAGGAGTCAAAACATAATGGTTCCCAAAAGCCAAGCAGACATTTGGTTCTTCCCCTCCCCCCGGCCCTTGTTTGTGCTGTTCTCCTGTTGGTATTTGAATCAGAAGGTCTTTAAACCACTCACTTCTGGAGCTGCGAGTGCTAATTTGGGAGGTGTCCTGCACCCACACTCTTTCCCTAAATATCCACGTTGGTAGACCTCTGTTCTATCCCCACTCATCTTATGACAGACTCACATCTGGAGCGATCTGTTTGCTGCACTCCCTTCTAGGGCTCTGAGACCATCTCCCTTTCCCAAGAGCACTTTGATTTAAAGCCACTTTTGAAAGCAGGAGTGGATGTTTGGGGCTCACTCCCTCCTTCCCACGTCTGGAACACAATCCTTGGTAATAAAAAAGAAGAATCAAGCAGGGCTCCTCTTTGCCTCCTGTCCTCTTTCTTTGCCTCCTGTCCTCTTTCTTTGCCTTGGCCACACCAATCACTGATGATTTTTAAGAGCAGAATAAGAAGCCCACAATGCTATAGCCTAAGGAGATGAAGCTGATGAAGTCCTGCTTAATGCATTTTGCCTTCTGGCCAATTTCACAGGAACATGGTAACCTTTGGGTGCCTCCCTCACTGTTTTCCAGACTCTTTCCTCTGCAGTCTTGATCACCAGATCACAAAGTAATACTTGCTGGCTTACTTTCCAGCTTTATTTATGGCTTTCTAAGGATGAAAATTATCAAAGTATCTCTCCCATGATCTTGCTGTGAGGATGCAGCTTCTGAGGTGGATGGGCTTCACTCCTATTTAATAAAGTAGGAAATGAGTCCTGGGTACACATTTTACATCCAGCCTTTGTTAGCTGAACCCTCTGAGATTGGCTTAATTACTGTGATGAAGGAAGGTCAGCACCTGGGCACACATTAACCTTGCTCTGCTTGCCAAATATTTCCTTCCTTCCTTCCTTCCTTCCTTCCTTCCTTCCTTCCTTCCTTCCTTCCTTCCTTCCTTCCTTCCTTCCNAATTACTGTGATGAAGGAAGGTCAGCACCTGGGCACACAGTAACCTTGCTCTGCTTGCCAAATATTTCCTTCCTTCCTTCCTTCCTTCCTTCCTTCCCTCCCTCTCTCTCTTCCTCTCACCCATCCTTCCTTCCTCTCTCCCTTCCTCTCTTCCTCTCTCCCTTCCTCTCTTCCTCTCTCCCTTCCTTCCTCTCTCCCTTCCTTCCTCTCTCCCTTCCTTCCTCTCTCCCTTCCTTCCTTCTCCTCTCCCTCCCTTCCTTCCTACCTCCAGTTTCTTTGGAGAATCATTAAAAAAAAAAACAACCAAACAAAACAACAACCTTTTTTCCCCAAACTGGTACTGAGAGAATAATCTCCTGCTCGTTTGTTCCCATTTAAAGTAGCTGCTTCTTCCTCACTATGAATATTTCCTCAGTAACAAAGCTTTCAGCTGGTTTGCTTCTAAAGAAAAGCCCTGCAAGCATCACGGAAGGAATTGGCAGATTTTATTCACCGGAGAGTTTTCTCTGCAAGGGAAGGGAAGTGTTTGGTGAATCCTCTTTTCTTGCTTGCCCCCCAGCAGTTATCACCGCATATAAAGAGGCTGGATGAGCCCCGAAGGAAGCAGGAATGTTTGTCCCTGTAGGAGCTTGTTAGAAATGCCAAGTCAGTGTGACTAATGGATAAGACAGAAAGCAAAGCCGCTGCTCCAAGATGAATAGAAGCATTAGAGGAAAAACAGGGATGCAAATCTCACATTGTTAGGAGCACAGACCTCGTGTCTGCTCCAGAGTTTTATTTCGTCGGCTCTTATAGCTCCTGGGCTGCTTCTCTGCACAGAACGACTGGAAAAGCAGCAGAAAACTTGGAGAGGTAGAGCCTGTCGAGGCTGATGTTTGTATTCAGAGTTGCTTGATGGGAGCTGTTAAAGCAATACTGAAAGTGCTGGCAGGAATCCCAGAGTTCAGAGGGAATTTCCATGTGCTGAGTCAGGCAGGAATTTTAGCTCACTGGAGTCCTGCACCTGATCCTGCTGAGGTTATGAAACCTGGAAACGAGACTGAATTCAAGGTGAACTGCTGAAATGCTTAGCAGCACATGGAGCAGACAGAAAAAGGAAGAGTGAGGAGTGTGAACTCATAACATAGAGCTCACAGCCACCTGCAGAGCTGCTCTGGGGAGAGATTGCAAAGACATTGACAGAAGCACAGACCAGTGAGGGTTGGAAGGGACCTCTGGGGATCATCCAGTCCAACCCCCTGCTAAAGCAGGGCACCCACACCAGCTTGCCCAGGAGCACAATGGCCAGGGAGGGTTGGAAGCTCTCTAGAGAAGGAGACTCCACAACCTCTCAGGGCAGCCTGCTCCAGAGCTCCAGCACCCTCACATCAAAGAATTTTCTCCTCCTGCTCAGATGGAACCTCCTGGGTTCCAGTTTGTGCCCATTGCCCCTTGGCATGTCGCTGGGCACCACTAACCAGAGTCTGGCCCTCTCAAACTGGCAGGAGGGAGGAGCAGCTGTTTGTCAGTCCTAGAGATCCAACCATGATCAAAATATGTTGTTACTAGAAGTACCTTAACCACAGAGCAGTTTGCTGGTGCCCTCTGAAGCTTTACCATTTCCTGGGCTGTCCTCCTCACGGGCTGCTTCCAACAAAGCTAATGTCTGCACTTCCACTGCAGTGTGGAAATTAAATCTCTTAGTAATTTAGCTTTTTGGTTGTGGGGTGGATTTTTTTGTTTGGTTTTTTTGTTTGGCTGGTTGGTTTGGGTTGGGTTTTTTTGTTTGGTTTTTTAGGTAACTTTGGATATGAGCCTGAGATTAGGAAAGGGAAATAACTTCTTCTAAGGATTCAAGTGCAAATGCAGCCTTTGGGTCGTGGTGTAGATGCAGGAGAAGGAGGAGGAGGATTTTTCAGAGAGAGAAGCCTGTGCAGAATCTCTCCCAGCCCCTGTGAGAGCAATTTAAGTGGGCTGCAGGGCAGTAGTGGGAAGAGGCTCTTCTGTAACTAATGCTGTTGTATTCCTATGGGAAACTTGCAGGGAGATTCTCACAATCCTGCTTTTCCTGTCTCCCTTTTCATTGTCAAGACAAATTCTGAAGAGCTGCTTGCTGGTTATGTTTTTATCACCCGGTAATGCCTTAAAACACTTTAACATCTCTATTTGTATGGGCAGCATCATCTCCTCCCTCCCTGACCAGCTGAAAACTTATCACCAAGCACAACATCTGCTTTGCAGACTCAGGTTGTTGCTGTTCATATCTGGAGCTAATAAAACAGTTCAGAAAAAAAAAATCATTTGATCAAATAAGTCTCTGTCCACTGTGGCTCATCAAATGGAGCATGGTTTCCTCAAATTTTACCTTGATTTGGAAGTTTGGTGAAAAAAAAACACCTCCCTACTCCCAGTTCTTCCCTTTCAGTCATTTCTCAGCCACCTCCTGCAAGCACTCAGCACTTCAGCCTCAGGCTAATGATTGGATGTAAACCAGGAGCCTGATCAGAGCCTCTTCCCAGGGCTAACACTTGCAGATTGGAAAAGTTTGTGGCTGTAGAGAAGCTCAGTTCATTATTCCCAGCCCTTCCACCCCTTTTCTGCTATTAAGAAAATTCAGCAAAGATCAAGGGAGTTTAATAAGGTTGTGGAGATGGGAAAAAAAATCATCTTGCTGCCATGGGCAAGTTTGTCAGAAGCTTAAGGAAAGTTTTCTACCCTTGGGGTCTGTGACAGAATTCTGCTTGGACTTAGCGGGAGCAGCGTTTTTTACACTGCCAGATACTGTCTAACCTCAATGGATCATTGAGGGCTGGGCTGGCAACCAGCTGAGTGCCAGAGGCTCTCCATGAACCCTTCTGCTTCCTAAAGGGAAGGGAGAGAGACTTATGGGGTGGGAAAGAAACTGACCCAGCTGAGATGGAAAGAAGAACAATGCCATGGAATGGAGAGACAGGCACAATCCAATATGGAACCCAACCCCCATGGCAATGAAGGCACCACTGCTGCTGGCCATGGGTACTGAGCAAGTCCCTGACTGGACTCCAAGACTGGATTCAGGAGCTGTTTTCTGGAACTGGATTCAAGAAGACAGGGATCAGGATGAAGGCGGAAGGGGCAGAGTCCTCCGGAGATAGCAGCCAGGGAAGAAGAGGCTTGACCCTGGGGATCCCTCAGCTCTCTCCTGAAGATGCCATCCATGGGCTGCAATCATTTGTTGGGCACTTGAGGGTCACCTGTCCTGGCTGCTCCTCCCCACAGCTGCCACCTCTGCCTTGCTGCTCCCCAAGGTGGGGCTCAAGCTGTGGCAGTGCCCTTGGTGTGCAGAGGAGCAAGGCTGAGGCAGAGGCTTTGTGCAGCACAGCCCTTGGCAGAAACTGTCCCCAGCAGCTTCTCCCTGCTAGCAGCAGCTCCTGGCTGAGCAAAGCTGCCCTGAGCTTGAGAGAGTGCCTCAGAGAGCAGAGGCTGAGCTGGGAAGGGTCAGCAGTGAGCAGGACTGCAGCTGGGCTGGCTCACAGCAGGGCATTTAGAAAGGAAGAAATACTTAACAAGGGACAACTTTCACAAACTCTCTGGGAAGTGCTGGAAGTTGCAAGCTCCATTCTGCATACTGAGAAAGGCAAATCTCTATTTTCCTTTCTGAAATTGCTCTTATTTCACCCATAATAACAGTTAAGTTTAAAAGCAAAGCAAAATTTCCTTGAAATAGGGAGGTGGTTTGGGTTTCTTCTTCTTTTTGTTTATCTGTTTGTTTCACTCCTTCCTGTCAACTTCCCTGCCCTTTATCTTCCACGTGGCTTTCTTTTCATTGAGCTGCTTGAATTTCATTTAAGATTTCTTTGTTACTTGCTGCAAAAAATATTTGCATTGGCATAATTAGATCTGGTGGTCATGGAACAACACTTCCCAGCTGCACACTCAGCAGTTATTCGGTGCTTGTCCTGATTCATTAGCAAGCTCTAACCTACAGCTCTTCTCCCTCTTCCTCCTCTCCCCTGGTGGAAAGCAGAGTGCAGGGAATTTGCAGTTTTCTGTGAATAGAATCCACTGCAGAGAAGAATATTTTGGACAGCAGCTGTGTTTCCTGGGGGGGCTGTGACCAGCAGGGTGAGAGAGGTGATTCTCTTCCCTCTGCTCTGCTGAGACCCCACCTGGAGCACTGCATCCAGTTCTGCTGCCCTTCAGCACAAGAAGGGCATGGAAGTGCTGGAGAGGGATGAGAGGAGGCCACAAAGATGCTCAGAGAGCTGCAGAAGCTCCCCTATGGGGACATGCTGAGAGCTGTGGCTGAACCACCTGGGCCAGTGTCTCACCACCTTCATTGCAAGAATGTTCTTCCTTCGGTGTAGTCTCCATCTTGCTATTTTAGTTCAAACCATCACGCCTTGTCCTGTTGCAAAGGGACCTGCTAAAAAGCTTCTCCACAGCTTTCTTATTGGCCCCTTTAGGCACTGAAAGGCCATAAGAAGGTCTCTCTGCAGCACAAGCTGATGCAAGCTGTGAGTCCAGAGGAGGCCACAAAGATCATGCAAGGGCTGGAGCACCTCTGCTCTGAGGATAGGCTGAGGGAGCTGGAGAAGAGAAGACTCCAGGGGGATTTCAGAGCTGCCTGCCAGTACCTGAAGGGATCCTACAAGAAGACTGCAGAGGAAATTTTCATAAGGGTGTCTGGAGACAGGCCAAGGGGGAATGGTTTGAAGGTGAGGGAGAGCAGGTTTAGACTGGAGCTGAGGAAGAAGTTCTTCAGCAGGAGGGTCGTGAGACTCTGGAACAGGCTGCCCAGGGAGGTTGTGGCTGCCTTCTGCCTAGGGGTGTTCAAGGCAAGGCTAGATGAGACCTTGAGCAGCTGAGTCTAGCTGAGAGGTGTCCCTGCCCATGGCAGGGAGGTTGGAGGAGATGATCTCTCAGGTCCCTTCCAACATGAGCCATTCTATGAAACCTCACCGTGTCCAGATTTTATCTCTTGAAGCAGAGTCTCACAAAGAGGATGAACACAAAGGTTTCAGTTGAACCAAACTGCTGTTGTCATATTTTCTCATCATTTCAGAGGGGGAAAAAATAGCACTTTGTGCTAGACAAAAGTTTGGCCTTTTTTTTTTTTCCCCTTCCCTTTCCCATTGAAGAAATTCATGTTAATTATTCTTCTGCACCTGCCTAATGGGGCTGAAGTAATTCAATTGTCATATTGCTGTAGATTGTTGCTTTGTGGAATGTATCACCCCTGCTGTTCCACTTTAAAATAAAATTCCATACTCCTCCATTATTCAGCAAGGCCCTAATGATTATTCCAGCATTTGTGGAGCCTGCACTGTTGTTTTGATTTTAATTGACTTCACCTCTTTAATTAAGCACACTGCTTTTAGCAGCCTTGTTGACATGCAAGGTTCTGTCTTTATCAGGGTTTGTCTCCCATTTGCATTCTGGATCTGCTGACAATTTATTTAGGTCCATTCCATGGCAGTGTTGAGATAGGCATCATCTCATTTCACTTATTATATTTATCTAATGGCCTGAAAAAAATTGGAAATACTCTGAAAAATATTAGCTTAAAATATACCTCCCTTTTAACAGTGCTTTCCATTTCGACATTACGCTCAGAAATTCTCTTCCTTGCTAGGATGGGGCTAATTTATCTTTTATGCAAGTTGGGCACATTACTTTTTAATCTCCAGTCTACCAGGAAACTTCACAAAGATACTTGAGAAGTTCATTTGAGTTGGCTCTGCTTTGCAGCTCAAGGGAAAAAAAAAAGAAAAGGAAAAAAAAAAAGAAATAAAACATGCTGTGTTAGAAGACAGAAATGCAAATCATAGAATGGGTTGGGTTGGAAAGGACCTTAAAGATTCACAGATTAGGTTGGGTTGGGTTGGAAGGGACCTTAAAGATTCACTGAGTTGTCTGGAGAGGTTGTGGAGTTTTCTTCTCTGCAGAGCTTCCAACCCCCACTGGCCATTGTGATCCTGGACAAGCTGCTGTGGGTGCTCTGCTTTAGCAGGAGAGTTGGGCTGGAGGGTTGCTTTTGATACTCAGACAATTAGATGCTCTCTGCAGCTCTCCTATCTCCACGTGTTGATAACTTACTACCCTCCTTGGCTGCAACCTGATCATTTTCCTAGAGTATTTTTATTATTATTATTTATAATTTTAAATTGTTTTATTTCATTGGAGGTGGGGGGAAATAATAATAATAGCATACTATTAAGCACTGGACTGATTTGTATTTTAAAGCTTCAGCAATTTCCAGAGCCTTCCAATTAATTAAACCCAATGCATTCAAAGA